>CM076570.1:1587530691-1588099079 GCA_034641835.2 Pinus albicaulis
CAAGGGTGTTTCATAGAGAAAGTTGACAAAGGCAAATGGACCTTAATAGCTTCTGTGGGAGTGAAATGAACATTAAATGGTGAATTTAGTAGAGACCAGGGAACTCTTAAACTCTCTAGATATCTACCTTGAGAGAAAGAAAGCATTCAAGATAACACATAAGTGATGATCAATGAGCAGGGAACTCCTAAGTTTCTTCAATCAGACTATAAAGACCTTCAAAGTGACTCATAAATATTGAACTAAAGGACATGAAAAACCATAAAATTCTTTAGCCTAAACCCTAATAAGAAAACTCCAAAGAAAGGCCTTAAAAACAATGTTTTTAATTACACCGAAGGCACGGCATACCATAAAATGCTTTGGCTTGGCTCCATTAAATTATTTCTAAGGTAAACAAGAATAAGTGGAATCAAAGAGAAACTAAGAAATCTTCAATTAGGCGTAGCAGAGGAAAACATCTAAACAACAGAGAATAGATAGAATTAAGGTGCCTCTCATCAGCACTCTGTTATAATGGAAAGATGAACAATATGGAAAAAATAAGAACACAATAACTAAATTGGAATAACATTGCCATTTGACAAAGTCCATGAATCCTGCAAATGTGCTTGCTCCATTATCATTCAGTCCAAGACAATTACAAAGCTCCAAAGCCAAAAAACTCTTCACCGCTCAAAGTCTAAGTCATTTTCATCTCAACAATCAACCAACCTCAAAATGAAGCTTACATGCAGTATTTAACTGCAAAATGATGAAGTAAACCCTGGTTAGGGTTTTAGAACTCATTAATTACATATTTAATGAATTTGACCTTTGAGACCATGCAATACCCAAGGTACAAATATCCTAAACTCATTAAATGAAAAAATAACTTCTAACATAGCTTCTAAGCTAACTTTGGAGTGATTTGTATTCAAAGACTTCAAAATATTTTTTTCAACAACTTCTGATTTGGTTTGTTGACTTTCAGGCAAGGGTGTAGCACCAAGGTACAAGTGTGCACCTCAAGGCCAAGGGCACAACGCCAAAATTGGAAATATTGCCTCTGTTGTATCTAAGTTTTGGAGGCATTCCCTGTGTCCAAATGAGCTCCATGATAGCTCATTGGAAATCCTATTCTATCTAGTTTCTAGATATGCCTTTAGTTTCTATATTGGTTCTCATTTGGCTATTCAAATTTTTTTTTTCCCAAAACTGCGAAGGCCGCAGCACCAGTGCTGAAAAAAGTCCAGAAAGGTGATTTTTAGGAGGTTTTTGGCCCTTTTAAGGGACTAGTTCTGCTCCAAATGACCTAAAGTTTTCTAAGGATGATGTACTTGCCACGAGGAACATAAGTTTGTAAACCTTTTCTCAATTGAGTGCCCCAAAAAAGAGCACAACACCAGTGGCGTTGTGCATTTAGCCCTTTTTTTTGCTAACCAAACAGTCAAAAATAAAAAATTTGCACCAAGTGACAAAATTTGGGATTTACCTTGCTAATCATGATTTGGATGCTTCGAAGGATACATCAGAAAGGATTTTAATTTTTTCCTTCTCTTTTGCCTCATTTAGTGCTTGAATCTTTGCAAGGGATGTTTTGAGCTTGGCCCTTGTAATCTTGTTCCCCAGGGCATAATGCTTTGTCATCTTCTTCTGCATGTCAATGTGTCTTTTTGCCTTCTCAAGTTGACCTTATAGGTGCAAGTTTTCCCTTTCTAGCCAAGACTCCCTACAATAACCGATTTCCATGGCAAGCAGCTCACTTGGAGTGACCTGCTCTACCAATTTTGTCTCTTTCTCTCTTTCTCGGGCTAAGGCCTTCTTCAAACCAAGTGTCCTTGGCCTCTTCCTAGGAAGTTGTTCTTCCTCAATTTCATTGTCATCAAAAGTGCCCAAGGTCTCATCTAGCATTCCAGCCTCTTTTTGGGCTCTAATTTCCCTGAGCTCACTGATGTCTTTCTGTGTCTCTAATTGTTGGTTTTATAACTCAAGGAAGTTGATTACATTCTTGGCCCTACCAATATTAGCTTATAGCCCCCTAATCTAGGCATCCTTGCTCTTGATCAACATATTGGTGATCCTCTCCTCATCCTCATGCTCAAGGTCAATAATTTTAAACTATTGTTTAGTTTCATGTTCATCCTCCTTTTCAACAATGACATGCTCTGCAACCTTTTCCTTACCCTTATCAAACTGTTTTGTTGATAATGAAGGCAGGGTCCCTTCCAAAATCTGTGGAGAAAACAGCTGCCTATGGCCTCTTTGATATGTCAAAGGAAAAGGCTCTATGTAAACCATCTCAGTGTCATCTCTCTCACTGCTCTCTTTACCATTTGATGCTTTCGTATCATGAGATGAGGGTGACGGAATGTGGAAGGGTGATGAAGGAGTGTCATCATGGCGTGAAGGGATGTGAGTGGATGGTGATGCATGAGTAGTGCGATGTGATGGAGAAGGAGGAATGGGAGGATGAGAATATAAAGGGATATCTTGATGACGATGGGTTGGTGGAATAGTGAAAACTTCATGGGCAATGAAGGCATCCCATGGAATGTTCTTTCGCTAGAGTTGGTGCATAACAAACACCTTGATAAGTGAGTGATGGAATAGGCTCTGCATCTGCTGAGGTATCTCTTTTGCACTATGTAGGACATTTTTTCAATGCTTCGGAAGAGGTAATATGGTATATGCAACATCCTCTCTCTAGTGAAGTGCATAAGAAGCTGGATGTGGTACGAATAGAGGTGGGAGAACCTTCACTAACATGTGAAATACTTCATTATGATCCTCATCATGGGTGCATATCTATCGAGTAGATGTGAAAAAGGAAAGATGGACTTGTGTTGGTATTTATACCTAAGTTTTAGATATGGCTCAAAGTAACTCATGACTAGGTTTGCTTGCTTGAAGCACTTTTCTCCCACACTTGGTATTGTTTTAGTGCTTGCAATGACATATGTAGATAACTCAATTGTAACTGCAACAAGATTGACTTACTTGTCAGGTAGGTTAATGGTAAATAATCTTGTTGGCTCTTGATGGTTTTGTACTTACTGCACCTTCTCACAAAATTTAAAGCAGCCTGCATGTTTGAAGCATGAAACAGTAAGGGGAGATGCCATAAGATCCCTTGTATTGAGGGGTTCAAATTTGTTTATCTTTCTTCCCTTGTGATGATACCTCCTTGGCATTTGTGCCTCTCCACCACAGCCACTATCTCCCTCTTTTGACATTTTGAAAACTCTTTTCTTGGAAACCCTACGGCTGATGTGAAAGTAAGATGAAGGGAGGGTAATGAAATGGAAATTTGGCAAATGAAGGGAATCAGTGAATGAAGGTAATGCATGTTGGGAATGGGTATTATGAAAAGGAAGATGAATTTCTTTAACAGTGTAATTTCTCTATATATCACTGGATTTCTTTAAGGAGGATGAGTTAATGGAAAAACAATGCTTTCAATCTTGAAAACCTAGGGTTTCATTTACAGTTTCATTCCATTCATTAAATGATGACCAAAATAGCTTCAAGATGAGCTCATCTCATGAACTTACATCTTATGAGTGTCTTAGAGAACCTTGGAGGAAACTTGAAATCGTTTTGAAGTGGGTTGAATGGTTGAAGGGCTTATATACCCTCTCTATCCAACTGCGCAGTGCCAGTGCTGAGGACGCAGCACCAATGTTGAGCGCGCAATGCTAGTTCTAAGCGCGCAACACCAAGGAAATCTTTGCTAAGGCCTGTCGGGAAAGAGCGCATCGCTCTGTCAAGGGCACAAAGCCCACTTCCAAGCATACAACGCGTTTACAAAATATATGGGGGGGGGATGTCAAGGGCATAGCGCCGAGCCCTAGGCATGCAACACCGAACACATTTGCTCAATTTTGGCTTGAAAACTCAAAAACTCTTTTCTCCTAAGTGCTATTGATCTTTTGAGATGCAACATTGATTCATATGAAATGTAAAATGGGACTTTATAGACTTGGGAATTTAATTTAAGTTTGAAAACCCATTTCCTAATGTTTAAAGTCTTTTTTCCTTTCTCACTAACCCTTTTACACTTTTTTTCCTTACAGGTGACTGAAAGTATTGAATTGGCTTTTCTTTTGATCATTGAGGCATGACATGTTAATTTTGACAAATTTAGGATGATTGTACATAGTAGCATCTTCAAAATCCTCTTTTTCTTCCACCATGGAGTTCAACTCATCTTTTCACCTTCTCTGGCCACTTTCTTCAAAACCCTACGTGTCTGCAACTCTTTTATAGAAATCGTCAGTGTTGTCTTCTAAGTTCTCTATAGACCTTTCAAGTTCATTCATTTTTGTAAAGTTCAACTCACCTTTTCCATATTTCATCAATCTTTTCTAATAGAATTTCTTCATGTTTGGCCTTCTGTGCTTCCTCCATGTCATTTTCTGCAAGTGATCACTATTTTGGCACCCAAATGGACTAACCAGCTCATAACCCTAGTCATCTACAAGAACAAGTGTTTCCTTTTTTCCTTGTTGTAATTTGTTTTCATTCAGGAGTAGATAGTCTACCTCATCAGTACCTTCTATTGATAAAACTTTCAACGCTTCTGCAGAAGTGCCAAAGCTTGTCCATTTTCCTCACTTGCAGACTCTTAACTAAAATGGTAATCTTCTTTGGAAGTTTTAGGTCCTTCTTGAATAACCATGTCTTGACATACTATTACATCTGAGCCAGATTCTATAAAAGGAAAATCAGTGCCTGAAACATCCAATCATGACCTTAAACAAAGTAAAACCATAATGACCTAATGGGGGTGTCCTCTGACCTAGTTTTGACTAAAATTTGGCTTAGAGGTTTTCAATTGAAAACATGGTGTTACTATAGGTTATTATGCTCAAAGAGGTATGAGGACGAGTCAACAATAGGAAACCCTAGAGGGAGGATGGAGTCTATTTGAAAAGGAAAAAAAGGGTAATGAGGTTATAGGTAGGAAAAAGGGATGAAAATGAGGGGTATAAGCTCATAAGCAGTTTTTATGAGCATAGGGTGACTTTGAGATGGAAAACTTGATAAAATAGTGAAAAAAGTTTTATCATAATAATGAAAGGCAGTGACATTTCTGAAACTCACAATATTCAAGAAATTTTGTTTTTAGAAAACTAGAACCATCCTAGAGTCCACTTGGGGAGGACATCTCCTTTGAGGAGGTGTCCAGAACCTCAGATTTCAGATCTCTGAGTGTTGAAGACTAGTACCTTACTTGTACTTGGAAGATCTATCTTTCTTCACTTGTTGGTTTTCTGTTTTTCTTTGAAGTTATGATCTTACACTTTGAAAAATCATGATTGCTTTAATATCAACTCTACCTACCCATCATACTTTTCCTAACATTTTTTCTTCATTTTGGTGCAGTTGGACTAGTAAACCCTTGACATAATTTTCTTTTTGAAAGAAAAAAAATATCTACTTCTACCCTTATGTCATCCAAAGGCTTAGATTATACTGATGATCTCTTTATTCTCTACCTAATCTACTTATCTATCAAGGTGAAGCAATTTGACAGATCTTCATTCTCTAATCTATTAATATGAAATTCAAAACATGACCAAATATAGGTTAAGCATTTTGATTTTCCATAGCAGTGGCATTTTGGACAAGTTGTACAGATATTATTTTGCAAAAGTAAAGCAAGAAGTATGAGGGATATAATTTGGAATTTGTTATGCATCCCTCTCTTTCTCTTTTGGTTCAAATTTGAGCTTTGGGAACCAAGATATTTTCCTAATCTAACCAACTGATAAGACAAGTTTACATGGTTTGGAAAATATTTCTTCATTAACCTATCAACAGAAATTTAAAACATGTTCAATCATGATTAGGCTGTATGGTTGAACACGACTTTCCTTTCTCAAAAGTAGTGGAATTTAGGCTTGCACACTTTCAACAATATTCATTTTTGGTATGGGGCTTTACCTCTTCTTTTTATCTGCTCTCTTTTTCTTCTTTTCTTTGTTTTTGTGTTTCATTTTTTTGATATCTTATTCAAACAGTGTTATGTACAATGAATGAAGCTTCAAAATGGGCAATTCAACGAAAATAATGCTTGAGCATCCTGCCATTAAAACAACCTCCAAATAACTTTGTTCCATCTAGTTCTTGTAGGAAGAATGCATTGTTACCTCTTGTTGAATGGATGATGCATGGACCCTTCCATAGATTTTCAAATTTTCCATGCTTGCCTTTGTCCTCTCTCCTTGAATCCCACTTCAGCACTTTGTCTCCAATCTGGAAATAATTTTCCTTAGTCCTCTTATCAAAGATTTTCTTGATATTCTCTTGTACTGCTTGTGTCCTGTTATATACTTCTTCTCTTGATTGATGCAATTGAATGGTTTGGTTCAACCTCCTTTGTATATCATTCTCCTCTGACTGTACCTCTTGAATAGGCTTCATCACTGGCACTACCAAGGATGTTGGAAAAACTGCATCCATGCCATACACTAGTTGATAGGGAGACATGTTAATTGATTTTTTTCTTGTTAATCTGTCATCCCATAGTGCACGCACTAGTTTGCTATGCCATGAATTTTTTTCTCTTCCAATAGATTCTCGATGATATTTACCAAAATTTTGTTAGAGGACTCAGCCAACCCATTACCTTGGCAAAAATAAGCTGTAGAATGCCCTAATGTAATGTGATATTTGTAGCAAAAGTCCACCATTCTCTTGGACTTAAATGCAACAGCATTATCGGTGATGATTTTATTGGACAACAAAATCTAGACAAGATGTTGGTTTCAAGGAATCTAATGATTATTGAGTCAGTTGCATTCCTTGAAGGGATGGCTTCTATCCATTTGGTGGAATAGTCAGTTGCAGTGAGGATCCATTTACGTTGGGCAGAGGAGGGAGGGTGGATTTCTCCAATAAAATCTAAATCCCATTGTCCAAAAGGAGTTTCAACACTCATAGGGTGCAAAGGCAAAGGTAGTAGTTCTCTCTTTCTATCAAAGATTTGGCATTTATGGCAAGCCACTATTAGCTTGTGGATATTAGGGAAAAGGGTGGGCCAATAGAAACCGGCTCTAACGATTTTATTGGCAGTGGTTTTCCAATAGAGATGACCTCCACATTCTCTTTTATGAAACTCATGCATGATTCTATCTGCATCATCTTCAAGTAAACATTTAAGCAAGATACCAACTAAATTTTTCCAATATAAAGCTTTATCTAGAATGCATAAATTTATAACCTTTAGTTTCAAGAACCTAGCTTTTGTTTTGGAAAAAGCAGGAGGGTCATTCAGATTAAAAAGCACATATAATATTTCAGCATATCATATTGAGTTCATAAATGATTCTTCAATGGGTGGATTCACCAGTTCCTCTTGTGTAATATCCCCAAAAGGGAGAATGCAGTGATACTGAAACACAATATAAGAACTGTAGCAAAGTAAACAATAAATCTATATACACATCAGAATGCACAAAAATAGATGAGCCATTTTATTATATTGAAGGTGAAAAAGCAACTACAATAGTGCTCAAAATATGAGACACTCAAGCCACAAGGGTAGCCTAGAATGGCCCTGTAATAATTTCCCAAGAGGGACTGCATAACTGCTGCTTTGCTTGAAGGTAAAATTTGTTGTCCCTACTGCAACTATTGGGACTACAACTTCCTGAAAAATAGAAAGTTGGATATAGGAAAAATGGGCACTTTGATGATGCTGAAATTGTAGATTTGGGCTCAATGATGGATTCCGAAGGTAACCTAGAAGGGATTTCTCAGACATGTAAGTCTAAGAAAACCATCCTCTTAGGGCTTCACATATATGTTGCTAGGAATGCAGATTTGATGCTAGATCTGATGATATGATGGCTGCAATGATGCACAATTAGATCTATGCAAGAAGGGATAACCCTTTCACTAGATCCTTGGGCTAAAATCTCAAGATCTAGCTCCTCCAATCTCCTCCATTGAAAATAGCTGCTGGATGAACAAAAGCTTCAGAAAACTGTGCTGTCAAAGAAGGAGGCTCAATAGCCTACTGCTAGATATGTCAAATGAACTCCTAAGTGATGGAAACAATAGATCCAATGTGAGCAGATTGTCCGTCACAGGATTTCCAGCTGAAATACTGGAAACTTCCTTCCTCCAATAGATCTATAGGACTGAACTGCGCAATCCTTGAAGGGACTGCTACTACATGGAGGTAAAACCCAATGGCCTGAATGCCAGATGTGGATCTCCTGCTCCTGAAAGGCTAGATCTAAAGAACAAAGTGATAGGATGAATCCTCCACTGGTTTCCTAGCTGAATGCTAGAAACAACCTCCTGAAGATGGCACCAATGCCTGATAAGGAATGAAGAAAAATCCTCTTTCTAGAGCTATTCCAAGAAATAGGTGGGATTCCCGCTCGGGAAAACACTGTGCTAAACAGCACTGCAAACTCTACTAAATAGCCCAAGCCTGCATAGAAATGTCCTAAGACAAATCTAGATCTAAACGGATCAAGAAATGAATAATCCAAATCATGTCTTCCATTGTGCCTTCACCTTCATTATATGCATGAGCCTTCCATAGCCTACGCCCACTCCAAATCTATGTTGTACATGTGAACATAGTCTCCATGTTTGACTATGCTATAGCCCCATGTCCACCATCAAGTTCACATGGGGTGATCACCTTCTCCATCATATGTGCATTAAATGCACCACTTTCTCCACTATCTTATCATAAGTGCTTCATGATCTTCTTTGAATGCACTATGATCTCCGTTTACCTCATCAAAGATCCTCATGATTTTATATTTAAGATCCATAATATTATTTGACTATTTCATCCTCCATAATATATCTCATAAATGAGACATGATCTCCATTAATGGAGCTTCTCCATTACTCCATGATTTTAGATCTAGATCTAAAATATCCACATACACACATCAAAAGTGGATTTTATACATCTTTGAGGTTTGTGGGTCCCTCCACCCCTTTATTTACTTAATTAATTCAGAAAATTAAGAACTCTAATATTCCAAATATGATGTGAAAAATTGGGAATATTACAGTCCCCCGCCCCCCGACAAAATGTTGCTTGTTTGGTTCCAAAGTTGTCTTTCAAAAATATATATAATGACCTCCAACTGTATGGTTAGATGTCCTCCTTCCACCATGAAGTACCAAGTGACAACCATATGATGTCCAACACCATCATTAATACATGAGATACATAAAATAAAGTGGTTCTTTCAACAAATGAAAAGATCCATCTCACAATACATCTCTCCATCCCATACTTTATCAATTTGGTTGAGCATTGACATGCTCTCATCGTTAGCCCTGTTGGCCTTGTTGGATCCAAACAACATTCCAACATTATGCAAAAGAAGAAAAGGAGATATATGAGTAGACAAAGATGCCAAACCATATTCTCTCAATAGTAGCCATCGGAGTAAGGCCTTTTGCTGCCATCCTCCATCTCCTCCATGTAATATGGACAAGCCAAAATCTCCCAAAAGAAACCAAAGCAACAAGAGATCTTGCTGCTTTCTCTCCTCCTCATGTGCATCATGGAGTAAAAACATACTGATAGACATGTGAAATGTCACATCAGCCCAGTACAAAAAAACACCATCAATACACATCATGAGAGCATTATGCCAAATTTTACCTAATACAAAATACATAGACATAGGAGATGTCATGTGGTGGCCAAAGTTTCTCAAGGGAAACCAAAATGAACATACCTCCTTTTTTTGCATTCTATCATTGATGCACAAGGCATGAATCAGAAAAATAAGAGCTATTGCGTGGTAAACATATTCACCCAAGAGAAACCAGTGCAACCATGCCTCCTTCTTCATTTCATAAGTCTTTTTCAAGGCATGGATCAAAGAAATAGGAGCCTTTGGGTAGTGACAAGAATCTCCCAAGGGCAACCAACGTAACCAAGCTTGTTGGCCCATGTCATATATATGAAAGTGGTCATGCAACCCCTTACTTGTCATCCTCACCTACTCATCCCAATGTGGATGTTGAATGATGTACTGCCTAATCGTGGTATCCTCTTTTGTAGAATACCATCCTCCCCAAACAGATGAAGAACTTTTCACTTCGTGAAATGTTGAAGTGCACCTCCAATGAGATCTCTCAATGAGATATTCTTTTCACCAAAGGCCCTCCAAAACCAAAGAGGTGTTGGATCTGCTGCATGTAGAGGTTTCTCTTTGAGCTGTGAGATGCTCATTGAAAAAGGGTCATCTATAAAGGAGAAAATATTTCTCATCTCAAGATGTCTACCATTTATCATCTTTACCTCCATTGCTTCATGAGTGAAGCTACCTTCAGAATGCTCCAAGCATGAGGGGCCTCTTCATTTTCATAGCTACTAAGTGACAGCGTTGTAGATCTACATGGTAATCCATTTGCTGTCTCAAAGCAAGGCACAATACTGATCTCATAACCAGTTATTGTACATAGGATCATGCTCATCCCATTTTCTGAAACTCTACACTTCAACTCAAAGGGTTGAATGTACCTCAACAGTGATGAACTCAGATAGTTCTTAATCTCCTCCTTGATTAGATCAAGGGTCCTCTGTGCTGTGATATGTTGCTTCTTCAAATCAACATTTTATTCTAACCCTTGGTTATGCATTGGCCCTGATGGCATGTCCTCATAAGTTTCAATAAGATACACTGAAACAATATGTGATGAAATTTCATGCATACCTTGGATCAACTGATGTGTGGAGACCTCTTGCGAGAACGCAAGAGTTCCTCCAACTGGGACAATACTATCTCCAACTGCTGGTAAGAGTGATGGTTGCTCTTCTCCAAGTGTACTAGCATTGGAATCTTCCTCCTCTTCCTCATGCATCTTCGGAATCATGCATGGGACTCTATGTGTCAAGATCTCAAGACTATCTTGCAAAGTTGCAAGTGTTTCTTCTCTGGATGCAATTACTTCTGCAGCTGGTGGTGAATGTATTGAATTCTTGTCCAGAGTGACAATATTGACATCCTATTTGGTTTCCTTAGGAAATGTCTCTTTGTGATATATCTCTGGTTTTCTCACATCAAACTTCTTCCTCAATTTGTGAAAGAAATCTGAGTATTTAGTCACCATTGCATGCTCCATGTGACCAAACCACCAATCATTAGATTCACCTAAAAGATGAAGTGTTTCAATTTGAACAACCTCTCCTTCAGCTACATAATGTATCTTGAGAAATGCATCTAACTCTTTCATCCAATCCTTAACAGTGCTTGAGGAAGATCCATCAAATGTATGCAAATAGAATATATTATGCTTCTTTCTTCTATTGCTGCTATAGGATTCTCTTTATTCTTTGATTTTGAAGAATTGTTGGAGAGTTAGCTTCTCCTTGAATTCTCTAGACTGTGCTTTGTACTCTTCAAGATATACACTGAGAGTCTCATGCGTCTCAAGTTCTCTTCTTTCTTCATTGCTATACCCTTCACCTTCTCCAAAGAAAGTGGCCATAGTAGATCTATGAGGAGATCTATGATTCTTCAGGTTTCTTCTTTTCTGCTGATAGGAAGTTCTTGGGCCTTCCCCATCAAATATTCATCTTGGATCTTCTTTTTGTCTTTCTCTCTTCATTTGATTGACCTCCTTGGAGAGATATTGCATGGATATAAAGAAATGAGTGGAAGAATTTTCCTCTTCCATGATAGATGTCATCTATCTGCTTCTTCTTTTGATGCAAAAGATGAAGTGTCCACAAGCTGAGCCAAATATCATGCTTTGATACCACTATAATATCCCCAAAAGGGAGAATGCAGTAATACTGAAATGAAATATAATAATTGCAACAAAGTAAACAATAAATATATATACACATCAGAATGCACAACAATAGCTGAGCCATTTTATTATATTCAAGGTGAAAAACAAAGTACAATAATGCTCAAAATATGAGACACTCATGTGACAAGGGTGGCCTAAAATGACACTACAATAATTTCCCAAGAGGGACTGCATAATTGTTGCTCTACTGGAAGGTACAATGCATTGTCCCTACTACAACTGTTGGGACTACAACTACCTGAAAAATAGAAATTTAGGTTTAGGTAGAATGGGAGCTCCGATGATGTTGAAATTGTAGATCTGGGCTCAATGATGGACTCCCAAGATACCTAGAAGGGATTTCTCAAATTTGTAATTCTAAGAAAACCACCCTCTTAGGGCTTCACATATATGCTACTGGAAATGTAGATCTAAAGCTAGATCTAATGTTATGACGGCTACAATGATGCACAATCAGATCTATGCAATAAGGGCTAACCCTTTCACTAGATCCTTGGGCTGCTAGATGAAAAAAAAACTTCAGAAAACTACGCTGTCAGAGAAGGATACTCAATAGCATGCTGTTAGATATGTCAAATCAGCTCCTGAGTGATGGAAACAATAGATCCAATGTGAGGATATTGTCCCTCACAGGATTTCCAGCTGAAATATTGGAAACTTCCTTCCTCCAATAGATCTATAGGACTGAACTGCGCAATCCTTGAAGGGACTACTACTGCATGGAGGTAAAACCCAATGGCCTGAACTCTGAAAGTAGATCTGCTACTCCTGAAAGGCTGGACCTGAAGAACAAACCGGTAGGATGAATCCTCCTGTGGTTTCCTAGCTGAATGCTAGAAACAACCTCGTTAATATGGCACCAAAGCCTGATAAGGAATGAAGAAAAATCCCCTTTCCAGATCTACTCCAAGGAAGAGGTTGGATTCCCACTCAAGAACACCCTAAACAACACTGCAAACTCTTCTAAACAACCCAAGCCTACATAGAAATGTCGTAAGAGAAATCTCGATCTAAATAGATCAAGAAATGAATAATCCAAATCATGCCTTTCATTGTACCTTCGCCTTCATTATATGCATGAGCCTTCCATAGCCTAGGCCCACTCCAAATATGCATTTTACATGTGGATGTAGTCTCCATGTTTGACTGCGCTATAGCCTCATGTCCTCCATCAAGTTCACATGAGGTGATCACCTTCTCCATCATATGTGCATTAAATGCACCACTTTCTCCACTATCTTATCATAAGTGCTTCATGATCTTCTTTGAATGCACTATGATCTCCGTTGACCTCATCAAAGATCCTCATGATTTTATATTTAAGATCCATAATGTTATTTGACTATTTCATCCTCCATAATCTATCTCATAAATGAGACATGATCTCCATTAATGGAGCTTCTCCATTACTCCATGATTTTAGATCTAGATCTAAAATATCCACATACACACATCAAAAGTGGATTTTATTCATCTTTGAGGTTTGTGGGTCCCTCCACCCCTTTATTTACTTAATTAATTTGGAAAATTAAGAACTCTAATATTCCAAATATGATGTGAAAATTTTGGAATATTACATCTTGTTCATCAAAGGAATGTATCATGTTTATTTCTAGTACTTGAAAGTTTGCTTTAGCCATTAGCTTGGCTAGTCCTTGTCCTTTGATTAGTTTAGTGGGGATGATTTCTATATCATATTGTAAAATGACAACAATCCACTTACCCCTTTTACCATCAGGATCTTGAATCAGTATCTCCCTAACACCTGTATGCAGAACAAAAGAAATGACATGTGAATGCAAGTTGTAAATTCTGAAAAATTTTAATGCGTTGATTAAGGCAAAGGCTTGTTTTTCCATGATGTTATATTTCAGAGGTGCATCTCTTAGTGCCTTGTTGAAGAAAGCTATGGGTTTTTCTCATCCCAATATTTTCTTTTGTAGCAATACTACAACAATTGTGTGTTGTCATCCAAATGAGAAGATGAAGAAGTACTTTGTAAAGTTAGGTCTGATTAAAATTGGTGTTTGGGTAAGTTCTTGTTTTACTAGTTCAAAGGATTGTTTTGCTTCTATGGTCCATTTGACTTCTATTTATCTTTTCAGCATGTTTGTAATGTTTCTTAGAAATTCTACAAGGTTGGGTATGAACCTTCTTAGGAACTTGATCTTTCCAATGAAAGATTGCATCTCTTTAATGTTCCTAGGGTGGATGATATGCAATATCCCTTCAATTATCTTACAGTCTATATTAATCCTTTGTTCAGATATGATGTGGCCTAAGAGTTTTCCTTCCTGAAGACCAAACAAAGTTTTCTTAGGATTTAAATATAGAGCATACTTTCTACACTTTTCAAAGACATTTCTTAGGTGAGCTAGGTGTTCTTCATCGGTTTTAGAATAGACAGTGATGTCATCAAGGTATATCACAATGAAGTGACCTATGCCTTAAAAAAAAAAAAAATCCATGGCCCTTTGAAAAGTGGCCTCGACATTCATTAACCCAAAAGGCATTTTGACATACATGAAGGTGCCCCAAGGTGTAGTGGAGGTGTTTTTTGTTGATCATCTCGGTGTACTAGCACTTGATTATAGCCTGAAAAACTATCAAGCAATGATATTCTTTTACAGCCTACCACCCTTTGCAGTATATGATCCATATTAGGTAAAGGGTAGTTGTCTTTCAAGGAGGCTTTGTTTAAATTTATAAAGTCTATGCATAGCCTAATTTCCCTTGTTTTCTTTCTCACCGACACAAGGTTTGAGACCCATTCTGAGTACCTTAGTGGGACTATGATTCTAGCATCATACATATTTTTTATTTCTTTCTCAACCAGAGGCACTAGGACATGGTTTATTCTATGAAACTTTTGTTTAAATGGCTTCTCGTCTTCCCTAAGAGGAATCTTATGTGGAATGATGTTTGTATCATAGGACTTCAAGTCCTCATAAACCCATGCAAACACATCTTTAAATTATTTGAGCACCTCAATGTATTTATGTTTTATAAGAGGTGTAAGATTTTTGGATAGCTTTACCATTTTGAGGAACTTTTTGGATAGCTTTACCATTTTGAGTTCCTCTTTACTGCCTATGTTGCATTCTTCTACATCTGTTTCGGTGGATTTCATTTTTGGCTTCCTAGAGACATCATTGAATCAAATAGCTCTTCTAAGGGGAGAAGACCTTTTAGAAATAGATTTCCTTTGCATTGCAATACCTCAAGGTATTTTTTATCCGAATCCCCACAAAATTATGCCTCATGAGAGTTTTCTAAAAAAATTATATTAGCAGCATAAGGTGGCTCTGTTTTGTGTATTTATTCTTCATCAGAGCAGTCCTCTTCATGATCTGAGTTTGGTTTTGGCATTTCAAATTCATTTTTTGATTGCATGAAGTCTTCAATGTGTTTGTCACCTTAAAAAGCATACCAATAATCTATGTTATTAAGTATTGTTGGTCTTCTTTTGACCTTTACCGTGTATTGTTCATTGGCATGAGGTAATTGGCAGCTGTTGGCAGCAAAGGCTAATTGATTTGCAAGGTTGTTTTGAGTTCTTGGGACAAAGGTAAGTTCATATTTCTCAAACGTTTTCAGGAGGTCTAAGGCAAAATTTTTATATTCTCTTAGCCTAGGATTTTTGGCTGAATATTCTCCTTTTATTTGCCTAATGATCACCTTGGAATCTCCTTGAACAAAAATCTTCTTAGCTCCTATATTTTTCAGCAAGTGTAATCCTAGGAGAAGAGCTTCATACTCTGCAATATTGTTTGTACATTGAAAATTCAGTTTTTAGGAGTGACCTTCATTGGTGTTATGTATCCAAACACCTGCTCCTGAACCAACTTTGCCACAAGAGCCATCAAAGCTCATGTTACAAAGAGTTTCAAGTTTAGATTCGCCATTATGTTGTTATTCATGGCTGCAAGGGTTTTGACTGTTATGTTCTTCATTTTGTGTTTGGTTTGACTATTTTGATAGGTATAACTCCTCCAATTTTTCATTTACTTGTTCATTAATGTCATCTTCATTGTATAAGATAAATGAGTGAAGGTTTGAATGGATAGAATAGAGAGGGGTGTTGTTTGGCTTGTCTTTGATGCTTACCATGTATTTTATGTGAGATTCTCTGTACAATATTCTTGTTTGGTTAAAGAATGGAATGGTAGCATATGTCATGTCCATTTGGAGGGTTCCTTGGAGTTTGGCCCCCATGATCTAGATAAAAGCATGCCATACTTTGGGGGTATTTTAGCTACTATAATATCTATGACAAGGATCTTGGCTGGTAATTGTGCCAAATTGACACACAGATCTCTGATTAGACCCAGACATTTAACTCTACTTGAATCAAAAGAGTACAAGTCTTTGTATGGTCTAGTTATTTCAAGGCCTAATCTTTCCATCACTACTTTTTTCATGAGGTTATGTGAAGCACCAGATTCTAGCATGGCATTATGTAGGATTTTTTCATAAATTTTCAAGCTGACATAGAATGGAGGGATAGCTCCCTCTTAAAACTTTCCCTCTACCTCACGTCCAAACAACAATTTTAGCCTGTCATCAGTCAAATTTAAAGTATTAGTGTCATTCGCCATGTTTAAAGCCTTCAAAACATGAGAAATATATACATATTGAGTCACTAATTCAGTAAGAGGTATGGCTATTTTGATTTTGGCAATTTCACTCTCAATACTGAAAGGTGCCTGTGTTCTTGGAAAAGTTAGATCATTTTTATCGTACATGGTCTTTTCAACAACCTTAGCTTGCTGAGTTTTATTTGGTAGCTTAGTTAGAGAAGTTCTTTCAGGGCCACTAGTTGATGTACTAGGGTAGCTTTGGTCACCATTATTTTGGTTGGTTTTGTCTTTTCTTTGATTAGGAGTCTTAGCCATTATGTTTGTATTTTCTGTTGTCTTTTTAAGAATGTTTTCAGGTGTCTGCCTAGAAGAAATTTCTGTTTTTTCCTCTTAGGGGTGTCTTTGGTTTTCCTACTTCGGAGGTCATACTGCCTACAAACCTCCATGATAGCATTTTCAAATCCTAGCTTGTATTCTTCATAATCCTCATATTTTCTTTTAGTTTGGTTTGAGGAAAATAGACCTTGTTATTCTTTTGTGAGAAAAACAACATCCTCACTATCAAAGCTTATCATATTTACATGGTTTTCTTCCAGCTTTTCAGTCTCTCTTTCCTCTTCATCTGCATAGTTTTCTTGGAAAGGAGGTCTAATTTGTTGGTCATTTTCTCTTTGTCTGTTTTGAGGAGGGTCTCTTCTGAAGTTTTGGTTTCTATTTTTGTTTTGAGGATTTTCTTGGTTTTCCCTAATGGGTGCTCTTTCATTCAAGTTGATTCTCTCCATCATCCTTTCCATTACCCTAACTAGATTGTCAATTTTAGCATCAAATGTGGAGGAAAAAGTTTTTTCTTTGTATGTAACCCTCTTTTATGTTCTCATCCTAGCCCTCTTAGCAATTATATTGGATTCTACACTTACAACTCCCCTTTGCATGTCTTCTAAGGTGAGGGAATCTGTTTCTCTTAATTGGTAAGCCATGTCGGGATCAAATCCCTTTGGAAACTTTACCAAGGCTAGGCCTTGTGGGAGTTTCATGTGGGGAGGGAGTGCATTGTAAACACTATTTAACATAGTGCAGTAGTCTTGGACACTCTCTGCAGTATTTCTCTTAAGGTTTTCATACTCTGATAGGATTTGAAGAGTATTTTTCTTAGTCTCCCATTTATTTAAGAATGTTTGATGAAAGGAAGGGAGATCATGAATGATGTTAGGGGTTGAGCTCTTGAACAATTTCTTTACTTCTCCTCCCAAACCTTAGGAAAACATTATAATATGTATGGTCTCATCCTCTATTTCTTGGTAGTAAAAAGCATCATTCATCTTATCTACATGATGTTGAGAAGTTGTAGGGCTAGTTCCATTAAAGTGAGGGATTCTAGATTGATAGTCTTGTGGCATAGGTAGTAAAGTTTGTGGTAGTACCAATGGGGCAAACCATGCTGCCATGATTTGAGGTAAAGGAACCCAAGGAGGGTTTATACGAGGAGGGTTTCTGAGTGGAGGTGGAGGGTGAAATGGAGTGGTTTGCATAGTGGATGTATGAATGGGGGTGGCAGATGTACTTGGACCAGCAAGATGATTTTGATAAGATTTAGAATGAAAGGAGTCAGAGTGTTGGAGAAGCTGAAGATTATGAGGAGTGCAAGGAGAGGCTTCTCTACTAGGACTCTGCTGTAACCCTGTAGGGTCAAGGTTTTTTTGGGTTTATGCAACTCTGAGACTTAGTTCTGAATAGGTTTCTTCTATGGTGTAAGCTAAGTTGGATGTTTTGCAAGGATGTGAGGTTTTCAGGGACAAAGCTTGCTTTCTGAATGGGTCTAACAATAGTTGAATATTCAGTCATAGAATTTTTTCTTAAGATTCTTTCTGGGTCATCAACTATGGTAGGAGGGTTTGGGTTAGGGTGAGATCTGGTGCTAATTCTTTATGAAGATAGATTTCAAACATACAACATAGAGAGGCTGAAATTTTATGAGAGTTTCGAAAACCAACCTATCTGTAATAGTACTAAATTCACACAGTATGTGACTGGGATATATGCTCTTAGACCTTTGATTAATACATTCCCAAGGGAGTCTGTGAGGATCAGTGGAGTCAACAGGGCTACTAAAGACCAGTGGAGTCACTAGGTGGATGATGCTAACTATTTTGAGTATTTGTTTGTTGTCCACCATCAACAGTTGGATACCAATCTAAAGATATTTTTGGGTTTTTTGATGTCTTTATGTAATACTAATCTTTTCAATAAGTGTTGTCCAGTATGGTCACTATTGTGTTATTATGGTGAATTAATCAGATACCATTCCTAGCTAAACTTGATTTATCTAGGTTTGGCATGTGGTTTGTGAGTTCTTGAGGAATCTTTATGTTGTTACTTACTTAGATTCCCCAATGGAGTCGCCATTATGTTAGGTCCCTGTAATTTTTCAAATTGGCAAGATGAAATTGAACAAGAGTAGCATCAAAATAACTTTGGAGCCCTAGGACCTAGCCTTTTTGGACTCAGCGAGGGCTCTCTCTATATTTGTGTAAAAGATACAACTTGATTGATTTTTAGGGTATTGACTTTAGGCTAGTTATAATGATAGGGTTTGTTTGTTTTGTTTTTTCTGGTTGGGTTGCTTGTCAAGAAGAACGGATAGAGTAAGAGAAACTTAAACCATTGGGATATGGGGTCTATGGAGGTCTTGAAAAGTACAATAATGAATCAAGGGTGTTTCATAGGGAAAGTTGACAAAGCCAAATGGACCTTAATAACTTCTGTGGGTGTGAAATGAACATTAAATGGTGAATTTAGTAGGTTTAAAGGGCAGTTAAGAATCCTTTAACATATACTATAATAAGAAGAGTCTTTAAGAGTACTAGGCATTAAGAAAGAATCAAAGGACAAACTTCTTTGACCTAGCTTTATCAAGTAAACTTTAAAATAACAATCCAGCAAACCCTAGAGAGTAGGGAACTCCTAAATTCTATAGCTCTCTACCTTAATAGAAAGAAAACATTCAAGATAACACATAAGTGACGACCAAAGAGCAGGGAACTCATAATTTTCTTCATTCAGACTATAAATACCTTCAAAGTGACTCTTCAAAATTGGACTAAAGGATAGGGAAAACCGTAAAATTCTTTAGCCTAAACGCTAATAAGAAAACTCCAAAGAAACGCCTTAAAAACAATGTTTTAAACTACACCGAAGGAGAGGGAATACCATAAAATTATTTGGCTTGTCTCCATTAAATCATTTCTAAGGTAAAAAAACATAAGTGGGATCAAAGAGGAATTAAGAATTCTTCAATCAGAGCTAGTAGAGGAAAACATCTAAACAATAGAGAATAGACAGAATTAAGGTGCCTCTCAACAACATATATCAATCTAAATTTTCTACTATGTTATAATGGAAATATGAACAATATGGAAAACATAAGAGACAGTAACTAAATTTGAATAACATCACCATTTCACAAAGTCCATGAATCCTACAAATGTGCTTACTGATCTGGATCTTGAGGGGAGGCCCCCAAGATCTAAGAAAATTGAAATGGATTTGACAAGATCTGCAAAATTCGAATTCCAAAAAAAAGAGAGAACACAAAGAAAATAAAACCACAAAGAAACTTGTTTTATTAAAACAGAGAATAACTATAGAAGCTACATTGTGGCAGACAATATGTCCTTTTACAAAGTGAGGCTTTTTATTTATAGACTTTTTTGAGATACAATACCATAGGTGGATACCATGGGCCAATAGCATGGGTAGATACCACTTACAATACCATGGGTAAATCCCATGTGTGGATGAATACCATGGGTGGATACATACCATGGATCACTTATAATACCATGGGCGAATAAATATGATGGGTGGATGAATACCATGGGTCGATGCCATTTAAAATACCATGGGTAAATTCCATGGGTGGATGGATAACATGGGTAGATGAATACCATGAGTTGATGCCATTTTCCATTCGGATCACTTACTCCATTATCATTCAGTCCAAGACGATTACAAAACTCCAAAGCCAAAAAAATCTTCACCACTAAAAGTCTATGTGATTTTCACCTCAACAATCAACCAACCTCACAATGAAGCTTACATGCAGTATTTAACTACAAAATTATGAATTAAACCCTAGCTAGGGTTTTAGAAGTCATTAATTACATATTTGATGCATTTTACCTTTGAGACCATGCAAGGCCCAAGGCACATATATCCTAAACTCGTTAAATACAAAAATAACTTCTAACATAACTCCTAACCTAAATTTGGAGCGATTTGTCTTCAAAGCCTTCAAAATATATTTTTCAATAAATTTTGATGTGTTTTTTTGACTTTCAGGCAAGAGCACATGACCAAGGTACAAGGGCGTAGCGCTAGGCCAAGGGTGCGGCGCCAAAACTGGAAAAATGTCTTGTGTTGCAGCTGATTTTTCGAGACATTCCCGGTGTCCAAATGAGCTCCATGATATCTCATTGGAAAGCCTGTCATGTATAGTTTCCATATTTGCCTTTAGTTTCCATATTGGTTCCCATTTTCTTAGTCAAATGGTGATACTTATAAGCGCAGAATGCCAATGCTGAAAAGAGCGCATAGAGGTGATTTTTAGGTGGTTTTTGGCACTTTTCAGGGACCAGTTCGGCTCCAAATGACCTAAAATGTTTTGAGGATGCAGATATCATTTCCATGAGGAACATAAATATGTAAACCTTTTCTCAATTGAGTGCCTCAATTTAAACCCTTTTTCTGCTAGCCAAACAGTCAAAAATAAAATATTTTCACCAAGTGCAAAAATTTAGGATTTACCTTGTTGATTATGATTTGGATGCTTGGAGGGATACATCAACAAGGATATTTAGTTTTTCATTCTCCTTTTCCTCATTTATTGCTTGAATCTTTGCAAGGGCTCTTTTCAGCTTGGCCCTTACAGTCCTGTTCCTCATGGAAAAATTCTTTGCCATCTTCTTCTGCATGTCAATGTCTCTTTTTTCCTTCTCAAGTTGACCTTCTAGGTGCAATTTTTCCCTCTATAGCGAAGACTCCCTATCATAATTGATTTCCATGGGAAGAAACTCACTTGGAGTGAGCTGCGCTGCCAATTCTATTTCTTTCTCTCTTTCTTTGTCTAAGGCCTTCTTCAACCCAATTGTCCTTGGCCTCTTCCTAGGAAATTGTTCTTCCTCATCTTCATTGTCATCAACAGTGCCCAAGGTCTCATATAGCATAGCCTTGGCCTTTCGAGCCTCCTTCCCAGCTCTGATTTCCCTGACCTCACTGATTTCTTTCTCTGTCTCTAACTACTGGTTTTCTACCTCAAGGAAGTTGATCACATTCTTGGCCCTACCAAGATTAGCTTGTAGCTCCCTAACCTGGGCATCCTTGCTCTTGATCAACATATTCATGATCCTCTCCTGATCCTCACTCTCAAGTTCAATAATTTGAAACTCTTGTTCAGTTTCATGCTAATCCTCCTTTTCAACAATGACATGCTCTGCAACCTTTTCCTTACCCTTATCAAGTTGTTTTGTTGATGATCAAGGCAGGGTCCCTTCCACAATATGTGGAGAAAACACCTGACTATGACCTCTTCGATAGGTCAAAGGAAAAGGATCTATGTCAACCATCTCAGTGTCATCTGTGTCTCTTCTCTCTTTACTATTTGATGCTCTGGTATCATGAGATGAGGTTGAAGGATGGTGGAAGGGTGATGAGGGAGTGACATCATGGGGTGAAGGGATGTTAGTGGATGGTGATGCATGAGTAGTGGGATGTGATGGAGAAGGAGGATTGGGAGGATGAGCAGATGAAGGGATATCTTGCTGATGATGGGTTGGTGGAATAGTTAAAAATTCATGGGCAATGAAGGCATCCCATGGAATTTTCTTTTGCTAGAGTTGATGCATAACCACCATCTTGATAAGTGAGTGATGGAATAGGCTCTGCATTTGCTGAGGGTAGTCTCCCTTTTTCACTATGTAGGCCATTTTTTCAATGCTTTGGAAGAGGTAATATGGTATATGCAGCATCCTCACTCTAGTGAAGTGCATAAGAAGCCAGATGTGGTATGAATAGAGGGAGGAGAACCTTCCCTCACATGTGAATTACTTCATTATGATCCTCATCATGGGTGCATATCTATCCAACAGATGTGAAAAAGGAAAGATGGACTTGTGGTGGCCTTTATACATAGGTTTTATATATGGCTCAAAGTAACTCATGTCTAGGTTTTCTTACTTAAACCACTTTTCTCCCACACTTGGTATTCCTGTAGCATTTGCAATGGAATTTATAGATAACTCAAATGTAACCCCAGCAAGATTCAATTTCTTGTCATGTAGGTTAATGATAAATAATCTTGTTAGATTTGGATGGTTTTGTACTTGCTGCACCTTCACACAAAATTTAAAGCAGCCTACATGTTTGAAGCATGAAATGGTAAGGGGAGATGCCATAAGCTCACTTTATTGAGGTGTTCAAATCTACTTATCTTTCCTCCCTTGTGATGATGCCTCCTTGGCATTTGTAACTCTCTACCACTGCCCCTGTCTCCCTCCACTGAATTTTTCAAAACTCTGTTTTTAGAAACCCTAGGGCTAATGTGAAAATAAGATGAAGGAAGGGTAACAAAATGGAAATTTTGGAAATGAAGGGAATGGGTATTGTAACAATGAAGATGAATGGAAACCCTCAAATAGTGTAATTTCTGTGTCTATCACTAGATTTATTTAAGGAGGATGAATTAATGGAAAAATAGTGATTTCAAGATTGAACACCTAGGGTTTGATTTAGGGTTTCATTCCAAGGGCGCAGCACCCAGTCCCAGGCACGCTGCGCCGATTGAATTCACCCAATTTTTGCTTGAAAACTCACAAACTCACTTGGATGAATTAATGAGATCATGCGAAATGAAGCGAGATAGTCATGTCAATGGATCTTAACAATTTGTAAATGGAAAGAACACATATTTAGGGTTCAATCTAAATGTAAAGGAGACATTATCCGAATTGTAGATTTAAAATCCAGAAGGAAACATAGATATTACTTTAAAGCCTAAGCAGGGTGTCCTGAATGACAAATCCGGAACAAAAATTTCTTATAAACAATAAATAGATAAATCAATGGTGGAATAAAACAAAATAAGATACCATCAAGATGTAATTCACCATTAAAACATAACACAAGAATCTGGAAAACATCAGGGTCCTTTCATTCATCCAAAAAAAATGCTTACAACCAGATGAGCATTTTACAATAGTTTCCTCCCTTCATCTATAACAACCTTTCCCATATTACATTCTATATTTTATAACATTCCCCTATTACATTTCATATCCTACTAATCAGGAAAATCAAATCCCTTCTTTGAGTATTCCGGATATTCTAGGAAACTTTCTATTAGTTCTACCCAAAATAAGAGATTTGATCTCTTTTGCAAATATGGCCAAATCTCCTAACCTATTACAATATATTTGATCTCCCATATTGAAAAAGGAAAACATAGCCAAATCTGTCTATTGATTATGTTATCACTCCAGTAATTCTCTAGTTGTGAGATTTTTGGTTTTTAGTTGAGAAAACTAGAGGTAACCAAAAACCAACTTTTAAACTCTAGGATCTAGCCTTCCTAAGGTTCAGAGAGGGCTCTCTCTATAAGATTTAACTTTTTTTGTTTTTATAAAATATTAGGTTAGTTATGATTGTGCAATTTATTTTGGTTTTGATTATTTGGAGGGAAATATCACTGGAAGAGATGGATAGTGGGAAATCTAGTTGTCCATTGGGCTAACGAGTCAAAAGTCAAGCATACAGAGCTGGGATCAGGGTCAAAAAGTCAAAAATTTTCAGGGCAAGATAGATAACCCTTGGAAATCTTGGAAAGTTGTTTTGTGAGATGGTATTATCGGGATAAAGAGAAATGAAGGGTTCTTTGATCTAGAAAATGGGAGTAATAGGCAGAGGTAAATCGAGAGAGGTAGCAATTAAGGGTTCCTTACACTGGAAATTAGACGAAAAAATATAAATGAAAAATATTTAAGACAGGGTGATTTTAACAAATCCTGAAGTAATCGTCCTATTCATTCATTTAGATTTAGAACACATAATGGATTTCATGTAACAAAGAAAAATAACAATGACAAATTTAGAAAATAATTCACTCCAAATAGTTCATCACATGAATCTTGAAATATGATGCTAGTTGATCTAATCCAGTTTGCTGCTCGAAATTTGAACACAAAAAGCCTTTAAGTCCACAAAAGTGACTATAGAAATCTTCTGCAATTTATTCCACATTAATACTTCAAAGAGTGAAGTATTTATACATAATTGTTTACAAAATATCCTAGAATTCTTCTAGGAATCATCTAAGGAAAATAAAATATCTTTACAACAATGATAGAGACAGTTGCTCAACAAATCAGCAAGTTGTCCTATTAATTTAACTAAAATAGAAACTGATTATAGATAACATGCAACTAAATGTCTTGCTGTCTTCCTTGCTCACTTTAGATATTTCGAGTTTGTTTTGAAATATGATCTGCTCATCTAATACTATTTCAGTAATACTCTTTAGTCTCTGATACTCTTCGACCATTTGTAAAACATGTTTACTGCTATAAAAAAATATGTTTTGACTGATAAATCAACGAACTATTTTCATTGTTGTCTTTTTTCCTTCTTACTTTTTTCAGTAAATCTATTAATTACTACCAATCTTCTTCACTTGGAATTTGTATTTTCTTCAACCTTCTAAAATTTTCATCTACTTTTGTGTACTTGGAGAAAGTTGGTTCGATGACAAACAAATGTTTAATTTCATGTTGTAAATAGAATAAGTCCTCAAAACTTCTAAGTAGGACTTTCCCTGATGGAATGCCTTGTCTACCACCTGATTTTTCAACTTGTTCCTTGGAATATTCTCTGATATTTTTGTTATAATCCTCCTGAGGCATTAATTTGTCATTGATGACCAAAGTATTAGGCAAACTTCTTTGCCTCAAGTTCTCAAATTTTACCATAAACCTGGTTATGGAAATGTTCATGTTCTCACACTTTTCCTCTAATTGCTTCATCAGGTTCCTTTTAGTTATAACCTTCTTTATCTCAAGGATAGTTTCAGTTCTATCATTAATTTCAATTTCTTCTAAACTCTTGCCTATTCTTGCTATTGAGAAACTTTATCAATTCTAAAGCTTGTTCTGTTTTGTTATCCAATTCATCTTTAGTCTTTTGAATTTCTTCTAATGCTGCTTTTAATAAGTCTCTTTGTTCAAAAATCACATGGATGGAGGGCCATACACCATTGATGTCTTCTATGATTTTGTTCCATAAATTAATTTTCACATAGGAAATCTGTTCCTTCAAGGTCAATTCCTTCTGAAATTTCTTCAATTCTTCATTTAATCTGATGGTCTTTTGCTCATGAGTTTTTGCATTAATTTGAGCCAATTTGTTTGAATTCTCTAGATTTTCTACCATATGTTTTAATCTTCTGATTTCACTTGTCTTAAAAGGCATTTCTTCCATGGCCTTTACCAGTTTACTGGCCTCATCTCTAGGATGGACTATTGTTGTAGATGATTATATAGCTGAGGTTGTGGATGAAGTTATTGGCACGATAGTAGACAGTGATTCTTTGGGTGACAACTTTTCAGCTAAATTTGAAGGCACAAATGTATTGATTATAGGAATAACTGTAGGAATTTATGGTACTTTTCATGTTTATTTTTCCTGGACAAATTTTTCCATTTGAATCTCCATTTCCTTGATTTTGGCTGTTAAATGAAAAATCAAATTCATCATGTCATTTTTTCCTTTCTGTCCTTCTATTAATTTCTTTGTTTGAGAATGTTCACTTTGAGGAAGTTTAAGTTGTTTCCTCAAAGCTACAATATCCTCATTCTTTTTCTTCACTAATAACTCTGCTACTTTGAAATTAGCAAGGTCATATCCCACCTGCAAAACTAGTTCTTCCAAGGAATTTATCATGACATCTTTAGCATACAAGGATTCTTTTTCCAATTTGATCTGATCTTTTATATTGGAAATGGTGTTTTGGATTTTCTGAGCACTCATGGCTTTAGTTGTAATAGTAGAGTACAACATTTCTGAAGTCTGTCTATGGAATTCAATCTGATCAAGAGCATGAATTCTTTCTGTTTGGATGTCTACATCAATTTTCTTATAATCTTCCACTGTCTTTGGATATTTTACTATTGGATGCAACATTGACATGATTAGCTTTTTATTTGAATAATTAAATGAAGACAAAAGTTTTTTTTGCACACTTGGTGTCTACTTGCGATATTGATAATAAATATTGTTTTTGATCTCTTCATTCTTTAGCTTGATCTGTTTGTATTTTTCTCTGATATCTAGATCTTTCTCCTCAGCTGCCTATGAGGATGAAGCTTCCATGGTCTCTTGCTTTTATATTAACTATGCTTTTCCATTGTCAACTTGTTCTTCATTCTAATTCTTAGTAACTAGCTCATTGATGATGATAGTGGCAACATCTGTGCTGGTATCTATAAGATATGTTTCTTCCTCATTAATGGTTGCTTTATCTTTACCAACTAAATTTAACTTAGGCATTTTGTTGTATATTAACTTGAATTTAGTTTCAGTTGTAGTTTCAGCAACATAGGCACCTTCTTCCCTTATGCTCTTGGTGGATTTTTCTGGCTTATCTACAGTATCTAAAGTGTGACTAGTATCAGTTTTCTTCACTGCATATATTAAGGTATTATCTGTTCACTCAATTTGATTTGCATATTTTTCTATCTCTGGAATTTTTTCATGAATGAAGGGGGTTAATTTAAATTTAAAACTTAGTTTACTTAGGATCCCTTGTGGATCATAATTCCAAGGAAATTTTTCTTCAAATCTAAATTCCAATAGCTGCTTAGCTACTTCTTTCTCTGCATCCCTATGATTGCAGATGAATGGCCCTATCTGATTCTTTATTTTGAATTGAGTTTTCTTCTTTGCTGCCATGGAATTTATAGAATCAGAGTTTAGGATTTTCCTGATATACTCCAAGGCAAATATCCTTATTGAAACATGTTTGGGTAACTTTTAATGTAACAAATTTGACCTAAAAACTCTAATCTCGGTATGTTTTTCATATAAGTACCAATCACCAACTTTATTATGCTCTGACAACTATAATATCTTCTTCATTTCTTCATTAATCCTTGGTTGTTCTGTTTTTGTTAAAATTTTGATGATTGGATGTATGAATAATTCTGAGAATTCCGCATAAGTGAAATCTACACAGTCTTTCATGAGAAAAGTAGTCCAGAAAATGATAGAAAGAGGATTTCCCTCTATGTCAAGCTTTTGAAGAGCAACTGGAAAATTATATGATTGAAAATATAAAAACATGTGGAAGAGGAAGGATGTGCATCTAAACACTCCTTCAATTCACAAATTGATCATTGATATTGAATAATGTCTGCAATGTAACGAGCATAATCAAAGATTACAGATGGGGGTTGTCCTGGGGTAAAAGTGGATAACAAACCCAAGATGGATTCATCTGTGTGTTCATCAGTAAAGTACCCTAGGATGAAGGAAAGCATAGAAATCACGTCTTGAACATTCTGGGAATCTGGAAGTGGAATATGGGGGATTTATTTGAGGAATTTCAACTTGAAAAAGCATAAATGTTTGGAAAATCATGAATCTCTTGGGAAAATCTAGGCCAATTTACAGCTTGGTGAGGACCTCTATAGACAAAGGGACTACTTGAGCATCAAGTTGAAGTTGTAGCATTTGGTTAATAGATTTAGCGGAAATGGTGAGAAGCACTTGTTTTTTAGCATTTACTATGGCTCTCTGTTTAGGCACATAATACTGTTGACATAGCCTAATGATTTGTTAGCATGGATGAGTTAATGGAACAACATATTTGGGCAAGTGGGATTCCAAAATATGGACTTCTTCTTTATTATCGAAGGACTTCTCATAGCTCCAGTTATGAATATCTAGCAGATTAAACTCAACAGTTGGGTCTAATATCTTGTAATCAGTATCAGGTAATGGAATATGTTCTATGTCTATGAGATGGGTTTGTAAAGTATTTATAGCAACAACAGTCTTAGAAGTCATGGATGGAGTTGATTTTGGCACTTTGGAACCTTCAGGATTGCTTGAGCTCTGCTTTTTAGGCATTTTGGATACTTCTGCAATTTTAGACAGTTTGCAGAGGTATTTTTATTTTAGGAGAGGTTTCATGGATGAAGATGGTCAAAATATGGGCTTCTCTTGGGGTTTTCCTTGTCAATTTTGGATTCTCAATAGGATTTATAATCTTTTACTGGTTCAGGCACAAGAAACAACAGTTTCTTAGGATTTTTCACTGAGCAATTGGGATAAAAATCACTTAGATATTGGGCACATAGGTTTTAGGATACCTTCAAAGGATTTCTAGATAAATTTGGAGTTAAAATAGTTTATAGAAACTACTAAAAACTCACGATTTCCATTTAAAATAGCATACCTCAATAAAACAGGGTTTTTGTAGGAAATTTAACAGGGTTTGGCCTATTTTTTGGGCTTTTTGACAAATTTCAGTGGTTGGTTTTTAAGCTTTAAAGGTATTTTCAAATTTGAAATAGGTCTAAATTTCAAAGAAATACCTGTTATACGCAGGTATAAGGTTTCAAGGAGATTTCTGAGGATTTCTGAACAGTCTAAATAATTTCTGTCTAATCTCTGGAGCAATACAGAACTCCTTGGTGGTCTTCAAATAAGTTCAGGTTTAAAATCTGCGGTCCTTTGGCATAAAACTTGGCGAAAAAAGGTTCGTTTAAAGTCGGGAGGGTTATGCAGAGTTAATGCGCAGAAAAGAGGAAATGAAATGCATTTTCAATGTCTATTGTGCATATTAGGGCAAACAACGCCAACATTTAATGAAGGTCAAGTCAGGTGGGAAAATGGTTTTCGAGACTAAAGGGTAAAAACCACAAGAATTTTATCTCGTACAGTTTGGGCGGTAAGCATTTTTGGAGCAAATCAACGGGATCCAATTAAAATCGACCACGTAGAGGAGAAAGGAAATCACGATACTACCCATTTCGCGTAGAAATGAAATTGGAAATACATGCAAGTTTATTTACGAAAATTTGTTTCCATCGTCGGATCCTGGGGTTCAATTGCGAAAGGCCCATATTAATCGTGGAAGCTACGTCGAGATTTGGAGTGGGGTCGGGGTCTAATATAAGTGGTGGGGATGGGCTTTAAACTTTACAAATAAAACCTTTAATCGGTTCAAACCTTAGTTTATATGATGGCGGGGCTAAATTTTATGTGTTAATTAAAACATTTTCCAATGTTTTAATTATACATATGGGCGCAGATTTTTTATTATTATATAGTTTCTCAACTTTTAACAATTGTTTTAAAAATATAAGGGGCGGGGTATTTATATATATATATATGTTAAACCAATGGGATGAGGGTGGGATTTTAATATTTCACACATGGAGTATTTAAAATATTTGTTTAAAGTAAAATAAAGGGTTTTTGTGGGTTTATTTAAAAAGGGATTTAATACTATACTGGTGGGTGTAATTTGTTCGGGAATTAATATATATAGTTAGTAGTTAATATGAAATAAAATGGTGAAGTGTAGGGGAAATTAAAATACATGTTTTAAATCTAAGTAAAGTGAAAATGATAGACAAAATAAAGCATTTGTTGTTTTTTTTTGTTTTTCACATTTTTAACTTAGGATAAAATGTATTTCATGGGTTTTGAGTGTTTTGAACAGAAAATGAAATTAATTACTTAGGGTTTTACTTTTACTAAGTAAAAATGGGTTTTTAGTTAGGAAAGGGATTATGATTTATGAAATGAAGGATAAATGCTGATGAATGTGGGTTTTGCTTAGGGATTCAATATTTTTAACCAATCAGTCATTGAGAGTTGGTTTCGGTAACTCAATAGCAGTACAATGAAGCTAATGGGTAACTCAAAAAGCTCACTTTCAGTAATTTCTAGAAGCCTCCGGAAGGAATCTTGTGGTGGCATAACCGCTCTTTTCAGGTTCATGTATCCCTTGCCTTAAGGAGCTAACTCCTTGATGTGAGGAGATTATCCCTTTGAAGGAGGACTTTATGCCTTCATAGTTGGAACTGTAACCTCCTCCTTTGCACTATAAAAAGAGGCCTTGGGTAGCCTCAAAGGGAGTTCAAGCTTTAGTATTGTTTGAGGTAAAGTGCTGTTGGAATTTAGACTCCTTTAACTGAGATTTTATGAGGGAAGATCACATACCTGTATGCGTCTTAGTTAGAAGAGTGCAAGACCTGTCAAAGTAGAGGAAATTACTGCTTCTGACCTCGGGAGGACCTGTTCAACATCAAGGCTGAAAGGTTGTAAGGTTCTTCTACTATTTTCAAAGTTAATACAAATAAGTTTGTTTTTCTCAATAAACTGTCATTTGATTGTTTCTTTTATGGATTCCTTGATCACCATAATAGATATGATTTTTAAATATATGCTATTCAGGTGCTATTAATGTTTGCTTGTTTGTGATTGTAGGTCTTTAAGGATTACTCTTTCAGGCGAAGGACATATGCTACGAACAAGCGTTGGATCGAGGTAGGATCTTAACACCTTTGTAGCATTTATTTCTAAATCATTATATATCTAGAGAAAGATAGATTTAATTGTCTGTTTGTTGCTAGACTATCTTCTAATAATAGGGAGATTGATATTGTCAATAAGATCGATTTATCCGGCCAACAAATTGGCGACTCCACTGGGGAGTGAGTTTGGATTTTTGGTTTTCCTTTTTTTTGACTTGAGAAAATGATTTTTTATGGTTTTGGATTGATGTATAACTACCTGGGTAGCTTAGGTTTACTTTGCTTTGAAAATTTTTGAAATATTTTGAGTTTTTCTTGAACTTTTCTAGGGACCACACTTTATCTTCATACACAGTACATGCATTTCCGCACTTTCCTTGAGTAACCAGTGCGAGACCGCACCTGTTATTTTTGGGGCCTGCAGAACTTGTTAAATTTTTTGAAAATCTTCAGATTTCTTTTTCCAGTTTAAGCTTAGATTGTTTTAGAACTCTTAGTGTCTGCCCAGACCTGTATATTTCCTATCAAAAACCTCTTGTGAGTGAGTTCTAATAGTATTTTTTTTTGGGTGATTTTCTAGAATTTTTGGATACTTGGAGTGGTTTTCACTTTGTCTCTGTAGTGACTCAAAGATCAGAAGCCTGAAATACATTAAATCACTGGTGTCTTTTTGTCTTCTTGATGAGTCTGACTTATTTTCAAAATCCATCCTTTTTGAGGAATAGATCTAGTTTTCTCTTTGCAAATCTTTGAACAAACTTTGTTATAAGTTCTAAATTTCATTTTTACAAAAGAAAACATATCTGGATGTTTTTTGATTTATTTTTTATTCTTTGAATCCTTATTTTACTGAACAACTAAGCAAAACATTATAAAAAAAAAAAAATTGAAGCTTTTAATCAATTAGATTTTTCAAAGTTTTTAGATATCAAAATTAGTTTTCATGGTTTTGATTACTTTTCTAGAACTTGTAGATATCTTTTGAAAGAAAATTTGTTTTTGTAATTTCAAGTCTTGAAAGTGAAAAGGATTTATTCTGAGCATTTGATTGTTTGTCTCATTTTTCTTCACAAAACCATCTCGAGTGAAGAGAACCCCCAGAGAGTCCAAGTGAGTCTAGTTGATATCTGCTCCAGGTACAGTGAGATCTTTCCTTCACCGTCACCTTAGGAAATAATCTTAAGTTTATGGACACTAAGGTTACCAACAGTAAAAAATACAACTGGGGGAACAGTCTACGATCCGATTCTACTCGCAAGGGCAGAGTAAGAAAGCTCCATCCCCTGAAGGCTCCTCGACATGGTTAATCTGAGGTTTACCAACAATTGACCCTAGGCTCCTCGACAATGGTTAATCCGAGGTTTACCATTTGTAATGCGCGAAAATATTCTATCTTTCCCAATGAAACATAATTGATTGTCTCGAAGGTTCGGATATGATCTCGTGATTAACTCCTTTAAGAGAAGCTTCCCAGATTGTACCAATTACAATTGGATTTATTTCCTACCGCAAGATTTATCTACTTGTTTTTTTTACTATCTTGGAGAGTTAATGACTCCCTACTCCAAGATACTAGCATAAGCTATATTGGTGATAATAGCCCTAGAAATAGAAAAAATTACTAGTTCAATTTTAATTAAGCATTGTTTTTATGGCTGTTCTTTAAGTCAATAGGTATGGAAATGAAACTTTGATGGTGTGAAGTCTCAACTTCCAAACACACTAAAAAATGCACCTAAAATGATAAACAATTCATTTTTCTTTCAATGAAGTCTAGTTAAAGAAAGAGTTCGAGAAATGCAATTTATTAAGAGACAATTCTTTCTTTGAACATAAAGAAAAAATTAAAAGAAAATCTTTTTTTTTTTTCAATAACTTCACTCGAGATGGTTTTGTGAAGAAAATTGTGCCAGTCTGTTTCATTAAGCAGGTTGTCAGGGTAACTGTTCCAACCGCCCTTTCTGTATTAAAATTCTACTAAGTTGGATTTCATCACCGACTAGTGTTTTTGGTACGGGAAGTTACTGTTTGTTTGTGGTTTGAACTCTTAGATTTTTAGGCGTGTGATTCAGCTGTTCGTTTCTTTATAGAATTTAGGTGTTTTTATTGAAATTTTCTTTGTTTGCGTGTGATTAATTGATATTCAATCGTGGTAGAATTACCGAGACAGTCCCGGAGACTTCAGGAGAAGCCCCCTGAATATACACCAAGCCAACTTGAAGGGCTACATGCTCTAGTATCATCTAGTTGTAGTATAATTAGAACAACAGAAGTCAGAAGTTCATCTATAGTTGTTCATCCTGATCATCAAATACCAACAACAGAGCATATCCAAGAGCTAATTTCAGTTTCTGAATTTACTGGTAGTATTAATACTTCCAGTGAACTAGCTGAAGAACCTGAACTTTCTGAGCCTGACACTGAACCTACTATTTTGGAACCATCCTCACGATTTATTACTCCAACATCTATTGATCCTGGTTCACCTAGGGTAATAAATATCGTTACTGAAGATCTTCCTACTGGCCTCATTTATATTGAAGAACTTGTCAGTCCAGACGAAGAAGTAACTCTTCCTGAATCCCCACAGAGTTTGACTCTTAGGGAGCGTGAATCCATTTTCTACAGTCCTATTAGGAGTGATGCTTGGTATTTATCTTTGACAATTTTTTTAGAAAACCCTGGTCTTGCTTTTTCACCACCTCAAATTCCTTTTCATCCTACACCTAGAGGTTATTATACTTCATCCATCATGGCTGGAGAGTCATCTATGTTTTCCCAAACACCGGAAACATTTTTATACGGTGATCCTTTTGTTCCTTCGGGGTACCAGGCACTCACTGGTACTTTCTCAAGAGCAACTCCTCGACCAACTGAACAAGTGTTATCATCTGGTATTAATGGAGTTAAAATTAAAACGTCGAACACAAAGAAAATCTTTATGATGTCTGGTAATATTCCAAATCCTCAACCTCAGGGTGGTCAGTTATCGCCTAGGGGGCAACCTCAAGGCAATCAGTTACCACCAGGGGGGCAACCTCAGGGTGGTCAGTTACCGCCTGGGGGACAACCTCAAGGCAGTTAGTTACTGTTGGTTGCTTTAATTGTTTTAACAATTCAAGCTCCACATAAATTATCAACCCGAGGAAGTCTTTTTATTCCAAAGACAATCACGCACTGGAAATGCTCAATCCCAAAAGCAGAAATAATGTTGTAGTAAAAAGCCACACAATCATTAATTATACAGATCTAATTATTCACACCTTGTTTAATCAAAGCTGAAGTTACTTATGTTATAGTAGAAGAAATCCCTCTATTGCAGTTCTAAGAATCCAAATAACAGGAAATCATTCTGCAGGAAAGGAAACCAATCAACCATAACAGGGAACAGGACCATATTCCTTGAAACAGGAACTTCAGCACCTACTGCCTGTGTTGAGTAACCAGCTCCAAAAATAGAAGAAAAGAGATATCAACGCCTTAGAAATAAGCCACTTCGAGGGGAAAACCTCCAATACATTACATAAATGAACAATTCTTGGATGATACAAATGAAAAAAACCTCCTTTCTATATATAGGAGTCCATGGGGCCATAATGTAATCCTAGTGGGCCACAATGTAATCCTAGCCGACCTAACAATAATAATTTAAGGGCACAATAATAACAATATGGGGGTTACAGGGGTAAAATAATAACAATAATGGGGGCTACACTAACATAATAAGGGGTTACACTATTAATATAGGGACTTAACATGCCCCTCTCCTTCAAACAAGTGTTGTCCTCAACGCTTGATTATTTCTTGATGCTTCTGTATAAAATTCTCATCCTCCCATGTGAAATCTTTTACAGGAAAGTTCTTCCACTTGTTGAGATACTCTGAAATTGATCGTACTTGTCAAGTTCTTGTTTCCATGACTGCTTCATAAATTCTTTCAATGTGATGTTGATCTTCCTGTTGTTTCATTAGATTCTGCACCAAAGTTGCGTTATCCTTTGAGAGTTGGAGAACTTGTTGTTGATGCTCGATGTGATCTTCCACTAATTTATCATCCATATTTGCTATTATTTGATCCTTCAAACCATCCAACTTAGCCTCCATTTCTGCTTTTAAACCATCTATTTAATCTTCAATTGCTTTTCGTAAGATTGAAACTTGTTGCACTTGGTACCATAATTTTGATATCTCATACTGCAACTCTTCCTCTTCATGCGTCATATTATAGCTTTCTGAGGGCTTAATGGGTATGGAATTATTTTTTGGAGGCATAATAGAACCCATTACTGACAAAAATTCTTCAATATGCCCTTGGAATCAATTCAACTTGATTCTTCAAACAAGACTTATGTAATTCGAAAAAAACAATACACACCTTTTACTTTGCTTTTGAGGAGCTCAATATTGAAATTGTATTATCTCTGTGATTTCAGCTCTTCTATATCTGAAATTCAGTACTGAAGTAGCCCTTAGAATTCTCCTTTGAATGCCACAGGTCTGACCTGATTTGGATTCTCCAAGACAAAGTTGTGTCCAATCTCCCACAATGACCTAATTCTGGACTAGTTCAGTAGAGCGAACTTGTACGACTAGCCACGTGTCACTGTTTTGTCCTTTGTCTTTGAAATTGATAGCCAAGAAACTAATATCTATGTAAATGCGACCAATTTTTACGGCACTCCAATCCAATGCCCAGAGAGAGAGATATTGAACTTTTCCCACGATCACCTCTTTGAGATGAAATTCAGGAGCCTGAAAAAGCACTACCTTCCACAGATGATATCTCCGAAAATATTGCGAACCAAGCTCTGAAATTTTTATAAAATATTCCTTAGGATTTCCGCTTCGTACCATGTGAATTTCAGATTCTGAACCTTTGTAGAAAAAACGTTATAGCGCAAATGCCAAGATGACCTGTTTAGGAGCCTGAAAAAAAAACCTAACTTCCACAGATCATATCTGCGAAAATATTGCGAACCAATCTCTGAAATTTTTAGAAAATATTCCTCAGGATTTCATCTTCGCACCCTAAACATTTCAGCTTCTGAAGCTTCGTAGAAAAAAATTTATAGTGAAAATGCCACGATGACCTATTTGGAGCAGCGAAACCCTAGAATCCAAAGCTCTAATACCAAATGTTGAGTAACCAGCTCCAAAAATAGAAGAAAAGAGATATCAACGCCTTAGAAATAAGCCACTTAGAGGGGGCAACCTCCAATACATTACATAAATGAACAATTCTTGGATGATACAAATGAACAAAACCTCCTTCTATATATAGGAGTCCATGGGGCCATAATATAATCCTAGGGGGGCCACAATGTAATCCTAGCCGACCTAACAATAATAATGTAAGGGCACAATAATAACAATATGGGGGTTACAGGGGTACAATAATAACAATAAGGGGGGCTACACTAACATAAGAAGGGGCTACACTATTAATATAGGGACTTAACAGCCTGACACTAATCACTCTGTAGAAAAGATAAACTCAAGAGAACAGGACCCTATTCCCATGAACAGGAACCTTCAGCACCTGTCTCCTGTTCCTAATCACACTGCAGGGAAAAGAAAGGCAATCAATGGGAACAGGACCCTATTCCTGTATACAGGAATCTTCAGCACCTGATTCCCAATATCAATCATACATTCAAACAAGTAATCAGACAGAGATCTCTCAACTTCTTAAGAATGAATGTACCAAACATATGCAGCGTTAAGGAAACAGAATGTTCATTAAACTACAGAACTGTGCAACTGGTGTTTCAGAAAACATAATTAAAGTCAAGTGTAAATATCATAAAGAAACTTTACAAACTATAGGAACAACAGGGTGAATCTTGTGAGGAAGGCGGGCCCTTTCCCTCTCACAATATTCCCCAGGGAAAGAATTAAATTGAAGCGCTCAACAGGAACTTTTATTCATCTATCAAAAGAAATGATACATTACAAATGGAGTCTAGCTCCTGTCCTCTTCAAACACAATGTTCTTCTGTAGTTTCAAACTTGAACTCCTTTCTAATGATGATGTCTGCTCTTTTTAAAGAGGAGACATCTTTTACAATTACATTGGAGCGAATCTATGTTTATCCCAAATCTGTTCTTCTTTCTTGAAACAGGGCTATTCTGTTCTTCCCTAAAAATATATTGTTACAACAGATACAAAAAGAATACTATCTTCAGGATAATCCGTGTAACCACGTCTTCATGTTGTTGCCACTGTTCCAAGAAATTCTCTTCTAGAATCGCAAATTAAGGGTAGTGACGAAATTTGCCTGCTTGCTGGTTGTTTCAGCAACGGAGTCGACTGTTTCAGCAATGAAGTTTGACTGTTTCAGTAACGGCTGTTTGTTCCAGCACAACACATAATTTATCTGTGATCTTTTAGACTTGTGTTAGCATCAATCTACTTCGATTAATGATGAAATATAAAAGTAATATGGAATTATATGTAAACAGATTAAACATATAGTAAAGAAGAGGATTTTATGTACCTTTGGATAAAGTAAGTGAAAATGATGATGGAATCCTTTTTAAACATAGTTACAAAGGTAAGGTGGTGTCAAAATATATAGTAAAAATGATACATAGTGAGGTCCTAACATCCCCCACAGCTGAAAGTGTTGCATGTCCTCAGGCAACTCCTAGTATGAGTCTGAGTCTGAGTACTGTCTCTGTGCATGCAAGTTGCTCAAGCAGTAGCTGTAGAAGGTGGCTTCTGTCGGAGCTCAGAATCCTCGATTGTTCTGCAATTTCTACCATGCTACAGCTTCATCTATGTTAGCCAATTGATAGTGACACTGGTATTTTTTTGTAGGCATCCATAGAATTGGAAAATGAAAATGGTAACCAGTCTAGTTTACTCCACAGTGCCGAATGCATCTGATGTAGGTAGGTACCCTGGAGAGTGCACAAGGCTGAAAGGGTGATATTCTTGTTTTTCTTTACATGACTGCTGCCAAAACATAGTGTTGGCACTCAATGCAGCAGCCTCCTTTAATTTGATTAGCTGTAGACATTTTAAGAGTGTTGAAGCCTGCAGTTGTTGCATGTACCTGTGCATTCCTGGCTTCTACAAGAATCGGTGATATTGTGCCACAAACATGGCCGGATTCAGAGGTTCCGATCTAATCCAAAGGAGCCTATTCTCCTCATTATGCTTACTTGCAATAAACGTAGTCTGCCAGGTGAGCTGATTGGCTAGGAATGAAATGAATGCCCTAATTTGTACATCACCTACAATTGGAGTGAGATTAACTTTTCTATTCTCAGGCAGGGCCTCGTTATGGAGATAAAGTTCACACAACAAATGTTGGTCACTTTCAGGGGCCTCAGCAAAAGTTTGAACAAATTGTTCCTCAGTAAGCAATTCATGAGGTCTGCCATCCTTTATTGCCTTCAATTGAAAATAAATCAAACGTTCAGAGAGGAAGAGAGAGTAATTCACAGGGGGTTTTCGGGTAGCCATCAATTTTTTCACTAAAGAAAACATCAAAACCAACTTTTCCTTCAATTCCTTGACTTCCTTCTTGGAATCCCTGAGCTGTTGCAATGTCTGTTCCCAAATATCCCAGTTGGCATACATGTGATTCTGCCATGCTCACTTATGCTGCTGCAATATTTTATCTTGATCTACAACGTATTGTTTCTTCCATTTGTTCATAAGTTCTAATTGTTTCCATGGCAGTGTATGTGTCCTGGCATTAGAAGTACTGGGTTGGGGCATTGTCTAAGTGGCTGAGCTGACTAACTCAGGACTGGATATCTGTGGTTGGGGCATTGTCTGAGTGGCTGAGCTGACCAACATAGGACTGGATATCTGTGGTTTAATTTATTCGAGACTTTTTGAGGGCTCTACTGGTTCTTATGGAGCAGTAGGGTGTTCTTCTTTAATTGTAGCTGATGTAGATGCCTCAGATACCTGAATTTTGACTACTTTATATCCTTCCTGTTGGTAAATATTACCACACTCATGGCACATGTATTCTCTGCATGGCTCCCTATTTTGTGCTGATGATGTGTGTGCTAGCATGTAGAGATTCAATTCTCTATCAAAGGCTTCTCATGCCATGATTAGTTCATTCTTATAGGCCTCCAGTTCTGACTTCAAAAACTCATTTTCCTCCAACAAAGATGCCATAGTGTGTGAACCCTGTGTGTTGGTTGATTCTGCTGGGGTTGTCTGCTGATGCACAGCTGTAGCTGGTTCTTGTGGAGCAACTACATTTGGTTTCCTTGTATTATCATGCTTGGTGTATGATTCTTGTACCACAGTGGCTGGTTCTTATGTTTCAGCCTCAAGGTAAGTGACTGGTTCTTGTGTGACAGTCACTATTTGAGCCATAAACGATGTCATGTTATCCCAGGGCACTGGTTCTTGTGTGACAGTGTCACCGGACGAGACGGGTTGGGAAATTTGGAATGAAGGTGAGGATTGAGGTTTTAACACGATAGTGGCGGGGTCAGGGGAAATGAGAGTAACTCTTGTTTCAACAGTCATTTTCCTCTTCCTTTTTGGTAGGAAAGCAGAGAAATCAATGTTTTTCCTTTTCTTTGTAGGAGAAGATTGTTTGCTAGGGGAAGGGTTTTCGGAAGAAGTGAAAATTTGGGATGTGGCCCTTGTTTGATGTTTTGAGACGGAGACTGTTGGGGTTCGTCTTTTTCTTTTACGAGTAGGTGGAGATAGGGATGTTGGAGAGTCATTGCTAGGGATAGGAATAGTAGGAAGGGATGACTCTACTAAGTGGGACGAACTTGGGGTTAGGTCAATTGGTTCCGAGGGTGGAATTACTGGGGATTCTGGTATATCGTCCAGTTGCCTTTGATAAGAACTCTCAGGAGTTTCTTAGGAGCTTCCGGCTTGTTGGGGAATTTCGGGTAGCTGGGGAATTTCGGCTTGCTGGGAAATGAGGAGTGGATTATTCAGAGGGGGATTTTGCTGAGCAAAACCCCTCTGAATTAATAATTGACATAAACGATGATGGGTAAGGGATAACAATGGGAATTTAACTCGTCTGCAATAATATGACATATTTTTGATACAACCAAGCAGATAATAGGGAATATTAACTAATCGACCATGCCTCAAATGATTCATTAAAACGAAGTTGTGTTGGTAGACTACCTGGTAACGCCATTCGCATGTCAAATAGTGCTTGATGAATTCTGCTACTGTTGGCCATGGTCGAGGTAATGAATGCAGACTTATACCGCGGCCTTTGAGTTCAACTGGTTCGTCTGGATGAAGAAAATCTTGCTGTGCATTTAAAATAACTTGTTTCCTGCTGAACCAGTGAATCCCTATAACCGGAAAACCTGAAACTTGTGCTATGTCCTCCTCTGTGACTGAAATTCTGACCCCTTGAACTACTGAATAATTCCCCTGAAGGTTCTGTGCGAACTCTAAAACTTACTGCTGATCAAATTCTCCCAACCTTTCGAAATATGTTGTCCATCCTGCTTGTTGAAAAATTTGGTATACCTCCGGGAACAATTCGAGAAGATTTATTGAACCAGGCTCGTGTCTGATAGCCGACCCTCCCATGGCTGCTAGCTTGAGTCACATGCAGAGGCGCAGAGAACAGAAACACAGGCTTTGGTCAAGCTAATTGCTGCAACAGAGGATATGGAGTCTCAATGGCGGCGGAAATGAATATGAAGGATGACGGAGGATTGGGTGATGTGAAATGGTGATTCAGTTTTCGAAATCCCCCCCCCCCTTACGTATAGTACAATGATGTTTAAACCTGTGGAGATTGTAATCATTATGAGCAAGATCCTCTCTTTAAAATATTATTTAACTGCATTACATAAAAACCATATACCTTATATTTTTACCTTTGCCCTTAAAATTCGAAGTATAGAGTGCTTCACAATGGCTTGGTATTAGTGGAAGAATCTGTAGATTTCTCTGAAATGTAGAACAGGAGCATATCAGGATCTGCTCAATACTGAATAGTATTCACTCAAAGGATCTGGAGAGTAAAAGTGGAGAACTAAAAAGCTTGTATAGCAGAGGAACATAAATGATGTTTTAATGATGAAAAGATAAATGACAGGTTGCTGAAACTGGTGTTTCAGCAACAGAAAAATGAATGACATGTTGCTGAAACTCGTGTTTCAGCAAAGGGAAAAAATCAGGAAAATGGGATATAATGACTTGGATTTAAAACAAGTGACGGAAGTATTTTCTAAGGGATAATTTCAGCAGTAGGGAACAGAAAATACTAGTTGAAGGGTGATATGGTAGAAATGGGAAAAAGGGAAAAAGGGAAATAATATGGGAATGGGATAAAAGGGATATTGCTAGGAAATGGGTTGAAATGAAGGGAACAAAATTCTATGATTAAAGCTTCAAATCTTCTTGTGATGAGTCTATCCTCCTTAATGAGCTTTTCCAGAATCTGCAAAATTCAATTGTAATATACCAACCCTTGACAGGGATTATTAGTTTAAATCTAATCTAATACTAAAAATATAGTGCAGAAAATTAAATGCTGTGAGGAGCAGAAGAATCCCCTAGAAAAAGATAATGCGTATCAGTCATGCAAGCAGTCTTGAAATCCTCTTTAGAAACAGGGCGCTGGTACAAATGAAGCCTATGACCATTGACTAATAGATGTGTTTTAGAATTATCAATTGTTAGCAGTCTTACTATTCCATTAGGAAAAAACAACATCTACTTCATATGGTCCGAGCCAACGTGTACATAGCTTACCCTGAAAATTTTCAAACTGAGAGTCATACAATAAGGCCCAATTACCTTTTTGGAACTGCTTGTGTTTGATAATTTTATCATGCCACTTCCTTCTCTGTTGTTGAATCATGGTTGTTTGGTGAATGGCATCTAATCTCTTTTCATCCAATTCAAGAAGCTGCTGCAACCTAGCTGTCTGCACATCATTCAAATCAAGATTAACAGCTAAAGCAGTTCTCAGAGTTTTAATTTCAAATTCCATAGGAAAAACAACATTTTTACCATAAACCAATTCATAGGGAGAAAAACCTGTAGTGTTTCTCCAAGTAGTTCTGTAAGCCCATAGTGCTTCTGGGAGCCTTTGAGACCAATCCTTCCGGTTGTCCTTCACTGTTTTAGTTAGAATGGATTCTAATACTTTATTTGTGCTTTCCACCTGCCCATTGGCCTGGGGGTGGTATGGTGTAGTCATTCTATGATGAATATGATATTTCTAAAGGGTAGACTTAAAACCATGAGAATTGAATGGAGGTCCTCCATCTGTAACTAGCTCTCTAGGAATTCCAAATCTAGTGAAGATTTCTTCAAATAAGAAAGCTAGGATAGCCTCTTCATTGGCTCTAATAAGTGCTTTGGCCTCCACCCATTTAGTCATATAGTCTGTAGAGACTAATATATAAGTCCTTTGATTGGATGGAGGATTAATGGGTCCTATGAAATCCAAGGCCCATCTTTCAAATAGTTCAAAAACTACCTGGGGGTTTAATGGAATTTGATCTCTATGATTGGGTTGACCCATTCTCTGGCAGCTGTCACAAGCACTCACATATTTCTTTGCATCCTTAAATAATGAGGGCCAATAGTAACCCATCCTCAAAATTTTGTGTGCTGTTCTTTTATCGGCAAAATGCCCTCTGCAAGGGCCATCATGACAAGCTTTCAGTATGTCATACACTTCATCTTCCCTAATGCATCTTCGGATTTCCTGATCAAGCCCTGTGTAGAAAAGACACCCACTTATCTAGCTATACCTGGCACTTTGTTGGACAATTCTTCTCTTTTCTCTGTATGACAGGTGTGATGGTAATTTTCCTGCAACCAAATAATTGGCAATGTATGCATACCATGGAGAGTGATCAGAAACTGCAAACAAATACTCATCAGGAAAAGAATCATCTACTGGAATATCATTATCAGTTTTTAACCGTGAAAGGAAATCAGCCACGACATTTTCTTTACCAGGCCGATCTATAATTGTGATATCAAATTCCTACAGTAATAATAGCCATCTGGTAACTCTAGCATTTGTAACAGATTTGTTCATTAAATACTTAATAGCCGAGTGATCAGTGTGGACAAAAGTAGAATAACCAGTGATATAATGTCGAAATTTATTAATGGCATAAATTACTGCGAGAAACTCCTTTTCAGTAACTGTGTAATTAAGCTCAGTAGGGGTCATATTCTTACTGATAAAGTAGATAGCATAAGGAAGATGATTTTCCTCTTGTCCCAAGACAGCTCCAATATCCGTGTCTAAAGCATCAGAAGATATGTGAAAAGGGAGGGCCCAATCAGGTCCCCTCAAATTAGGAGCAGTAGATAGTTGATGCTTGAGTTCTTCAAAGGCTTTCTGACAAGAATTAGTCCACTTAAATTCAGAATTTTTCATAAGCAACAGAAATAATGGAGAAGCTATCTTAGAAAAATCTTTGATAAATCTTCTATAGTATCCAGCATGTCCTAGAAAACTTCTCACATCAGTTTGTGTTTTAGGAACAAGAAGATTCTGAATGACCAATATTTTAGATGGATCTACATGAATACCTTGAGATGAGATAAAATGTCCAAGCACTACTCCTTCACTCATCATCATATGACATTTTTCAGTACTTAGGGAGAGGTGAGCTTGTATACATCGTTTAAGTACCTTCTCAAGATTTTGTAATGCATCTTCAAAAGACACACCATAAGGAGTAAAATCATGCATAAATATTTCCAAAGAGTCATTCAGCATATCAGAAAAGATTCCTATAACAGCCCTCTGAAAAGTTGCTGGTGCATTACATAGCCCAAATGGAAGAACTCTATAAGAAAAAGTTCCCCAAGGGCTAGTGAAAGTGGTCTTGTCCTGGTCTTGGGGTGCAATTCTAATTTGATTATACCCACTGAATCCATCTAGAAAAGAAAAGAATTTCTTCCCTGCCAGACTATCCAACACCTGATCAATGAAAGGTAAAGGAAAGTGATCCTTTTGAGTGGCTTTGTTCAAGGCTCTGTAATCAACACATACTCTCCATTTCCCGTTTTTCTTAGGGACAATTACCAATGGGGAAACCCATTCACTGTCAGATATGGGGTATATAAATCCCGCATTAAGCAATTTCTGAAGTTCTTCTTTAACAATTTCTCGTAAATTAGGGTTCATTCGTCTTTGGGGTTGACAGACTGGTCGACATCCCTCTTTAATGTAAATTCGGTGAGTACATAATTCAGAAGAGATCCCTTTCATATCTGTGTAGTCCCATGCAAATGCTTCCTTATTTTCATGCAATAACTTCATTAACTGCTATGTTTCAGCAACTGTTAGATCAAGATTTATATTTAATGTCTTGCCAGGTTCAATTTCAACTGTTATACTTTTAGATGAGATGGTGGTTAATGTCTAAGATAAGTCTTCAGATTCAATATTTTCTTGGGTATCCATTTCAAAAATTGCAGTCAAGTGATTGTGTGTTTCAACAATTACAGAAGAAGGTTCACAAATAAAATTATTAATTATTTCATCCTCTGTATTGTCTTTAAGAGTTAAAGCTTGTCCAATAGTTAAAATGGGCTGAACAACATTATCATCATAATCCATTCACATAGAATCTTCATTATTACTTATGGGTGTAGCATGAGGATAAAGAGTAAACTGTTTTGTTTCATAACCATTAGAAATTGTCATTGAACCAGATCTGCAACTGATAAAGGCATCAGCTGTGGCCAGCCATGGCCTCCCTAGAATTAAAGGATGTCCCCCCAGATTTGTTTTAGTCTGCAATACAACAAAATCAGCTGGGTAATTCTAGGATTCAACTGAAATAAGTAGATCTTCAACAACTCCTTCAGGTTTAATTGTAGAACGGTCAGCCAACTCTAGAATGGTAGGTGTATCTCTGATTGTGTTATTCAGCTGTAACAATTGTGAAGTTTCAAGAGTCATTATGTTTATTGCAGCACCTAAATCTACCAGAACTTGAGGAATCATTGTTTTACCAATTTGAACTGTCACTGTAGGATGGCCGGGATCACCATATTTCACAGGAGGGGTTTTTCCGGACATTAATGCAGATAAATCACCCATCACATGTACTGTAAGGGGATCTTTAGTTTTCCTACTAGGTTTCTTAACACAAATATCCCTTATTGTTCTGGCATAAATTGGTACATCTCTTAATGCCTGTAAAAGTGGAATTTTAACATACAAATTTTGCAATTCCCCTAAAATATTAAAAGCAGGTGTTTCAGGCGTTCTAGTTAAAACCAAACGCTCGGGGAATGGTGGTTCTGTTATTTCAATACTTTTGTTAGAGGGTGGTTGTGCTTTCTTGTGTTTCTCAGTTTCCTCTTTATCAGAATCAGAAGAAGTTATGTCATCAATAATAGGCTCTACTATTTTCCCGGATCTTAAATGAATATCATTACATTGCATAGTAGGAAATATATACTGATTCTGAATATCAATGACTTGCACAACTTTATTATTGGGGTTAGGATTTGGTTGCACAGGTAGCTGGGGTCTCATTTGGTTATTTGGCGAAGCATTTGATGGCAGAGGAAGTGGTTGTTGGAATTGAGGCAATTGATTTGGATACGGGAGTTGTTGGCTTCTCCAATTTGAATTCCAAGGGTTAAAAGAAGATGGCTGCTGTGGAGGCCAAGGAGTCCACATTGTAGGATCAAAAAAGGGAGGGTTTGATTGTTGCATGGGTGGGAAATTCATTTGATTAAAGGGTGGGTATTGCATTTGATTAAAGGGGGGGTAATTTGTTTGACCGAAAGCAGAATAATTATTCCAACGATTAAATGGCATACTAGAGTTCATACCTTGTCCTTTTGGTTGCCATTGTCTTCTTTGAGTTAGCAGGTAAACTGCTTCAGCTTCTTCTTCCGTTGGCTGTAATGCTGCCTTTATTCCTAGTAGAGATGGACATTGTTTTGTTTCATGATCTTTCTCACAAAGGGTACAAATTGGTATTTTATCCATTGGGCATTCCCTTAGTGGATGTTTGTCTCTGCACTTCGGGCAAAAGACAGCCAGAGTTGCTTCTGCTTCAGCCTGCTTCTTCTTAACCTGCAAAGTGTTAATTTGTGAAGCAAAAGAACTTAACATCTCAGTTTTAAATTCTTCAAGTAAATTACCTATTTCAGCTCTTGTTGCTCCTCCACTGGCTGATTTCTGCACTCTTGAATAGGTGGGATCTTTATTACTTACTATGTTCCTTGCAGCTCCCCTTGAACACCTCTTACAAAGTTCAACAATCTCGTCATATGATTCTTTAGATATATCTCCCTTGCCAAGAATATTTAACATGTCTAAACAATCATCCCTTAATCCTCTGAGTAATATAGTTTTACGAATTTCCTTACCTATATTCGGATGATCAGATCTCTGTATATTATATTGCAGCCTTTCCACATAGTCCTCCAGATTCTCGTCCGACTTTTGTGTCATGTTGAATAGTTCATCCTTCTTTTCTCTCGTCCGACAATAGTCTTGATACTTAAGCAGAAATTTATGTTTCATCTGTTCCCATGTTGTGATTACCTGAATTCAAAGGCTCATGAACCATCTTAAAGCATTTCCTTTTAATGTTGCTGGAAACAGTTTCAATTTTTGAGCATTAGTAATATAATCATAACTTCTGCATAATATATCAAATTCAAAAAGAAATTCATCCGGATCTTCAAAAGATAGACCATGGAAATTAGGTAAAGCTGAAAATGGAATATTCTTCATAGGAGTTGTTCCTCTAGGGAGATCACCGATAGGAAATCCCAAGGTGGATAGAGAATTTTCATCCTTTCTTTCTCCTTCAAGATCTGCACGTCTTCCACCAAAGAAGTCTTCGTTGTTTCCTTCCATTGGCTATTCTCCTACTGCACTTGCTTGATCGTCCAGGTCTTCCACTGGTTCTTCAACGTTTCCCACTGGTCGTCCAACACTTTCTACTATTTCCTCAATGTGCTCTACTGATTTTCTAGCACTTTCTTCTGACTCTCCAGCACTGACTGCTGGTTCTGTAGTCACTGGCTCCTCTATGTTTTCAGGGCCCACAACTTCCTCTGTTTTGTAATCTGATTAAGGGGAGTGCTGAAGTTTTGGTCTTCGAGAACTTAATCTCTGTGATGATTCAGCCTTTGACACAATCTCGTCAATGAAAGTTTTTCTTCCTCCCCTTCCTTTGCCATTGCCACCTGTGGGGTTAGTTTTCTTCTGGTTTCCGCGTCCTCTCATACAATCTGCACATCTAAAAAAAAGTATTAATGCTTTTGAAATCTATAATTTCCTTCCCCGGCAACGGCGCCAAAATGTTGGTTGCTTTAATTGTTTTAACAATTCAAGCTCCACATAAATTGTCAACCCAAGGAAGTCTTTTTATTCCAAAGACAATCACGCACTGGAAATGCTCAATCCCAAAAGCAAAAATAATGTTGTAGTAAAAAGCCACACAATCATTAATTATACAGATCTAATTATTCACACCCTGTTTAATCAAAGTTGAAGTTACTTATGTTATAGTAGAAGAAATCCCTCTATTGCAGTTCTAAGAATCCAAATAACAAGAAATCATTCTGCAGGAAAGGAAACCAATCAACCATAACAGGGAACAGGACCCTATTCCTTGAAACAGGAACTTCAGCACCTGCTGCCTGACACTAATCACTCTGTAGAAAAGATAAACTCAAGAGAACACGACCCTATTCCCATGAACAAGAACCTTCAGCACCTGTCTCCTGTTCCTAATCACACTGCAGGGAAAAGAAAGGCAATCAATGGGAACTGGACCCTATTCCTATATACAAGAGTCTTCAGCACCTGATTCCCAATATCAATCATACATTCAAACAAGTAATCAGATAGAGATCTCTCAACTTCTTAAGAATGAATGTACCAAACATATGCAGCGTTAAGGAAACAAAATGTTCATTAAACTACAGAACTGTGCAACTGGTGTTTCAGCAAACAGAATTAAAGTCAAGTGCAAATATCATAAAGAAACTTTACAAACTACAGGAACAGAAGGATGAATCTTGTGAGAAAGGTAGGCCCTTTCCCTCTCACAAGATTCCCCAGGGAAAGAATTAAATTGAAGCCCTCAACAGGAAATTTTATTCATCTGTCAAAAGAAATGATACATTACAAATGGAGTCTAGCTCCTGTCCTCTTCAAACACAATGTTCTTCTGTAGTTTCAAACTTGAACTCCTTTCTAATGATGATGTCTCCTCTTTTTAAAGAGGAGACATATTTTACAATTACATTGGAGCGAATCTACGTTTATCCCAAATCTGTTCTTCTTTCTTAAAACAGGGCTATTCTGTTCTTCCCTAAAAATATATTGTTACAACAGATACAAAAAGAATACTATCTTCAGGATAATCTGTGTAACCACGTCTTAATGTTGTTGCCACTGTTCCAAGAAATTGATCCGTGGGATATTGGTAATACCCGCCTATTCCACTTGGGCCCCCACCATTGTCTCTTTCAGTTTTTCAGTTTTGGCATAACTTACTATTTTTAGCAGTTTTCGGGTCCTGAACTTCCAGAGCCGTTTTGAGGCCCTAAACGACGTTTTTTTGGGTATGAGATTTGTTGCGATTTGATCATCAAATCGTCACAAAAGTTGTAGTCCTCGGATAGAGCTTTCTAATGATGTATCATGTGCGTCAAACGGAGATAGTATGCCAAAGTTACGTCCCTGGGAAGTTGGAACACCAATTTACCCAAACGGGGCCCATAGTTTTGGCGCTTCATCTCCTAGGGTTAGGTTTTTGGGATGTTTAGGGTTCTCCATTGTTTCTCAATAATAAATAGGCCCTCGAGCCTCATTGTAATGCATTTTAGAGGCCTGTAGCCGCCACATCTCTTCTCAGAGATAGCTACCAGTGCCCTAGCTAGTTTTATTTCCATTCTGTCTGTAAGCAAATTTCAGTTCTTTGATATTAATGAAATGAAGTGTCATTTCCGCTGCATCTCTGTCTTTATGTTTATATGTTTATTCTGTTGCGTTCCTGCATAAATCCGGATCAGTGGTATCAGAGCGGTCTGCTTTTTCTCGATCCTTCTTTGCATGTCCCCAACGAGGTCGGGGTATAAGGAGCTAGGGCTTGATCTAGTGGAACCTTTGCAAGATCAGCCTCGCAAACCTCGACGGACGCCCATGGGGGACGAAAAGAAAGATGAGGGAGCAGGAGATCCTATCAAAATATTGCTCGAAGAGGCCCTCGAAAAACAAAGGAACGCGATGATGGATAACTTTGCTCAGATCCTTCAACGGCTGCCCACCGGCGGCGCATCTGCATCCAGCAGCCACTCTGGAGGTGCGACTCCTTTTAAGGTACAAGTAAATTTTTACATTCCCATATTTGAGGGTCAAATAGACGCAGATGCCGTAGATAGATGGTTGAATCTGTTAGAAGGATATTTCTCGGTTCATGACTTTTCAGATCGGGAGAAGATTATTTTTGCACTCCTCAAAGCTACCCCCCATGTTAAGGACTGGTGGGAAACCTACTGTGAGAACAAGGACCAGACAGAACCCTCTCTGTTCTCAGCCGTACCAACTTGGAATTCTTTCCGAGACGCCGTCAAGGAACAGTACTATCCTGTGGGGAGCTATGAGGACAAGTACATCCAATGGACCACGCTGCGACAACAAAGGGATCAAGATGTGCACGAGCTGACGAATATGTTCCATACCCTGCGCACAAAGTTGGGTATCAAAGATTCAGAGAAACATTTGGTGCTAAAGTATCGCAGTTGTCTGCACAGATACATTCAGGAGGAAATGGAGTTCCTCGACATCTCCTCGCTTGGTACGGTATACCGGTATGCTGCCAAGATTGAGCAGAAATTCAAACAGAAGAAGCGAGACTTTGGATCTGCGAATCAAAAGCAAGGAAAAGGTGCTTCCAAACCGCAGAACAAAGGACAGAGCATGGCGGCTAAGGACAACCCGTCAAAGCCACAAGACAAGAACAACACCGTGAAGCCAAAGAAGGACACGGGAAAGTGGTGTGAGTTCCATAAGAGCTCCACTCACAACACAAGTGAGTGTCGGGCCAAGCAGTCGCTAGTGGCCGAGATGAGGGCTTCTGAGTCAGATGCATGATCCGACTCCGAATCAGAACCTGAAAAGGGGAATGAAAAAGGGAAACAGATTATTGATGCGGAGCCCAACGCCACCGTTGCCACTACAAAGGTCCAGAAGGAGGAACCGGAAGATCCAGAGGAGGAGGAACGTCTCTTCCACTCCCAGATGTGGGTAAAGGGCTCCCCTGTACAGTTCATTGTCGACAATGGGAGCCAAAAGAAACTCATTTCAGCAGACGCCGTGAAGCGGTTGGGCTTGCCGACCACAGCTCACCCACATCCATACACCATCGGGTGGCTTCACCAAGGACGAGATCTCCGCGTCAGCCAGCAGTGTCGCCTTCCCTATAGCATCAAGCCCTTCACTGATGAGGTATTATGTGATGTTGCTCCTATTGATGTTTCTGATGTATTATTAGGACAACCATACTTGTGGAAGCGTCATGCTGTGTATGAGTCTCGACCTCGTGCTGTTATTATTACTTTGGGAAATAAGTTGTACAGGATACCAGAGGTACCACCTCCTACGACTATCTCTTTGGTTACCGCAAAACAATGTAGTAAGCTCATTTCCCAAACCAGGAAATTCGTTTTTCTGATGATCCGCCCCCAGGGCAAGAAGAAGACTGTGGCCACGACCTCCAGACAGGGCCCCTCTGCACGACAACAACAAATGGATAAGGTCGTGGAGGAGTACGAGGACATCTTCACCTCACCCACAGGGGTTCCTCTGCACTGCCAGGTCAAGCACCCGATTGATCTGACCCCAGGTGCGCCACTACCCAATGGACCGATCTATTGACGCTCTGTTCTGGAAAATGATGAAATCAAGAGGCAGATTCAGGAGCTGTTGCAGAAAGGTCACGTCAGACCAAGTTCATCGCCCTGTGGTGCCTGAATGGTTGGTACGTAAGAAGGGATGTGGACGGGATAATAGTACACCATTCGCTACCAATGCATCATCGTCCGACAGTGTCTCCAATCCTTACCTGGATTGATGACCTTCGGGAGTGTTCCAAGGTGTGCACATTTAAGATCGACCTCAAGTCTGGGTATCACCAGGTACCAATTGAACCCTTTGATGTGTGGAAGACTGCCTTCAAAGCCAAGGAAGGCCTTTTCGAATGGCTGGTCATGCCTTTCGGGTTGACGAATGCTCCCGCAACCTTCATGAGGATGATGGACGACATCTTGCAGCCATTCACCAACTCATTTGTAGTGGTGTACTTGGATGACATTCTGATCTTTAGCCAGACTTGGGAAGAGCACCTTCACCACATCCGACAAGTCCTCCAAACACTGCGGCAACACAAGTTGTGTGCCAATTTGGAGAAGTGCACGTTTGGCATGACCCAGGTTCAATATCCGGGATACATTATTGATGAAAGGGGGGTGCATGTGGATCCAGCCAAGATCCAAGTCATTCGGGATTGGCCAGCCCCGACTACTATAACAGAGCTTCGCAGCTTTCTGGGTCTTGCTAATTTCTAACGTAGATTCGTGTTGGGATTCTCTCATATCACTTGGCCCTTGAGTCAAGTCACCAAAGGAGGAGCGAGAGCAAAATTCTTTTGGTCGGAACCTCAACAGAAGGCGTTCAAAGAATTGAAAAATCGCCTCTGTTCTGCCCCAGTGCTCACCTTACCAGACTTGCAGCAGCCATTTGAGATCGAGACAGATGCCTCCGACTATGCTATTGGGGCAGTTCTTACTCAACAGGGACATCCAGTGGCATATCACAGTGAGACATTGTCTGAGATAGTTCACAAGTATCCCACCTATGACAAAGAAATGTATTCCATTGTGCAAGCCCGTCGACAATGGAAGCATTACATTTTGGGGAATGAAACAATCATCCACACAGACCACCGGCCCCTGTAGTTCATATAGACACAAGGGAAGTTGCAGAATGATCGCCATCAGAAGTGGTCCACATATCTGCAACAGTTTCATTTGAACATCAAGTACAAGAAGGGTAGCACCAATAATGTTGCAGACTGCCTCAGCCGACCACCGATTGTGGCGCTCACCACCGTGTTCAACTCTTGTGGGCACGAGACTTCTGATTGGCCGCTTCTCTATGAGAGTGACCCAGAATTCGGCCACACTTACAAGGCACTCTTAGGGGGCACACAAGTTCCAAATTTTCACCTCCAAGATGCACTTTTATGTCACTTGGGACACCTTTGTGTTCCTTCAAGCGAGCGTGCCAAGATGATATGGGAAGCACACTACAGTCGAGTCGCTGGGCATTTCGGGGTCGAGAAAACAGTAGCAATACTACAGAACTATTTCTATTGGCCGAACCTTCGAAAGGATGTCGAGAAGCACATCAGATCCTGCACTGCTTGTGCCATTGCCAAACCGACCATCAAGAAGCAAGGCCTATATACTCCACTACCTACCCCTAGTCGACCGTGGGAATCCATCTCCATGGATTACATGTCGGGCCCGCCTTCTACTAAGAATGGAAATGACTGTGTTTTCGTGGTCGTTGACAGATTCTCGAAGATGGCCATCATGGCGGCCTGTAAGAAGAATATCACAGCAGAAGCCACTGTTAAACTCTTCTTTGAACGAGTGTGGGTGCACTTTGGGATCCCACAGTCTATCATATCAGATCGAGATAGCAGGTTCCTCAGCACATTTTGGTCCAGCCTCTGGTCAATGTTGGACACAAAGCTCACCAAGTCCACAAATTTCCATCCCCAAACAGATGGCCAGACAGAGGTCGTCAACAGAATGATTGTACACATTCTGCGCATGTACAACTCAAAGCATCCACGCACATGGGACGAGAGCCTCCCCTATGTACAACACAATTATAACTGGGCTCTCCACAGTTCAATTGGCCATAGCCCCTTTCAGGTGGGCTTGGGATTCCAGCCACTATGTCCCATTGACATAGCCATGCCGTTTGCAGCTGCTCGGGCCGATTCAGCTCATGTCCAGTCTGAAGTTGACAAAGCAAGTAGCTTCATCGAGCGCATTCAACACATCCGCCAACAGGTTCATGAGATATTGGACAGAGCCAATGCGAAGTACAAGCAGCGCCATGATCAACACCGGGTGCCACACCACTTCCAGGTGGGCGACAAAGTATGGCTACATTTGCAGAAGGAGCGCCTCACCGGACCTCACCGCAAGCTTCGCCCACTCCGATACGGGCCGTACACCATCACCAAGGCTGTAGGTAACAATGCCTTCGAGCTTAGTATTCCACCATTCCTTGGTCTGCACCCAGTCTTCAATGTGGATCGCCTTCGTCCCTACTTTCCACCTCTACTGGACACCTCGGACATTGCAGAACAACTCACACCAACAGAGTTAAACCCAGACTGCATGGAACAGGCCACCACAGATTGTATCATGGACATGCAAATCAAGAACACTCGTCAACAGCAGATCCAACTGTATCGGGTTGTCAAAGCTGGCCAACTCCTGCACCAGGGAAAGTGGTTCACCAGGGACCAAGTTCAGCAGAAATTTCCTCATCTCATGGAGGAACTTAACGCAATGGGGACCATTGCTTCCTAAGGGGGGAGGAATGATCCAGGTGGATATTGGTGGCCACCCGCCTATTCCACTCGGGCCCCCACCATTGTCTCTTTCAGTTTTTCAGTTTTGGCATAACTTACTATTTTTAGCAGTTTTTCGGGTCCTGAACTTCCGGAGCCGTTTTGAGGCCCTAAACGACGTTTTTTGGGTATGAAATTTGATACGATTTGATCATCAAATCGTCACAAAAGTTGTATTCCTCGGATAGAGCTTTCTAATGATGTATCATGTGCGTCAAACGGAGATAGTATGCCAAAGTTACGTCCCTGGGAAGTTGAAACACCAATTTACCCAAACGGGGCCCATAGTTTTGGCGCTTCATCTCCTAGGGTTAGGTTTTTGGGATGTTGAGGTTCTCCATTGTTTCTCAATAATAAATAGGCCCTCGAGCCTCATTGTAACTCAGTTCAGAGGCCTGTAGCCGCCACATCTCTTCTCAGAGATAGCTACCAGCGCCCTAGCTAGTTTTATTTCCATTATGTCCGTAAGCAAATTTCAGTTCTTTGATATTAATGAAATGAAGTGTTATTTCCGCTACATCTCTGTATTTATGGTTATATGTTTATTATGTTGCTCTCGCATAACCGGACGTAAATGCTCTTCCAAAATCGCAAATTACGGGTAGTGACAGAATTTGCGTGCTTGCTGGCTGTTTCAGCAATGGAGTCGACTGTTTCAGCAACGGAGTCGACTATTTCAGCAACGAAGTTTGACTGTTTCAGCAACGGCCGTTTGTTCCAGCACAGCACATAATTTATCTATGATGTTTTAGACTTGTGTTAGCATCAATCTACTTCGATTAATGATGAAATATAAAAGTAATATGGAATTATATGTAAACAGATTAAACATATAGTAAAGAAGAGGATTTTATGTACCTTTGGATAAAGTAAGTGAAAATGATGATGGAATCCTTTTTAAACATAGTTACAAAGGTAAGGTGGTGTCAAAATATATAGTAAAAATGATACATAGTGAGGTCCTAACAGTTACCACCTGGGGGGGGAATTTTAGGGTAATTTTTTCCCAGGACAAACTGTGGGACAATATTATTTTGGAGAACAACCTCAAGGACAGTACATACCCCAAGGTCAACCCCAGACTCAGTATATTCCTCAGGGTCCTTATCAACCCCAGATTCAATACATGCCTCAGGGTTATCAACCTTAAGGTCAGTACCCAACTCAAGGTTTCCAATCACCTTCTGGTCAATCATTTGTACAAGGAGCTAGAAATTTACCACTTAATTATCAATCCTACGATCAACTAGGTTATGGTCCTACATATGCACAACCTTCTATGGGACAATACCCCGAAATGAATATGGTGTGGGATCCATCCCAAATTCAACAGACTATTCAACGTAATGTGTAGTTACCCAATCAACCTGGACAGCCTTTGGTTTCTGGTCCGACCCAGCAACCTATCTAGCCTATTGTTCAAATCCCTACACCTGGTTCTGTTTAACAGCCTAGGCATAGTACACCTCAGACTCCGCCTCAAACTGCTGCAACTACTACAACGTCTGTTCAACCTATAACACTTGATTTTGGAGTATCTGTAGCTCTGGTTTCTTCTATCCCTACTACTGTGCAAATCCCTCAAGTCTCTGTGCCCCATTCAGGACCTACAGTTCAGACTTCGGTCCAGATACCTATAGGACAAGCTGGTACAAGTACGATTGTCACAAGTCAACCGCAATTCACATATCAACCGTACCAGGGACAGTATCAATTCGGTACTGTTGCACAAAACCCAGTTTATCAGTATCAACCGTATCCTGGCTATACTTATCAATAGCCTCAACAACCCTAGTTTGGTCCGGTTAATCCTAGTTTCCCGGGAGGTTATACCATTCCTAACGTAAATCCTATTCCAGGTTATCCTGGATATCCTCCTCCCGGAACTGGTCTCATTACTCAAGGTTTTTGCGACCCTGACCGTTAGTTACCATTTATTGCAACTTTGGATTTGCCTGATTTGTCATGCCTTATGAATGATCCGATTTACTATCTTCCGTATTGGTTGACAATGCCACATAATTTGCCTAGTGATATACTGAAATTCAAGGGTAAGTCAGGAGAGGATCCATCACTTATCACCTTTGGTGTGCATCTAATTCAATAATTGATGATTCAATTCGGTTACGCCTTTTTCAACGAACTCTTATTGGTCTTACCGCCAAATGGTACATTGAGTTACCACGAGGATCTTTTAATAATTTTAATCAGTTAGAAACTGCTTTCTTAATTCATTTTCAGTTGCCTGTCAGATACAACAATGGCACGGAACTTTTGACTTCACTGAAATAATCCACGTCGACATATATTTCTGATCATATTCACGAATGGCGACGTAGAAGGCGTTTAGTGAAAGTTTTCATTCCGGATCAAATTTTGGTGGAATGGTTCATTAAATCATTGCTACCCAAAATCACTAAATATGTAGCTAAGGAAGGAGTTGTTACTAAGGAGCAAGTCATTGCTCAAGCTCAGTACCTTGACCTTGTTTATACGCAGTCCGGTACTTTACATGAAAAATCCTTGATCTTCCAAAACACGGTCAAATAACTACAACTCCTTCAGGGTATCATGCCGCTGATGGTATGATTGGTTTAGTTAGTACTAAAAGAAAGAAGAAATCTTCAAAGAATTATTCTCCTATAATAACTTTACCTGATTCCCCGAAAGGAGATTCTTCCGCTGAAGTTTCTGCTGACATCCATGTGGTAGAGTCATCTAAGACCAAATCTAAATCTAGTGGTAAAAAGAAGGGGAAGAATAAAAACAAACAAAATTCAAAAGATAAAACAAATAAAAATGAATCTACTGACGAAAAACGCAAACCTCTCTATCCTTGGTTCATTTGCGACGAGGATCATTTTACCAAACAATGCCCACATCGAGCAGACGTTTTGAAATTCATTAAAGGTTCTCAAACGCTTGCTGTCTTGAAGGATCCTTTTCCTACTCAAGATAGTAAGATGATTGGTTCTACCTTGAATGCCTCAGAAGAGCCAATTATGATGATTTCTCATGTTAGGATTGTGACGTGATCTCAAGATTATGGTAGTAAAAATCTTGTTGGTGGTAAAGAAGCAGAATCTTCTAATTCAAACACATCAACTACACCTCCTCCCATTTCTGATCCACTACAGATCAAGAAACCAAACTCAGACTTAGTAATCAAACCACCTGATAAAGGTGTACTTCGTAAATCAACTTTCAATCCACAAGTGAGAGCTGCTTATAATTACAACATTGTTGAGGACTTAGCTATTTCCCCTTTAGCAATGTCGGCTTTGGAAGTGTTGCAATCATGCCCAACACAATGTAAATTACTATTTTCTTCCATATAAGTTGTCAATATTCAGGATTCGAACCTAATAATCTTCGATTTAGGGAATAGTGCACCCTGCCTACCCCATCAAATGGCTTTCCAAATTCCAGTTTTAGTCAAAAAAAGACTGGTCTTTTAGACTGTGATTGATGAAGGGGCTTCTATGTGTATTATGTCGATCCAGTGTTGGAAATCACTTGGTTCTCCCACACTCAATCAATCTCCAACGATTCTAAAATCATTTGATGGCTGAGGGTTCCATCCTTTTGGTATTTTGTAGAATTTACCTATAGAGGTAGAAGGAAAAACCATAAATCTAGATGTGGAAGTGGTTGATGCCCCTCTAGATTACAACCTTCTCCTGGGTCGCAGTTGGTCTTATGGTATGACTGCTGTTGTTTCATCAGTCTTTCGGCTTATTAAGTTTCCACATAACAGAACAATCATTACAATAGACCAGTTAGCTTATTTCTCCTCCGATCCAACCTCTATAGATAGTATTCAACACATCGGTAAAATGACTATGCCTTATAAGGATGTCGGTGTAGGTTTGATTAAAGATTCTGGTTTACTGGGAACTTTTTCCTTTCCTCCTCCCAACGTATCGCCTTCTATCACAAATATTCATATGATTTCATCAAATACTGTTACTTTTGGTGATCCTTGGATCATACCTTCTGATTCCAAGGTGGATTCATTTGATGGCACGATGCCTTTGAGTCCCTTTGAACTTGCATATCAAGCCATACAATCGTTTTATGATCCATCTTCAATCAAAACTGATCCAATGAATGTGATCCTTGAGGAATCACTTTCTATATCTAGCTCAGCTACAACAACATTTCCTAATCTTGTTCATATTGATGAATAGATTCGTGAACTCTTGTCTGTTGATGATTTTCCATGGGAAGATCTACATCAACGACCTTCATTTTTACCTGAGCTTGATCATTTTCAAAATGATTTCTCTTCTATATTTTCTACTAACTATGTCAAAGAACCACAGAATCCATTGCAACATCTTGATTCTGAGTTAAATCTAGAAAATATCTCTAGAACGGTTCCTCTTGACATTTCAGTTAAGCCAGGAATTATTGAAAACATTTATATAGGTGATTCCTGTACGGACGATGAAATCCAAACTTATAAAGCCCTATTTCAAGCATTATGTGACGTGTTTGCCTGGTTATACGAAGAAATTCCAGGAATTGATCCGTCAATTGTTGTCCATGAAATTAAGACTTACCCGGATGCTAAACTTGTCCAACAACGTTTACGTCAAATACATCCGAGAAAAGTTGTTGCTATCAAAGTTGAAGTTGAGAAATTATTTTGCAGAGGTTTCATTTATCCAATTCCTTTAACCGATTGGGTATCGAATATTGTTCTTGTTAACAAAAAACAAGGAATGATAAGAGTATGTATCGACTATAGGGATATTAATCGAGCTTGTCCTAAAGACAATTATCCAACCCCCTATATCGATCAAATTATCGATGATTGTGCTGGTAGTGAAATGTTCTCCTTTATGGATGTTTTTTCTGGTTACAATCAAATAAACATACTCCCTGCTGATCAACCTAAAACAACTTTCAGTTGTCCGTGGGGAACATTTTCTTATTGCAAACTACCCTTTGGATTAAAGAACGCTGGGGAAAATTTTCAAAGGGCTATGTCTTACACATTTCATGACATCAAGCACATTGTGTAGCCTTATCTCGATAATTTACCTTCCCATTCATCACGTAGGGCCGATCATCTCACTCATTTACGAGCTATCTTTATGAGATGTAGGCATTATCGAATTCGACCGAATCCACACAAATGTTTTTTCTGTGTAGAATCAGGTCGCTTACTGGGATTTGTCATTTCAAAAGCAGGCATTCGTGTTGATCTATTGAAGGTTGAATCTATTGTCAATATACCTCCTCCTTCGACTCTGCACCAACTCCAATGTTTGCAAGGGAAAGAAATTTTTTTACGTCATTTCATTCCTAACTACGCTGAGTTAACAAAGGGTTTTACCAGGTTGTTAAAACAAGATGTTCCATTCTTTTGGGATGAGATCGCTAATCGATCTTTTGATGCACTCAAACACACGTTGACCCATGCACCATTATTGCATCATCCCAATTACAACCGGGATTATTTTTTGTACCTCGCCACTTCTCATTACACTATTGGGATGGTTCTAGTTCAGGAAGATGAATTCCACAATGAACATGTGATTTACTATCTTAGTCGAAATTTGCATCCGACTGAGTTAAAATATTCGCATGTGGAGAAATTGGTCTTGACAGCTGTCCAAGATGTCCAAAGATTTCGACACTACATCTTATTACGCAAAACCACAATGATTTCTGACTGTAACCCCATGATATATATCTTGACCAAACAATTTCTAGGGGGCAGGTATTCCAAATGGATAGTTATCCTATAGGAATTTGACTTGGAATTTGAAAAATCCAAGGCAAAGAAGTCTTTGGTTTTTGCTAAACTGATGTGTGATTTCCCATCTACTGATACTGAAACTGTGGTGGAGCAGCGCATTGTGGACGAATCCTTGTTTCTTATCAGTACTCTTGATCCTTGGTATGGGTATATTATTGTTTATCTCCAAACACAATCTTTTCAGCCTGAAATATCATGATCTCAGCAATGGAAAATACGTTTCCAATCCCAACAATACAATATTATTGGTGATACACTCTATCGTCGTTGAGCGGATTCTGTTTTCCGACTTTGTCTTACTCATGAAGAAGCTGAGAAGGTCTTGAATGACTGCCATTCTGGAGCATGTGGCGGTCATATGTCTAGATATGCCACAGCCCAAAAGATATTGCGCACCAGTTATTTATGGCCGTCCTTATTCAAATATTGTATCTATGCAGTCCGGAAATGCCACAATTGTCAGATCTTTGATCGTAAAATGCGTGCACCACCGGCTCCTCTTCACCCTATAATTGATGTTGGTCCTTTCGCAAAGTGGGGTATTGAATTTATTACATGTAACCCTCACTCGGCCGGGGGGCATGTGTATATTATCCTAGTGGTAGATTATTTTACTCAGTGGGCGGCGGCGATGCCTACAGTTTCGGCAAACGGAAAGACTGCTGCAACTTTCATATTAAATCATATGATTGCTAGATTCAGTGTTCCTCAAGCTATCATTACGGATCATGGAAGTCATTTTTGCAATATCATGATGACTGAACTGACATATCAACTTGGACTGCGCTATGACAATTCTACTCCATATTAACCACAGGCTAATGGTCTAGTTGAAGCTATCAATAAATTTTTAGTCACTATGATCAAATGAATCATTGGCATTCACAGGTTGAATTAGCATACCATGTTATTTTCAGCACTTTGGGCATATCGGACCTTAGTAAAAGCATCAACTAGTTTCACTCCTTTTCAACTGGTTTACGGTTTGGAAGCCCTGTTACCTATTGAATGCAAAATTTCATCATTAAAATTAGCCATAGAATTACTCCCAGCTACTTCTGAAGAAGAGAAATGTTTTTTTTACTTAGCTCAGCTAGATGAGAATCGACACACTACTGCATTAGCAAACGAGGCTCATACAAAGCGAATAAAAGCTCAGTACGACAGAAATGTTACACCTCGCAAATTTTCAGAAGGAGACCTAGTTTTAGTATATGATCAAGAAAACGATAAATTAGGGGCTGGAAAATTTTTACCTATGTGGCATGGTCCTTATATTGTTAAGCGAAAGCTGGCGAAAGGGGCCTATGAATTAATAGATTTTGACGGGGTCTCTTTAGATAAACCCATAAATGGACTTTATCTGAAGAGATATTATGCTTAAATTCTAAGTGGAGATTTTTGTTAGATTATTTTCTTTACAGCTGGTGTGTCTTAGATTAGAAAAGTGTGCCTAGTTTAGAGTGTGCTCTTATCATTATTCCTACTAATTTGGGTTTTACTCTTGATATTGCAGATGTCGACGTCTCTTCAAACATACATTGGTTTTGCTGATGGTGCTTGTCGTAGTACACAGAACATTTCTTCTGCAGCTTGGGTTATCTATTCACCCTCTGATGAGTTAGTATCGATGCATGGGGTTAGCCTCGGTCAAACAACGAATAACATTGCAGAGTATAGTGCAGTGATTGAATTATTCTCTGAGTCCATATCGTTTGGAATTCGGAGTTTGATTGTTAGGTTGGATTCTGAACTTGTTGTATTACAACTTAATAGGGTTTATGCCATTAGAAATATAGTATTGTTAGGATTATTTTTGAGAGTTCATCTCTTGGAACATGAATTTTATTACATTGAATATCAGCATATTCAAAGACATTTAAATACATTATCAGATGCAATTTCTTCTAGTACGATAAATAGACATTTGCAATAATCAAAATAGTAAATTACACAACATTCGATAACATGTTACACAAGATAGTTGGTAATAATGATATATCATAGCATATAAGTGTGTTTCAAAATATACATCATCTTCGATCATAGGTTGAAAACACGTTATGATCCACAAAATGATAATACAAAAAGTCAAAAATGTCATGAGTCTACAAAATCGACCATCCTATCCCTAGTGATGATTCTATCCTTGGTGATGATCACGATAAGAAATCACTGCTCGAGCCACCCTACACAGGAACCTCCTAAAAGGTCCTGGGACACCAATCACATATCTCTGTAACCTAAGTGGAATATCATCTATATTAGTCTTTGGAATATCTAGTGTCAAGTGCTCCAGATGATGCTCCAAGTCGGTCAGGATCTCTGCTGATTGGCCCTGTGGGGCTGGTGCTGCTGCAACTGGGTGTCTCCTCTCATAAGGATGGAGAGTGGCTGGTCGTCGTGGGTCCTGTTGGGGTTCCCATGTTTTGGCCATGTTGGCAAGACCAAAAGATGAGACAACATAGAACCACTTTGGAACCTCAGGATCTAGTCCTCCTGGGTTCAGAGAGGGATCTCTCTATAATATGTCAAAGGTGTATGTCCTTAAGGCTCAAGTTTAGATTTTAGGCTAGTTATGGGCACAAGGTTTGTTTGTTTGATTAAGAGTTTGGTTGTGGGGAATCAGGAAAGAAGCGTCCAATATAAGATAAGGATGAGCAATGAGGAAACCTAGGCAAAGGTAGATAACTCAGAGAACATCAAGGCCATTGGGCAATGGAGTCAAGAAAGGGTTTACTTGTGTTCAATGTGCAAGCTTTCAGTTGGGATAGTCATATAAATCATCTGGATCTTTTAAGGATAAAGGATGGAATGGAACATTAAGGACTGAACATGAAAGGAAGAGAACCATCCGATTTTGTCTATAGATCAGGTCAGAGGTCATTTAACTCCAAACTTGCTTCGACAAAACCAGAGGCAAGACAAGGGATATTAGAAAGGCTTAATGAGATGGAAAGATCCTAGTGAGGCAAAGACAGTGTTCTAAACCTCCCAGTGTTGTCAACTCATCCAACTAAATCCTACCAAGAACATCTAAACATGGATTTCATTAATTCATACATCAGAGAGCAGGAAATAACATCCACTACACTGGTTAAATCAATTGAAATCAATATTCAGATACACATATAAGCAGAAAACATAAAAGGCTGGGAGAGCAGGAACACAAGGTACCTATCAAGGGTAAATCTTGTGCCAAACTTCTGATGCGAGCCAGTAGAAATGGAATGAAATGAAATCAAACGCAGAGAAAGGAAAACATCACCAGCTGCTTTAGATCGGGATCCAAAGAAATGTGCTTGTTATATTGAAAACAACACCAATCAGGTACGACATTTCCGACAGCTTGAAAATTCAGTCTGAATACATCAAATCTCAGCCTATCTTACAATATTACACAGAGAACTTGTCTCAAGAGGAAAATACTTGCATTTCTCTGATATCTCATCAACAACCATTACAATAATTTCCTTCTGTGCTTTATAGCAGAAGAGACACAGAAGATCGACTGAGGAGGTAGGTGAACACTAAATGTATCATTAAACGCAGGACAGAGAAATAGAGTCAAGGCCCATTCTGTTTGAATGTTGATTATTTAATTTCTGTCACCTCTTTATGCAGGAGTGATCTTCTCTGGATATGACTTTGACCTATTTCGGTCGTGCTGCTGTACTTGGAATGTGTAACAAAAACAAATGAACTACTGAGAAGTCTGCTTCATGAATGCTTCGGTGGTTCTGAACTGTTGTTAGGTGGAAAATCCTTTAAGAACACGGTGTATAATAAAAGCTGAATGGGCGCCCTATCCTTTAAGAAGAAAAACATTCTGCTGGAGAATAAACACTGATATTACCTTTTTTATTCGTGCCCAGGATCTTTGATCGATCCTCGGGGTCTTCAAACTGGTGCTTTGCCTCTTAAATTACTGATTTAAGACTTAGGATATTCATTAGCATGCCTTAATCTCCTTTGCCTCGTACTAAAACACTTTGCCGCTCCATCTTGCTTCTAATAGGTTAGCTCGGGTTTTAATGGCGTTGGGAGATTTTTAGAGTTTGGATTCTACCTTTCTTTAATGCAAGTCCTGTCTTCATCTTCCCGAGTCGTTCTTTTTATAATTTCTGCCTCTGTAAATGGTCTTCTTCAATTTCTCTGTCCTTGTAACAGAGATTCTGCATTACGGCAGCTATCTACCTTTGGTAACCCTGCAAGAACACAAACTGGTTAAGAAATCATACATGGGGGCGACGGACATGGCGAAAACGGCCAAGCAGGATGATGATATGGTGGAGCGGTGCAGGTGGTGGCGGAAACACAGTGGAATAGTGAAATATGGTGTGGGAATGTAAAACATAGCGGAGCATGTTTTTCAAATTAAATTGATGAAAAGACTTTGGAACAACTATGTATATGCGGGGAGATGAATGCATGACGGACACACGTGGAGAGGGGCGATGACGTGGGTAGGTCGGTCAACCATGGGACGGTCAACAGAGGGGGCAGATGAATATGGGCCGTCAGATCCCTAAGGAGATCAACAGTGGAAATGCGTCGCACAGTGGGCCAGGGGGGAATAGACAGCAGGTTAAACTGCGTGCATCTTCGGGGGACGACAGCCGTTAGATGGGCTCCTCCAGATCTGACAGTTGACAGCAATTTCGCTGGGCGTCCTAAGTCAAGAGTTAATGCGTAGGAGGAAAGCGGTTTTGCCATCGTATAGGGGACAGGTGGCGAGTGCTGAATGGAATCGCTGGGCACTCGGGGAAAACCACCTGCTGCCCAAAGGCAGTGCAGAATAAACTGGCGGTTTCAAGATGGTGCGCTGCGGGGTCCACTGGCGGAGAGGTTCTGAACCATCGGATCTTCGTTTATTTGGACGGTTATGTCTCAATCAACGGTTTGAATGGGGAAAATCGCGAGGGTTGCAGATTTAAAGACCGTCGTTCGATCAACTAAGATCAACGGTTGAGGATACACCCGAAATGGTTTGAGATAAGCGCTTTTTTGCTAGTAGGTAGTTCCAGCGCAAGGTCTTATGGAGGAACGAGTTGCGGGGCTGCGGCTGAAGAGGGCTAAGGCCTGATATAATGTTTAAAGTGGGTTTTTCAAGCCTTTTAATGCAGTTGAAGCCTTATAAGGGTAATGATAGGGAGATGGAGTGGGAATCTGGGGAAATAAGGGGTGAGGATGGAAGTTAGGGGGGATTTTGGAGGAATTTAAAAGCTTAATGGTGGGGATAAAGGGAAGAAAGGGAACTTTAGTAAAAGGGAAAAGGGGAGGATTGTGGTATTTTGCAGGGATGTGAGGGGTAATATAGGCCTTTTTGAGACATGGATTAGCAGAGAGGATATATATTAGGCATAGCACAAAGAGACTTCAAGGAGGATGAGTTTTCAGGGGAAAAGCATTCCTTGAAGGCTCCAAAACTATCTAGCCCCCAGCTTGCTTGCCAAGAATTTCATAGGGGGGCTAACAGTGGCTCCACATGGGGATGGCTTCTTCTTTGAAGGAGTCAAGAAACCAGGAATGATCTCTGAAGTAGGCCAGATGCCTGCTGCTTGGCACATCCCTTTCTTTGATCAGTTACCACACTGAGAATATATTTAAATCAGCAGAAACATTTTTCCCAACCAATCTACCTACCCGAACTACATTCCTATCATTCCCTTAGGGCGCATTTGAACTAGCAGACCCTTTACACTTTACTTTCAGAGCAAAAAAAAACCTATTCTAAATCTACCCTTATTTCTCCATGAGACCAGATTAGATAGTTGGCCTCATATGTTTCTCTACCTAATCTACTACCTGTTGGGATTAAACTGTCCAACAGGTTTCTTCTCCTACATTCTAAGACAGGAAATTGAAAAATAGTCAAGCCAGGATTAGACTGTCTGACTTGCTATGGATCCAAAGCATAAAGACATTTTCTTATGGACAGAAAATTACTAAAAGTTTGAAAGAAAAATTGTGAAGGCTGGAAATATGCAATTTGAAATATCCTTCCTTTTATGTGAATCAGGTTTTGAGCATATTAGAGTCACTTCTTTGTTTTCTATATAGACTGATTTCGAGGCAGAATATCTTTGTGAGCCTCAGCTTGAGAATTTTTCTGAGCAAGAGCAAACTCCAGACCAAGATCATTATACATGTTTTTCTTGTCTGTTTGGTCTGGAGTATGCACTTACTCTGGAAAATGCATGGGCTTATCCGGATCTATTCTTTGCACATTGAAGGTTCATGTTCTGAGCATGTCTGAACCTTTCTTTTCTTTCTGTTTTCTAGAACCTTTTCTCTCTTTTTTTTTGAAAATAAAAACTGCAATGGTATATACAATGAAGAATGAAACTGAGAATTGAAATTTAGCAGAAGTAATGTTTGAGCATCCTGCCATTGACAGGACCCCCAAACAGCTCTGTACCATCAAGTTCTTATAGAAAAAATGCATTTGGGCCCACAGTAGCTTGGATAATGTATGGGCCCTGCCATAAGCTGTCAAACTTGCCATGTTTACCTTTGTCCTCTCTTCTTGAGTCCCACTTCAAAACCTTGTCACCAATTTTGAAATCAGCAGCTTTGGTTCTTTTTTCAAACAACCTTTTTATGTTTTCCTGAACTCTGACAGCTCTGTTATATACCTCTTCCCTAGTTTGTTGAAGATGGATTGTCTGATTTATCCTTCTTATCATGCTGTCCTCTTCTGATTGGATCTCTTGAACAAGTTTGATTACTGGAACTCCAAGGTTGGTAGGAAATACTGCTTATGTCCCATAGACTAGCTGGAATGGTGACATGCCAATGGATTTTTTTGTAGTAAGCCTGTCATCCCACAAAGCATTTACCAACTTGCTGTGCCAAGATTTTTTGTTCTCCTCTAATATCTTTTTTATGATTGCCACTAGGCTCTTATTTGATGATTCAGCCAAGCCATTACCTTGAGGGTAATAGGCAGTTGAATGACCAAGCATGATATGGTACCTGTGACAAAAATCAACCATTTTCCTGGATCCAAAAGCAGCAACATTGTCGGTGATTATTTTCCTTGGGCAACCAAACTGAGAGAGGATATGGCCTTCTAGGAACCTAATAATAACAGAGTCTATGGCACTCCTAGTTGGGATGGCCTCTATCCACTTAGTGAAATAATCGGTGGCTGTTAAGATCCATTTGTGTTGTCCTGAAGAGGCTGGATGAATTTCCCCTATAAAATCTAGACCCCATTGCATGAAAGGGGCCTCAACTGTAATGGGTTGTAAAGGGAGGGGAAGAAGTTTTCTTTTTCCTTCAAAGATCTGGCATTTGTGGCAAGCAGTTATCATTTTATGGACATCATTAAACAGAGTAGGCCAATAATAACCAGCCCTGAGTATCTTATTTGCTGTGGCTTTCCAACTCAGGTGGCCTCCACACTCTCCAGCATGAAATTCTTGTTTAACATTTTCAGCTTCAGTTTCAGACAAACATTTCAGCAGTAGGCCATTCAGATTTTTCCAATACAAGTTTTCATTCAGGATACAGTAGTTTCTGGCTTTGAGTTTTGTGAACCTGGCCTTAGTTTTTTATATTTATGGGAGAGCATTGAGATTGGTGAGGACATAGAGGATATCAGAATACCATGGAGAGTTTTGGAATTTCTCTTCTATAGTGGGATCAGGTCGGCTTTCCTGCTCATTCAAGGCATTCACCATGTCAATATCCAGGGCCTGCAGATTTGATTCAGCCATTAGCTTGGCTAAGCCCTGCCGTTTGATCAGCTTAGTGGGTTTAATCTCAAGATCATACTCTAGAATCATGGCAATCCACTTGCCCCTTTTCCCATCAGGGTCTTGGGACAAGATATCTTTGACCACAATGTTAGGAACATAAGCAATTGTGTGAGAATGTAAAATGTACACCCTGAAATATTTTAAGGCCTTGACTAAAGCATAAGCCTATTTCTCCATTATGTTGTACTTCAAGGGTGCATCCCTTAGTGCTTTACTGAAAAAGGAAATTGGCTGTTCCATACCTTCTGCATTTTTCTGCAGCAAAACTGCAGCTATGGTGTGTTCTAAGGCAAATGAAAATATCAGAAAATCTTTTGAGAAATCAGGGCTAATCAGAACATGAGCTTGTGTGAGTGCAAGTTTCACAGATTCAAAAGATTGTTTAGCTCCAACATTCCATTTCACTCCCACACCCTTCTTCATCATATTAGTCATGTTCCTAAGGTGTTCAGCTAGTTTGGTAATAAATCTCTTAAGGAAGTTGATTTTCCCAATGAAGGACTGTAATTCTTTGATGTTTCTGGGATGTGCGATCTGTAGTATTCCCTCAACTCTCTGCGGGTCTATCCTAATTCCTTTCTCAGAAATAATGTGGCCAAGAAGTTTACCTTCTTGCAGTCCAAAAACAGTTTTCTTAGGATTTAAGGATAGACCGTACCTTCGACATTTTTCAAAAACTTTCCTTAGATGTTTTAGGTGTTCTTCTTCAGTTTTGGAATATACTGTCAAGTCATCCAAGTAGATAACTATGAAGTGTCCTATCTCATCTGAGAAAGTTATATCCATCGCTCTCTTGAAGGTAGCCCCAGCATTCATCAAACCAAAAGGCATTTTCACATACATGAAGGTGCCCCATGGAGTGGTAAAAGCTGTTTTCAGTTGATCTACAGGGAGTATTAACACTTGGTTATATCCCAAAAAACCATCTAAAAGAGAAATCCTTTTTGAGCCTACTACCTACTGTAGAATGTATTCCATTTTTGGCAGAGGGTAGTTGTCTTTGAGTGAGGCTCTGTTGAGATTTCTGAAGTCTATACACAGTCTGATTTCCCCTGTTTTATTTCTTACAGCCACTAGATTTGATACCCAGTCAGAAAACCTTACAGGAACTATTATTCCTGCATCATACATCTTCTTGATTTCTTTTTCTACTGCAGGCAATTGTTTTGGATTGATTCTGCGAAGTTTCTGCCTAAAGGGTTTCTGATTTTCCTTTAAAGGTATTTTGTGTTGTATGATATTCGTGTCATAAGCCTTTAAGTCTTTGTAATCCCAAGCAAACACATCAATAAATTCCTTAAAAAGATCAATGTACTTCCTTTTCATTTCCTTGGGTAGAGACTTAGCCAATTTAATCATTTAGGGTTTTTCTTTTGTGCCTATGTTGCATTATTCCACGTCTGAGTCTGCATGCTCTATGGTAGGATTTTTTGCCACATCATCGAAGTCAAAAAGATCTTCTAGCGGTGCCAAACCTCGAGGTATATTCTTGTCTCTCGCATGCAGCAACTCAACTTCTTCATTTTCTGCGTTTTCACTGTTTTCGTTCAAATTTCCAGTTTTATCATAAAAAAGGTTTATTGCTATGTTACAAGGTGTTTCTTCCTCATCTGACGAATCTTCGTCTAGGCAGATGTTATCAGATTTAGAGTCTGAATCAGAAAATTCAAACTCATTTCTGCCTATTAGGAAATACTCAATCTATTTATCTCCTTCAAAAACCTGCCAGTATTTTTCATTGTCCAGCACTGCAGGTCTGAACTTGGTCTGAATGATGATCTATTGGTCACTAGGGGTTTTAGTATATGAACTAGCTAGGCAAGCTAATCCATTAGCAACAACATTTTGACCCCTGGGAACAAACACTAATTCATATTCAACAAATGTTTTCAGTAAATCCAGAGTGTCATTCCTATATGCTCTTAACCTGGGATGTTTTGTTGTATACTCACCATTCACTTGTTTTATAACTAACTCTGAGTCTCCATGCACAGCTATCCTACAGGCTCCTAGCTTCTTCAACAGACTTAGGCCCAAGATGAGAGCCTCGTATTCTGCAATATTATTTGTACACTTGAAATGCAGGTTGACAGCATGGCTCTCTGCATAATAACTTTCTATATTGTGTAACCACACCCCTGCCCCAACACTCCGCCTAGTACATTACCCATCGAAATTCATTTCCCACAGGGGCTCGCCATTATGTTGCATTGTGGGATCTGTACTAGGTTGTAAATTGTTTTGTGGTTCATTATGGGCGTGGAGATTAGGGAGGTGGCTAGCTTGTTGTTTTCGTTCTTTTTCTGTTTCTGGTTTACTCAGAGCTTCGTTTTCTGTACCCTTCCCATGCTTTTCTTCATCGTATTCTTCTAGGGTAGCCATTATGCTGATGTCCATGGGCTCTGCGTTGTTGTTTATATCTCTGTTTTCTAACTCTGGCTCCCCTGGAGATTGATCGTTGTAAAGAATGAAAGAATCTAGGTCTGTGTGCACAGAGTACAATGGTGAGTTTTCAAGTTTCTCGGGGCTACTGACTAGGAATTTCATTTGGGACTCTCTATACAGTCTTCTAAGTTGGCCAAATATAGGGATAGTGGCATATGAGCCATCCATCTGCATTGTTCCTTGCAGTTTGGCTCCCCATGATCTAGACAATAGCATGCCATACTTAGGTGGCACATCTGCCACTACAACATCCATGACCATACATTTAGCTGGGATCTGGGTCAAACTCACACACAAGTCTTTGATGAGGCCTAGGCATTTTACTCTACTAGAGTCAAATGAATATAAGTCTTTGTAGGGTCTGGTGATTTCTAGGCCTAGCCTTTACATTACCACCTTAGGCATCAAGTTGTGAGATTCTCCAGAGTCATGCATTGCATTGTGAAGGATCTTATCGTGAATGTTGAGACTGATATAGAAAGGTGGAACTACCCCTTCCTGAAACTTTCCCTCGATTTTTGGACCAAACAGAAGGGCAGGTTGATCATCACTCAGATTTACGGTGTCACTATTTACACTTAAATTTAATGCTTTCAAAATTTGGCCCTTATATACATCCTGAGTGGCCAACTCAGAAAGTGGGACAGAGATCTTGATTTTTGCAATCTCACTTTCCAATTTGAAAATGGATTGACTCTTGGAGGTGTTCAACTCTGTTTTATTTGCCACTGTCTTAGTGGCTGAATCAGTTTGTGATTTCTCATTATGTACAGGGTTTGGAATTGTCTCATCAGGAGCACCAACTGCAGCGCTAGTGCTACTAGTTGTTTGAATTTGTTTTTCAGTGTTTAGGTTGTCCTTTTCTTTGTCTTTCCCAGAACTTTGAGCTGTTGATTTGTTACTTTCAGCAGTTGCTTTAGAAGTTTTATCAGGTCTTTTCTTGATGGTAACCTCAGGAGTATTGGTTTTGGAATTGTCTTGGTTCTTCTTGCTCCTAAGTCCGTATTGTTCTCTGACCTATAACATGACATTTTCAAAGCCTAGCCTGTAATCCTCAGATTCGAACCACTCCTCATTCCAACAGGAGGTTGAGGGTCGGTCCTCCTCTGAGTCACAGTTAAGAATTGAGTCTTCTGTTTCAAACATGTTTATTGAATTCCCTTCAGACTCTTATATGATTCCCTCATCTTCATCTAGAAAGTTTTGGAAAGGGGGAATAACTTGTTGATCTGATTCTTTTTGTCTGCTGGGAGTGTTGTTGTTTCTTCTAAATTTTTGGTTCTGGTTTTGGCTTTTATTTTGGTTACTGACGGTGACAACCATTTTCTCCATCATTTGTTGTAGCTTATCCACATTTTTAGATAGTCTATCATAGTTTGGGTCAGATGTGGAAGCTACATTGTCATCTCTGTATGTTACTCTCCTCTCAGCTCTTAGTCTTGCTTTTTTTTTCAATCAGATTTGCCTCTATATTCACTGCTCCTTTCTGCATGTCCTCCAATGTGTTGTATTCTTTGTCCCTAAGCTCATAGGCCATGTCAGCATCAAAGCCTTCAGGGTATTTTGCTAGGGACATGCCTTGTGGAGGTTTCATATGTGGAGGGAGAGCATTATAAATGCTGTTGAATCTCATTGTGTAATCATGGACACTCTCTCCCACATTCCTCTTAAGGCTCAGGTATTCTGCTAGGAGTTGGCGAGGGTTTGCCCTAGTTTTCCATTTTTTTATGAATTTCTGATATAGAGCAGGAAGGTCTTGGATGCTATTAGGGGGTAGGGCTTTAAACCATTTCTTCACATCACCCCCTAGGCTCTGGGCAAAAATTATCATTTTGACTGTATCATCGTCTATTTCCATATAGTCAAAATAATATTCCGTTTTATCTACATGTTGTTGAGCTATGATGGGCTCTTTGGCAGTGAAGTGAGGGATTTTTTATTGATAATCATTTGGTAGGGGTATTAGAGGCTGAGGTAAGACTAGAGGTGCATACCAGGATGCCATTGTGATATTCTGATGAGGTAAAGGGTTAACTTGAGTAGTTGGTATGTGGAGGACAGGGATATTAGGACCAGCAGAGGTTTGCAGAGCAGATCTAGGGTGAGACAACCCCAAGTTTTGAATGAAGTGAATGTCAGGGGGCGTAGACGGTGAGGGTTCACTGTCTCTGACGTCTGGCTGGTCTAGAACACTGAATGACCTAGTTCTGGGTAATCTGTTAGGTAGGTCTAGGTCAGGGTGAATGTGTGATAGAGCTACAAGGTCTTCCGGTGAAGAATTAGCTCTATGGATATGAGTAGAAATAGTCAATCCTTTAGGTGTAGGAGATCTCTTGAGGATGCTCTCAGGGTTATCGGCTATTTCAGGTGGGTTAGGGTTGGGATAAGCTCTCGTATGAATGGTTCTGTAAGCCAAAATGTTGTTTCCAGCCAAGCATCTTAAACCTACTTGTTGCTTCTATTGTGGTTGATGTTTTCTCAAGGCTGGTCTCCCAGTGGAGTCTTATGCAAAACCAAGATAATCAGCAGGCCTACTGATCACCCGTGGATTCTTTTAACGTTTAGGAATTTTGGAGTCGCTAGGTGGAAGGCTTAGGGTGATTCTAAGGGGTACATTTTCCACCACAGTGCTTATGAAATATCCCTTTTCAAAGATATCCCGAAAACATAGCAAAATCTAACCAAAGATTGACTGGGAGGGAATTTACCAGATATGTCACCTCTGAAAAGAGGATGAGATCCGGAGGCTACCTAGCCCTTTCCAGGCTCTGTCTAAGAGTATGGGATAAAACACCCAAGGGGTAAGTGAAATGTAAGTGTAAGTGTTTTACTACCAACCTGACCAGAGATTCTAGGCTTTCTGAGGTTTGAGGTGTAGTAGGATGTGAAATACTCAGAAATCCCTAGTGGAGTCGCCATTATGTTGGTGACGAGACTGGGAGGCAGTTTAATGCTTCAGTTATTGGACCTCAGAATTTCCCCAGTGGAGTCGCCATTATGTTGGTGACGAGACTGGGAGGCAGTTTAATGCTTCAGTTATTGGACCTCAGAATTTCCCCAGCGGAGTCACCATTATGTTGGGGTTCCCATGTTTTGGCCTGGTTGGCAAGACCAAAAGATGAGACAACATAGAACCACTTTGGAACCTCAGGAACTAGCCCTCCTAGGTTTAGAGAGGGATATCTCTATAATATGTCAAAGGTGTATGTCTTTAAGGCTCAAGTTTAGATTTTAGGCTAGTTATGGGCACAGGGTTTGTTTGTGGGGAATCAGGAAAGAAGCGCCCAATATAAGACAAGGATGAGCAATGAGGAAACCTAGGCAAAGGTAGATAACTCAGAGAACATCAAGGCCATTGGGCAATGGAGTCAAGAAAGGGTTTACTTGTGTTCAATGTGCAACCTTTCAGTTGGGCTAGTCATCTAAATCATCTGGATCTTTTAAGGATAAAGAATGGAATGGAACATTAAGGACTGAACATGAAAGGAAGAGAACCATCCGATTCTATATATAGATTAGGTTAGAGGTCATTTAACTCCAGACTTGCTTGGAAAAAACCAGAGGCAAGACAAGGGATCTTAGAAAGGCTTAATGAGATGGAAAGATCGTAGTGAGGCAGATACAGTGTTCTCAACTCATCCAACTATATCCTACCAAGAACATCTAAACATGGATTTCATTAATTCATACATCAGAGAGCAGGAAATAACATCCACTACACTGGTTAAATCAATTGAAATCAATATTCAGATACACATATAAGCAGAAAACATAAAAGGTTGGGAGAGCAGCAACACAAGGTACCTATCAAGGGTAAATATTGTGCCAAAATTCTGATGTGAGCCAGTAGAAATGGAATGAAATGAAATCAAACGCAGAGAAAGGAAAACATCACCAGCTGCTTTAGATTAGGATCCAAAGAAATGTGCTTGTTATATTGAAAACAACACCAATCAGGTACGACATTGCCCACAGCTTGAACATTCAGTCTGAATACATCAAATCTTAGCCTATCTTACAATATTACACAGAGAACTTGTCTCAAGAGGAAAATACTTGTATTTCTCTGATATCTCATCAAAAACCATTACAATGATTTCCTTCTGTGCTTTATAGAAGAAGAGACACAGAAGATCGACTGAGGAGGTAGGTGAACACTATATGTATCATTAAACGCAGGACAGAAAAACAGAGCCGAGGCCCATTCTGTTTGAATGCTGAGTATTTAATTTCTGTCACCTCTTTATGCAGGACTGATCTTCTCTGGATATGACTTTGACCTACTTCGACCGTGCTGCTGTACTTGGAATGTGTAGCAAAAACAAATGAACTACTGAGAAGTCTGCTTCATGAATGCTTTGGTGGTTCTGAACTACTGTTAGGTGGAAAATACTTTAAGGACACGGTGTATAATAAAATCTGAATGGGCCCCCTATCCTTTAAGAAGAAAAACATTCTGCCGTAGAATAAACACTGATATTACCTTTTTTATTCGTGCCCAGGATCTTTGATCGATCCTCGGGGTCTTCAAACTGGTGCTTTGCCTCTTAAAATACTGATTTAAGGCTTAGGATCTTCATTAGCGTGCCTTAATCTCCTTTGCCTCGTACTGAAACACTTTGCCGCTCCATCTTGATTCTGATAGGTTAGCTCGGGTTTTAATGGCGCTGGGAGATTTTCAGAGTTTGGATTCTGCCTTTCTTTAATGCAAGTCATGTCTTCGTCTTCCCGGGTCATTCTTTTTATAATTTTTGCCTCTGTAAATGATCTTCTTTGATTTCTCTATCCTTGTAACAGAGATTTTGCATTACGGTGGCTATCTACCTTTGGTAACCCTGCAAGAACACAAACTGGTTAAGAAATCATACATGGAGGTGACGGACATGGCGAAAACGGCCAAGCAGGACGATGATACGGTGGAGCGGTGCAGGTGGTGGCGGAAACACAGTGGAATAGTGAAATATGGTGCGGGAACGTAAAACATAGCGGAGCAGGTTTTTCAAATGAAATTGATCAAATGACTTTGGAACAACTATTTATATGTGGGGAGATGAATGCATGACGGACACACGTGGAGAGGGGCGATGATGTGGGTAGGCCGGTCAACCATGGGACGATCAACAGAGGGGGCAGATGAATATGTGCCGTCAGATCCCGAGGGAGATCAACGGTGGAAACGTGTCACACAGTGGGTCAGGGGGGAATAGACAACAGGTTAAACTGCGTGCATCTTCGGGGGATGACAACTGTTAGATGGGCTCCTCTAGATCTGACGGTTGATAGCAATTTCGCTAGGCATCTTGAGTCGAGAGTTAATGCGCGGGAGGAAAGCGGTTTCGCCATCGTACAGGGGACAGGTGGCGAGCACTGAATGGAATCGCTGGGCACTCAGGGAAAACCACCTGTTGCCCGAAGGCGGTGTGGAATAAACCAGCAGTTTCGAGATGGTGCGCTGCGGGGTCCACTGGCGGAGAGGTTCCGAACCGTCGGATCTTCGTTTATTTGGACGGTGATGGCTCAATCAACGGTTTGAACAGGGAAAAGCGCGAGGGCTACGGATTTAAAGACCACCGTTCGATCAACCAAGATCAACGGTCGAGGATACATCCGAAATGGTTTGAGATAAGCGTTTTTTTTCTAGCGGGTGGTTCCAGCGCAAGGTCTTATGGAGGAACGAGGTGCGGGGCTGAGGCCGAAGAGGGCTAAGGCCTGATATAATGTTTAAATTGGGTTTTTCAAGCTTTTTAATGCATTTGAAGCCTTATAAGGGTAACGATAGGGAGATGGAGTGGGAATCTGGGGAAATAAGGGGTGAGGATGGAAGTTAAGGGGGATTTTGGAGGAATTTAAAAGCTTAATGGTGGGGATAAAGGGAAGAAAGGGAACTTTGGTAAAAGGGAAAAGGGGAGGATTGTGTTATTTTGCAAGGATGTGAGGGGTAATATAGGCCTTTTTGAGACATGGATCAGCAGAGAGGATATATATTAGGCACAGCACAAAGAGACTTCAAGGAGGATGAGTTTTCAGGGGAAAAGCATTCCTTGAAGGCTCCAAAACAATCTAGCCCCCAGCTTGCTTGCCAAGAATTTGATAGGGGGGTTAACAGGTCCACATCTGCATTTAAACTTTTGATTATTAGTTTTGGACGATTAAAATACAAAAAAAAAAAATATTCGAACTTAGAAAATGTTGAAAATGGTTTTTACCTAAATCATCCCACTGTTCTCCTACTGGAAGAGCCATGTCTCGGTCGCCGCAGAAGTCCATTCCGACATATGAAAAGTCCTCAATCACAAAAATATGGTTGGTCAACCATTGAAAATATGCAGACGTGAATTGAAAAACCTCTACACCCTCAGCGTGATGGGCCATCAAAGCTGTCCGTCAAACCATTTGAGGTTCCCGGGCACTGCCTAGATCAACTGGAATGAGCTACGGAGCTAGTAAGGGAATCCTCTCCAAAGAAAATAAAACCACAATGGATCCGTAACCAAAGTTGTTTAACTTTCCATTTTTTTCTCTGGTCAGTTGGCCTTTCACATTGGCTAATACTTCTTCGCACCAGTTGAATATGGTGCCTCAGAAAAAATCTACTACAATCCGCATCTGGGATCCAGTAGCAACATGCAATGCTGCACTCCTGCACAGTCTGGTAACACTGAATGTAATAAATTTAAGCTCAGGTCAGATGATAGTTTTTATATCAATCCATTTATCCTTGGGTTCTACTTGATCATCGCAAAACTCTAGTCGAAGACTAGCGACAGACTGGCCACCTGGCCTAGTACCAAATAGAGATATTTGTTCACCCCTCTTGGGAAAACCAGAGAAAAAATATATATCCTCTAGCTTAATTTCGATCCGGTGGCCATCAATAACAAAACACTGGTCCTGAGTGTCCCATTTGTTTACCAGCCATGTCAGGAGGTCTACTTGGGCCCTCATGCCCTGTATGGCCCAGAACTTGTACAAACTACATGCTCTCAATGTCTGCATTGAGGGAAAATGATTCATTATGGTGTCATATACATCCTCGTGCTCGCGTTCTCACCAAATAAGCATTTTGAATGTCCTACAATACATAAAGAGACATATTAGAACAAACTTGTTTGAAATTTTTTGGGCAAGAATTGAGAAATTTAAGATTTAAAAATCATTGCATGGGGTACGCACCGATGCTGTGAAAGAGGTGCGGATCCATGACTTTTTTCTTTATAGAAAGAATTCGGGGTCCGCAGGTCCTATGTGTTGCACCTGCGGACCCCCATGGGAAATTTCTTGAACCTATTTTTCCCTAAAAAATGAAATTTAAAGCGTAAAACAAAATGTAAACGGATGAAATGTAAGATAAGGAAGACATGGATTACCTGGGGCTGACAGTTCTCGATTCCAATGGATGGATTTTCTAGAATCTTCACAATAACGTTTTTACCCAAAAGCTCTCACTTTTCACTCTAAACACAAATGGTAAAAATGAAGTTAGAAAAGCCCTTTTTATAAGTTTTTTCGAATGAATAAATTTTTAATTTGTTTATTTTTCACTTTAAAAAGGTAATTTTTGAAAACATTTTTATTTATCTTAAAAAGGTATGTGTAATGTTTCGAGTTTTTGTAAAGAAAACTGGTTTTTTCAAGAAAATTAATCATTTTTTGATGAAGGTCATACTTTTATCACTTTTTCAGACTCTTTCAAAAAGCTACGAAAAAGCGAAACCATGGAGTCCTATTTTAAGCCCTTTTCAAACTCTCAAAAATTCAAAAGATTGCCGAGCACTTGATTATTCGAACTTGTTAAAATAAATGAATGATCATCCTTTCAGTATAAGTTTACCCCTTTTACGGACTGAAATGGATTGTTTATGAAAAAGGTATACGTTGAATAATTACGGTCAATAGAGTTCTCTCCCGCATTATTTTATGCTTTTTCGGGCTCGAGAGACTAAATTTATGAAAAAGTAAACCCATGGAGTTTTCTTAAGTTTTTTTTCTGACTCCCTAAAATTGAAAAACACCGAATTTCTCCTATACTGGACTCGTTAAAATTTAACAGTAAAGGACCTATTCAATTTTAAGCAGGAACAAACCACTCCTTCTTAGGGTTCGAATCTTAAACTAAGTTGGACTCATCCGAAGGATGAGCTTATAAACAAGCAAATGTTATCTTCCTCAAGCTTGTCAAAAATAAAGAGGCACTTTCCAGAAATGGTGGGGGAAAAGAGAGAAAAATGAACCTGTTTGTTACATTTTGACTATTCGAAAAACCATTAACCACTCTTGAACATGACACTTTTGTTAACTTGGGTTGGGAAAATCTTTTTCCTAACAGTTAATCAAACCATATTGAAAGTACTTAGCCGGTTTCTGGGTATTAGCTTTGGGTCAATTGTCACCAAGCCATCTGCAGTGTCGTTATGTGTTCAAGAGGTCAGTTCAAACAAACCATTCATCTCCAAGATATTTGTCTTCCATTTTGACCATCCCTGAGTTAGTCCTTGCCATATATTTCTTCAAAACTTGATGTTGGCGAAAAGTCAGGTCTCGCGGGCAAGACCCAGGTTCAAAGGGTTGTGGCCAACAAGGGGTCCGGTGTAGTCTAGTAACACGCTGGCATTTTCACCCTGCTCTAGGAGAGCAGCGCGTCTCACCCGAGGCGTGCCACGACCACATGCATAAGGGGATGAGATCACTGGTAAGGAATAATCCCACAACCAAAGAAAGAAATTGCATCCATCATATATATCAAGTTACACATGCAAGATCACTAATTAAGTATTCAGACAGTCGCAACTTAAAATTTTTAAAGCAGTGTAAACACATCACAACACATAAACAACGCTTAGAGACAGAAATCCTTCCTTATATTATTCTTCTGGCCGAATACATGATTACATAGCTTTCTTTTCTGATAACTCACAAGTCAGATACAGATGGGTCTGAGAACAGAAGGGAAGAACATAGAAGTAGGAACCCAAGGAGAGAACAGGTCTGATTCTTCTGCGGCTGCTCTCGCATCCCTCCAACCCTCAACAATAATAACAACAACAACCAATCAACCAACTCTCTCTTCTTCAGCCGGGTGATCGCCTTTTATTCACCCGCTCCTCGCGACTGGCGGCTTCTCTGTGTCTTCGCTCTGGCTTTTCCCGACTTCTCTTCTGATGTCTGCATGTTCCACTTTCTATTTTCTGCTGTATTTCTTTCATCTGTACTTATCTCTGTTCAATCTCCAGTTATCAAATGCTTCCGCGCCACCTTGGTAGCTCCGCAACTCCTGGTCGCTGCGGCGCGGTCCCGTTAGCTATGTGTATTTCTTCCGCAGCTCAAAAAGAGTCCAAGTTCAAAATGTCTTGGCCAAAAGTTCAAAACTTAAACAAAAACAAGGGCCCGAACAGGCCCCGACCACAATCCTTTGACTCGTCCGCGAGTCAATCGCAAATGACAGTTTCTACCTCCATACCCTCGCTGGCCTCCGTGCCCTGCTCTTCTGTTCCTTCTTCCGCTACCCTTTCCTGTTGTACTCCGCCACCTGCTGGTTCAAACAAGGGCCCCAACTCCGGGACCCGGCGGAGTGCTGAATCTCGAAGCTCTGTGAAAGTCGCCACTGCTTGCTGCCATTCCTACATAAGCAGGTCGGCATCTTGAGCAATTCGGTTAGCGGCGGCTTCGTCTATGGGCGTCGGGGCAGCCCCGAACAATGTGGCGAGTTGGGACTCGGCATTGGCATCCAGCTGATGCATCGCATCGGCATGGGTGCGAAGGGGCGGCCGCATCTCCCGGAGAATGTGCTTAGCCGCTGCTGATTCGGCCTCAGTCATCTGCATGTGAAGTTCCAGCTCGTCCGACTGGGGGTAGAGCTGATCTAATCTTGCCGGGTCCGTGGTCGCCTGAATTTCGCTGGAGATTTGTTGCAGCTGAGCAGCAATGGGCTGCGTTTTGACTGTCAGTGCGAGGGATCACTCCTGCAAACTGCGTAAAAGGGCAGAAGCCGCAGCTGTCGTGGAATGGAGAGTTTCTTGTAGATTAACTGCCTGCGCCTGTTTGGCAGTTACCTATCCTGAATAGTCAGTGGGTGGATCTGGAAGGGTAGGCCGTGCGGCTAACGCTGCTTGTAACTCCTGGTTCTCTCTTCAAATGGTGGTGAAAACGTCCCCGAGCTGGCGAGCCTGTAAAGCTATACTGTCCTCTTCTATGCGAGCAGGGAGTGGGGCATTGTGAGCCCGTGCCTCCGGCCAGACGCTGGAGAGCGCCTGATTAACAATGTTGGCCTGCTCCTGGAGGTAGGCCTTCTCCTGCAGCAGCTGATTGCGCTGTTCAGTAAGCGCCGTGATCTGATTCCGCTGCTCGGTGCACCGCCGCTGTAGCTCCGTGTGAATCTGCTCGGCCTTGATGGCCGCCCGCTGAATGAGCAGATATAGCTGTGCTGGACTCAGTTGTTCTGCATTTTTTGTGCTAGGTGCACCCTGCTCGGGCGTCTGTTCCTGTAAAGATTGGCCCATGGCCGCTGCTCTGCCTGAAGTCTCTGGAGGGTGGACCAACGTCTGCTGTTGCACCGAAGTGGCCATATCAGGCTCTGGCCGGTCCTGCTGCGTGGTTTGATATGTGGAAGGGGCGGCTGAATCAACCCCAACTCTGGCTGGCTGGACAGATATAGTGGCAAGGGGATCCCGGGATGTGGCCACGGGGTCAACAGGTGGTACCACAGCTGCAGTACTGGAGGTGACCTCCGCCCCGTGGTCACCGCCGAAGAGTTCCCGGATCAAAGAATCGGACACAGTGGCTGATGAAGTGGACAGATTGGGGGAAGTGGCATGTGGTCTGCTGGTGGAGGGGGCGGTGGATGGAGTGAACGAGGTGGGAGGGAGACAAATGTTGAGGAAATCTGCTGGATCAATCAGTGGTTCCTCCGGAATCAGAGTAGCTGTGGGCGGCGTGACTGGTGGATCATCCTCCGTAAGGTCCACCACGGGATCTGTGGCCGTAGTGCAGGCCCTCTTGGATGGAGGTGGCCCGGTGGAATCGGGTTCGGGGCCCGGTTCACCCATTGTCGTGATGATGGGGGTGGCAGAAGTGAACAGGGAAGTGGGAATGGGGGAAGTGAGGGGGGCGGTGTTGGAGAGACCAAGTGACCGATTAATACGAAATTCATTAAAAGAAGGAAATATAGGGGCGCCACTAGAAACGACCTGGGTTACCACGTTGAGTCTCCGGGCATGGTCGTTGAAATGCTCGACGATGGGGACCATGGATTCGGGCAAGGGCGCTGCGGTCCCCGCTGCATCTGTGGTCGTCTCCACCACAACTTGGGAAGATCCCCCGGCACTGGTTGCGGGAGGCTGTTGTGCAGCCCGCATCCCATCAAAATTGTAGCGGAGGACTCCATCACTAACGTGCTGGACAACCCCCGGCCATGTAGAAACCTCTCTGTGGAAGACACTATCATTCAGCTCGAAACGCAAGGGCGCCACGTGAAACGTGTGGTGCGGTACACAAGCCGGCCGGATGAAAGTGTGGTTATGGCTGACGCCAAACCACACTTGTTCGCTGTATTCATCCAACAGGTTCCGGGGTACCCGCTACTGGGAAGCGACCACATCGATCATCCTCCCATACCATTCTCGGAACGCCTCTGCGTTCACCTGCCTGCTGCTGGGGGCCGTGGACACCTGCCAGGGGGAATATCGCATCGCGAACGGTTGGCTCACGGTGAGCTCCGCTGGTGTCCGTATCGGGGGAACATGCCATTTCCACATGGCGAATGCTAAGAGTAAGTACCCGTAGATAAAACTGGTAGTCCGCCTGTAATTGTCTTCGCAAGCCGCAAAGAGTTCCTTCAACACAAACGCGCTCCAATTCAATCTGGCCCCCTTGACGCAGTGCTCTGCAATGGAAATTGTGTCCAAAGTGCACTCTCCCTTTGTGTAATGGCGCATGGTCTTGCTAGCTATCAGGTAGCAAGCAAACCGGATTGCCGGTACATTTATCATATCTATCTTGGCACCTTTGCCACCCCGGCGAGTACCATACTTGGTGTAGAGGTCCGCATCAGCCGACTTCCGGGCGCGCTTGGAGGCTGTCTGCCCCGCAGAGGAGACATCTGCACCAGTTTGGCATAGCCCCGTAAGCCGACTAATGTCTGCTGCATGTATTGGAATTTCCTCGTTCAACCACAGGGACCCGTTCTGTACCCAACTAAGGAGGAACCGGGTGCATTGCAGAACTGGTCCGGTGGTGCCGAAGATGGGAAGACTCCTCAAATTCATCAAAGTCGACTGCTGGAGACCCCGGAATTCTTCCTTCATTCGACTGTTAGAGCTGCTCCCCGACGTATAATGGTGTTCCATGAACGTCTGCCAATGGAGGTGGGGAAACTCAGCCGGGTCGGACAAGTTGGTGTCCATACAGGGTACATTGTCGTACTTGCCGACCAGTGACTCAAGTCGGTGAATTCTGCGATCTATCGCTGGTTCAGGAACTGAGAGAACAGCTCTCGGCATCTTGGCGCGTCTCTGATAGACCTGGACGATTCATCTGTAACTTCCTGCTAAGTGTTGAGTGCTCTGATACTGCGAATGCTCCGGAGTCGCTGAAACTTCCAAACTGAATTGGTCCGTCATCCCTGTGCTGATAGCCTTCATGCAAATTGGGCCATCTGCTGGCACGTGCGGGGTTGATGAGACTCCATAACGGCAATTAATTCTTGCTATCTTTCTTGCCTGCGATAATCGTGCGATCAATCGCAGGCCTGTGTGTAATCTGACAGTTGCTCACGGCGTCATTGGGATATGGGCGGACCCGACGGCGGAGAGAACTGCGGCTGATGGTAAATGATTACGGTATGATTACTGTCCATTAAGGGAATTTATGACCAAATCTGAGCTATCCTACGGACTGACGAAAGGACTGACGGATATGACCTGGACTGACACTGGCACGAGGATAGATCCTTCGTGCAGGACACGCTGCACTGGGAGCGGCGACATGCTGGACTGGCGCGCCGACACGCTGGACTGGCGTTGCGACATGCTGGACTGGCCTGCTCCGACCACAGTCGGTTGCGGTATGGAGACCGCAACTGACGGTTTATTTGACTGATTGCAAAGGAACGGAAAAGACTAACTACGCTCATCCCGGTTGCGGGAGAATTATTCAACTACGCTACTCTACGGGTTCTCTCGGTTGCGAGAGTTATTAATGAACAATGAGAAGTACCTACTCCTGGTAGGGCTTCAGGCGTGCGCCATTCACCCATCCTGGAAGAACTGTGCCGTCCAATTGTGCCAATCGAACGGCTCCTGAGTCGCGGATTTCGATGAAAAAGTACGGTCCGAGCCAATGCATCTGGAGCTTGCCTGGAAACTTCTGGAACCGGCTGTCATATAAGAGAACTTTGCCGCCAACTTGGAAAGCTTTAGTTTTGATGTGGCGGTCGTGCCATGCTTTCTGTCTGGCCTTCTGAACCTTCTGGTGGAATTCCGCAAGAAATCGAGCCTCATCCAGCTCCTGCAGCTCCTGGAGTCGTTCCTTCAGTGATGCATCCTCTGAGAAGTGAAGGAACGTTGCGATCAAAAGGCTGGGTACGGTGAACTCGGCGGGAATCACAGCTTCCCGGCCGTACACCAGCTGGAATGGCGTCTGGTTTGTCAAACGTTTTACCGTGGTCCGGTAAGCCCATAATGTCGCTGGTAGCCGCTCATCCCAATCATCCTGCTGAGCATTGCAAATTTTCGTCAAGCCCTTTTCAAGAATCTTATTGAAGGCTTCTACCGTACCATTGGCCTGCGGGTGGTATGGGTTGCTTTTATGATGCTGAATCATAAACGTGTCTAGTAGCGACTTGACCGTGGCATTAATGAAATGCGTGCCTTGATCGCTGGTCAAGCTTCGTGGGCAGCCAAAGCGGCTGATGATGTGTTCAAAGATGAACCGAGCAGCGGTCTCGGCCGAGCAGTCGCGTACCGCCGCTGCTTCAGCCCACCGTGTGAGATAATCCGTCGCGGTAATGATGTACCGGGCTTTGGAATGGCGAGCGATTGGTGCAATGGGGCCTACAAAATCAACAACCCACTTCTCAAATGGCCGCAACACATGCACCGGCTGTAGCGAAAGCTCATCCCTGTGCGAAGGCCGTCCCGTCCTCTGACAAATATCACAACGCTTCACGTAGGCCTTACAGTCTGCATGCACCGTCGGCCACCATAGGCCAGCTTGAAGCACCTTCCTTGCGGTGGGTTTAGCACCCACGTGTCTTCCCGCAACACCGATGTGACATTCCCACATCACTGCTTCCCGCTCATGGTCAAGAACACACCTGCGCAACACCTCATCCAGGCCCAGTTTGTACAACTGCCCTGCGATCAATTGATAATCGGCCGCCCGGACAACCAAGTGGCGTTTCTGAAGCGGGGTGTAATCCTCAGGGCACTGTCCCGTGGTCAGATACGTGGCAATGTCAGCCAGGTAGTCTGGGACTGCTTCAACTCGAAATAGATCAGCATCCGGAAGCTGATCATCCAACGGACCTTCGTTTTCCCCCGACTCCAACCTGGATAAATGATCGGGACCAACGTTCAACCTGCCAGGCTTGACAATCACATCGAACGTGAACTCCTGAAAGAGTAGAAGCCATCGGCAGATTCTCCCTTCCAACACAGGCTTATTGACCAGATATTTTAATGCCGAATGGTCCGTGAAAAATGTAAACTTGCCGCCCAGAAGGTAATGGCGGAACTTTTGGAGAGAGTACACCATTTCCAACGCCTCCCGCTCGGTCGTGGTGTAATTCTTCTCCGCATTAGATAACCGTCGGCTTGCGAAGTATACCGGGTGGTCAACTGTCGTTTCCCCAGGTTGCGCTAATACGGCGCCAAGTGCAATCCCGGACGCATCAAGGTGTACATGGAACTGCTTATCCCAGTTTGGATGGACCAGTATGGGTGCCGTTGCCAATTTCTCCTTCAATGTGTCGAGTGCCTTCCTGCACTCTGTTGTCCACTCAAATGCTTCTGACTTCCGCAACAGTTTCTCCAGAGGGGTAGTGATCTTGGCCTAGTTGCGGATAAAACGCCTGTAGTATCCTGTGTGCCCGAGCAGTGCCCGCAACTGCTTCACGTTCTCGGGGGCCTCCATGTGGACAATAACCGCGACCTTGGCAGGATCAACGCAGACCCCTTGCTTACACACCACGTGACCCAAGAGTGTGCCGAATGGTACTGCAAAAATACATTTCTTCAAGTTCAAGGAAATCTGCAGCTGGCGGCACCGGTCGAACATAACACGCAACAGGGAGGCGTGTTTCTTCAGCAGGCTGTAAACAGTCCAGTCGTCCATATAGACTTCCAGGAACTTATGAATGTACTCCCGGAAGGCAGCAATGACAATCCGGGAAAACACAGCTGGCGCATTCTTCAGACCAAACGGCATAACATGGTATGCGAATGATCCCCACTCGGTTGTGAATGTTGTCTTCGCCTTGTCTTCCTCGGCGATGCGCACCTGATGGTAGCCCGAAAACCCATCAGTGAAGGAATAAGCTTCGTTTCCCGCGACATGATCTAGAACTTCGTCGCTGAAGGGAGTGGGAAACGGATCGTGAATACAAGCATTATTCAAACTCCGATAATCTACGCAGACACGGATTTCCGCTTTGTCCTTCTTGTTCTGGATGACAATGGGACTTACCCACTCAGCTTCCTCTACAGGGAAGATGAGACCCGCAGCCAGCATCTTGTCGATCTCCATCTTGACCTTCTCTTTGATACGTGGATTGAACCGGTAAGGTCGGTGCTTCACCGGCCTGGCTCCTGGTTTGAGTGTGATGCGCATCTCGCCCAAATCCCCTTTGATCCCCTTCAGGTCCGCAACTGATGACGGAAATAGATCTTCATACTCCCGGAGGAGGCTAAAAATTTCTCTGGTCGTCTCCTCGTCCCAGTAATCTCCCACCGTTGCCAGCTTAGGTTTCTCCTCCGTTCCAATGTTCAGATTCTTTGTCTTTAGGGGCTGCAAATGGACTCCTTCTGTCGTCGGCTCGTCACGGACACTCCGCTCGCCCTCCTTCTCGTCAAAATAGAGATGCCTCAGGTCCTCCAAACTATTGTCCCCCGGTTCGCCGTAAATCCGTTGGCAAACCAATTCGCTCTTGACCCCGGAGCGTGACGCCACCGGGCCCTCATTGGGCTCGGGATGGCGGAAGAATAGAACCTCCTTGACGGCTTGTAGGGCCTGAGATTCCTGCGCCGTCTCCCCTTCGAACGAGAAGCTCTGGACGAACTTTTCCGTGACTACTTGCCAGGAGCGGGTTCCCCGTTTCCGCTCTTCCTCCAGGTACCAGGCCTGGGGGATTGTACCCAAGGAGTGGACAAACCTGTGGACCCACAACTCCTCAGGGTACCTGGCGCTACGCCACTGTTCCTCGCACGCCCGCAAGTGCTGTTGCGGGTCTGAAGCTCCATGATGTTTAAGTGTAATGCATGGCCCTTCATCCTCTTTGAAGCGTGCCCGTAGGGCGTCCGCCACCAGCTCCCATCGCAACAGAGTGTTGCGGTGATTGTTCCACCATCATCCTGATGTTGAATTCAAGGCCACATCCAACAGGGGTATCCGGCATTCCTCTGGGACCCGGTCTTCCACCTTGGTAATAAAAGTATTCACTGCTTGCATGTTTGACAAGGTGGGGTACCCGCGGATCTCAGTCCCCACCCACCGTACCTGAGAGATGGCGGCACATCTCCGCATGGTGGTCTCATAACCTCCTTGCTGCCAGTCTTCCCACGCGAGCTCGGATCCGAGCTCCGAGCTCTGCACACTCCGCCAACTGATAGACCCTGTTGCGGTCGGGTTGATATAATCGTCCCGCCTTCCTGCAGTCATCTGATAGAGATGGTCCATCATCTGAGCATCCTCCCGAATATCCACCGGTTCTGTGTATTGCGGACCCTGATACGGGTCGAGAGGCTGAGTGACCCTTACCTCCCCATCCTCAAAAATCATCAGCTCCTTCTTGAGGTCGATGATCGCGTAATTCTCAAAAGCCCAATCAATGCCAAGTAAAGCAGGATAGGGGTCCTTATCGCCCATGATATCAATAACCTTGAAGTCGGTGTATGTCTTCACCCCCGCAACGTCAACCTCGACACCCTCAAGTCGGCCGATTGGCAAAATACAGTACTGGTTCGCCATCCTGAGTTGGATTGGGGAATAGGCGAGCCGTGGCTGTCCAAGAGCCTCCCACGTCTTTCATGGCAATATGTTGACGTCGGACCCCAAGTCCAACATGGTGTCACTGATTTGGAATCCTGCGACCTGCGTGTTAAGCCGAAATTATTTGCCTGTTCTTTGCCTGTTCCACTTGACCCGTTGCACGTATTGAGGCCTAGTGTCCACCAGATTTCTGGGTTCTGCGCGCCCCTGCAGCGCTCCGTCTAACACATGCTTGAGCTGCTGCCGCAGCACAGCGTCATCAACAACCCTGAGAAATAGCTGGAGCCAATCCGCGACCACAGCCTCTGCGGCGTTCTGAACACCGGTTTCCGGCCGCTGGGGCTCCTCCAGCCCTCCCTCTTTCCGCAACTGGGCGAATGCCTCAACCGCCTCCTGAAAGTACTTCTTCTAGACTTCGGGCCTAATCAACTTCTTTGGGGATGCCGGCCGCACCACTCGTGCTGGCTCCTTCTCGTGGGCATCCTCGCCAGTTTTCTTTCCGCCTCTCGTTATTATCGCAACATTCTGCATGTCAGGGGTTGCGACCCCTTGCGGTTCTGAGCCTATCAGATTCGTGCCCCTCTGCCTCGCCCGCTCTTCCCACTTCTTGATGAGTTCCGGACAGTCCTCAGTGGCGTGGGTGTTGACCCGGCACTGGGAACACCAGGTTCGTCGCGGAAGGGGACATTCTCGAGCCACATGACCCTCCTGGTGACAGTTGTAACATTTTACCAGCCCGCGTCCTCCTGTTTGGCCTCCCCGCATGCCGCCACCTCTTCCCCTTGTAGCCTCGTTCACCCTGTACGAGGGACGATCCAGTCGATCCGCGAGTGCGTCAAGTGCCCTGCACTGCTCAGTGTTGTGCGTTGTGGACACACAGAATTCGCAGTACACATTATTCGGCACCGCGGAGTACTTCTGTAATATCGGGCACATCCGAGGAGGATGCCCTATTGTTCGGCAAATCTCACAGTACTCTGTTGTGGAGGGCCCCGGTTGCGGTGGGAACCCCGCAAAGGTCTGTTGCGGCTGGTAGACTCCCTGCGGGTTCATCGCCGCGCCACCCCCTGGTGGTGGTCCCCCCTGAATTGCTGCAACTAAGGGTCCACCTCCGGCACTGCGCAACCGAGGACATTCGGTTGCGACGTGTTCCTCGACCAGGAAATGAGTACACCAAACATTCGGTCGCGCTGGTCTCGCTGGCTGAATTTCCTTGAGCTTTTCAGTCAAGCTGGCAATCTGGTGTTGCAACCCTATCAGCGAAGGGTCCTACGGGGCCAGCCCCCCCCTGTATTCCTGCGAGTATCCCGCCATGGCCTCAATCTTCATGGCCTGCTCCAGAGCATCCTGCAGATTATCAATCTTCTGCTGAGTGAGAGGGGTTCGTGTCAAGGGGAGCAGAGCCTTGATGAACCAGTCCCTCTGGTGGTTTGGATCGATCGGGTAGCTCAGTTTCTCGATCGCGTCCTTGAATCGCCGCATCAATTCCCATGCGGTCTCGCCTTCCTTCTGCTTAATTTCCCACAACTCGGACAGGCCCTGCTGGTCTGTCTGGGGAAGCTTGAATTCGCGGACAAAATCCCGCTTTACGTCCGCAATTACAGGATTAGGGTGCGCCTCGGACCACTTGATGAACCAACGCAGAGCTCTCTCTCTGAGCGTGGTTTGAAACTCTATTAACTTCCCTGCATCCGGCGTCTGTCGAGCCCTCCAGATGGCTTCGCACAGATACCAGTGTTGTTCTACGTCGTCATTTCCCCGGCCAGAGAACTCTAGGTACCGGGTGAAAGATCCAGCCATGTATACTTGCGGAGAATTAACCAGGATAAACCCTCCGGGTCCTGGTTGCGTAATGGTCCCACTCGGGAAACCACTACTACTAGTAACGCTGCTGCTACTGGGCGTTACCGACACCGCTGAACTACTATATGACTGACTTAATGCTTGAAACTGTATAAAAATATTTCTTAAAGGTTGATAAAGTACCAGGGGAAGGTCGGGATCCTGGCCATGCGGAAGGTGGGACGTAGGGCTGCCTGGAGGGGTGGGTGCCGTCTGATCCTGAAACATCTGCTGCATCACGTCGTGCCATTCGTCATCGGAAATTTCTTCGGGCTGCATCTTTCCATTATCCTTGCTAGTCGTTACTGCTCTTTCTCGCGTCGTTGGGCTCCCATGCACCCACTGTACGTCTGCTGCTGTCCCGTCTCCTGTCTGGGTATCCAAACCCATGGTTCTTGTCTTCTGAGGCGCCTCCTTCTGATTCTTCCTCTCGATCTCCCTTCGCTTCAAATCTCTCATTACCCTTCTTCGCCACCTATCGGCGATCTTTGCCCGCCGATGCGCACGTGACTCCCGCAACTTGCATGCGGCCTCAACGTCCATCCCCCGCTCCCCACTCTTACAGTCTACACATCATCGGTCCCCTCAATCCTTCCCCCAGTACGGGTGGTTTACGCTTCCATACTCGTTTTGTGGAAGTCAATCAATCCTTCGTCCACCATCAGGGCTTTGATCCACAGCGGAATCTCCTTCAACAGCTTTCCCCTCGGTCCTGAGTGAAAAACAGCCTCAGCCTTCGAGAAGGATTGGTAGCACTCAGCGGCAAACTCTACAACATATCCTTCTAACGTGGTTCTTACCCAAAAATCCACTGCGCGAGTTAGTTCAGTATCTACCCGATGCAGTGCTACCAGATCTTCGTGCGCCCACCTGCGGTTTATCTTCCGCAAGCCTTCTTGGGGCACCTTCGCTCGTAACCTCCGCAACCAGTTGTAAAGATCCGTGGGGAACCTTCCCCAGAAAATTTCGTATGTATCACTAGCTGAATCAGAGAAAAGAACAAGCTCCCTGACCGCCGCCTCCTTTTTCTTGATCAGCTCCGCCTGCTGAGTAATGAAATGGTCAAGATGATCATCCCACCATCACCATATTTCTCCTTCAAAAATCCTCGAGACCATGATCTAGATCCCCTCAGAACATGCAGGTCCCGGCAACGGAACCATTTGTTGGTGAAAAGTCAGGTCTCGCGGGCAAGACCCAGGTTCAAAGGGTTGTGGCCAACAAGGGGTCCGGTGTAGTCTAGTAACACGCCGGCATTTTCACCCTGCTCTAGGAGAGCAGCGCATCTCACCCGAGGCGTGCCGCAACCACATGCATAAGGGGATGAGATCACTGGTAAGGAATAATCCCGCAACCAAAGAAAGAAATTGCATCCATCATATATATCAAGTTACACATGCAAGATCACTAATTAAGTATTCAGACAGTCGCAACTTAAAATTTTTAAAGCAGTGTAAACACATCACAACACATAAACAACGCTTAGAGACAGCAATCCTTCCTTATATTATTCTTCTGGCCGAATACATGATTACATAGCTTTATTTTCTGATAACTCACAAGTCAGATATAGATGGGTCTGAGAACAGAAGGGAAGAACATAGAAGTAGGAACCCAAGGAGAGAACAGGTCTGATTCTTCCACGGCTGCTCTCGCATCCCTCCAACCCTCAACAATAATAACAACAGCAACCAATCAACCAACTCTCTCTTCTTCAGCCGGGTGATCACCTTTTATTCACCCACTCCTCGCGACTGGCGGCTTCTCTGTGTCTTTGCTCTGGCTTTTCCCGACTTCTCTTCTGATGTCTGCATGTTCCACTTTCTGTTTTCTACTGTATTTATTTCATCTGTACTTATCTCTGTTCAATCTCCAGTTATCAAATGCTTCCGCGCCACCTTGGTAGCTCCGCAACTCCTGGTCACTGTGGCGCGGTCGCGTTAGCTATATGTATTTCTTCCGCAGCTCAAAAAGAGTCCAAGTTCAAAATGTCTTGGCCAAAAGTTTAAAACTTAAACAAAAAAAAGGGCCCCAACACTTGATATATGATTTCGTGTTGTGGACTTGATATATGATTTCGTGTTGTGGGTTTACCTACAACGGATCTCTTTCTATTGACAATAGCTCATTATCTAGAAAGTTGATCTAGAAATCATCAGTATCTTGAAATCTACATACCTCAATGGCAGGTTTCTCGCCTTTGACGACAGGTTGCATCAATGACCTTCGATCAAATGATTCCATGACATGTTCAACTTCAACTCATTCATTCACATTTCATGGATTGTACTGAGTACTTTGAGGGCCATTGACATTACTGGTGGTTACTCTCACACTTGTTAACAGTTCACATCATTGACTGGTAATCAAGTGGTTTTTACCGTGTTCGACTTGAACACATTCATTCACATGGATAGAATCGTACTAGTTCGAGAAGTGGAAATCAAGACCCTCGATCTAGTTTCTACCATCCAGGCTGCGAGGTATTTTGTTATTCATTTATACAGTGGACTATTCATAAACAGATGGATGCGTCCATACTATGTCTACACATGTCTATACTGTTGATGTATTGAAAAATCATTCCTGTATCAGAACAATTTAAGTCAGTTTTCTAGTCAGTTTTGATCTAAGTATGGGAATGCCTACCTCAGCGATGATATGTCTATATATATATATATATATATATATATATATATATATATATATATATATATATATATTGCATTGAATATTTTCACGAGGTTCCAACTGCGGTGTCCACGGGGTGATCGGTGTCCACAGGATAATCCTTGAAATGACAAAATTACTTCACTCTTCATACATGACAGACTCTATCTTCATATATTACAGACTTCGCACTTTAGGGGGCAATCTGTTGCACTGAAAATTTTCACTTTGAAATTCTGCTATCTGTATGAGCTCATAATCACTCATACTCTCCTCCTTTGCAACTCTAAAACATCATTTCCTCATGTCAAGCCTTAAAAATAAGAGAAAAGCTCTCAAAAATCTCTAAAACTTTGGTATCGCACTCTCTTTATCTTCCCTGCGGTCCCGCACGTAATGGTCGTGTCTCCTGCATACCTGACTGCACTTTCTCTGTGTTAAAGGTGCGGGCCACTATAAAATATTAAAAAGGCGCAAGTAAACTCAAAAATATCACTTTTAGTAATTTCTAGAAGCCTCTGGAAGGAATCTTGTAGTGGCAGAACTGCTCTTTTCAGGTTCATGTATCCCTTGCCTTAAGGAGCTAACCCCTTGATGTGAGGAGCTTATCCCTTTGAAGGAGGAATTTCTCCCTTCATAGTTGGAAATGTAACCTCCTTCTCTGCACTATAAAAAGAGGCCTTGGACAGCCTCAAATGGAGTTCAAGCTTTAGTATTGTTTGAGGTAAAGTGCTGTTGGAATTTAGACTCCTTTAACTAAGATTTTATGAGGGAAGATCACATACCTGTATGCGTCTCAGTTAGAAGAGTGCAAGACCTGTCAAAGTAGAGGAAATTCCTGCTTCGGACCCCAGGAGGACTTGTTCAACATCAAGGATGAAAAGGTTGTAAGGTTCTTCTACTATTTTCAAAGTTAATACAAATAAGTTTGTTTTTCTTAATAAACTGTCGTTTGATTGTTTATTTTATGGATTCCTTGATCACCATAATAGATATGATTTTTAAATATATGCTATTCAGGTGCTATTAATGTTTTCTTGTTTGTGATTGCAGGTCTTTAAGGATTACTCTTTCGGGCGAAGGACATCTGCAACGAACAAGCATTGGATCAAGGTAGGATCTTAACACCTTTGTAGCATTTATTTCTAAATCATTATATATCTAGAGAAAGATAGATTTAATTGTCTGTTTGTTGCTAGACTACCTTCTGATACTAGGGAGATCGATCTTGTCCGCAAGATTGATTTATCCAGCCAACACCCACTCTGATCAAAACTAATGTGTCAGCCTGTTGATGATGAGTTGTAATTAGAATATACTTTGGAGGCTTCGAAGATGCTATAGAATTCGAGTTACCTTGATTTCAGGATATTGGTTGTCTTTTGGCTATAACAGAGCTTTCGGCAATTAAGGAAGGTAAAACAGGGCACGCTTAGCTGCTAATTATTATGATTTTCGACAGCTATTTTTGGATTCTTAACAGTCTTTACCTGTCAAAAGTGAAATTCTTATGAACTTAACCAAAAAAATTTCAACTCTCTTTCTACCTTTGATGCATTAATTATCACCACTTTAACTGAAATCTAGAGCATCCTAAGCTAAAGCATTAAGTGTGTGATAAGCCTGGGGTTTCAGCTTCTTGTGAATGAGTGTATACCTTAACACCTTTTTCCTATTTTTCAACTTGACATTATGCTGACACATTCCTTTGTTCTTATGCTTGAATTTTTCATATTTGATTTCCATTTGATCCAGTGCTGAACTAATTTTGCCTGATGATTGCTTGAGGGTCTCATTCTCTACCTTCAGGAGTCTTTCCAATAATTTCATCTCATTTTTTTTCTCTTGTAACTTCTGTGTTTTAGACTTCCTTCTCACCTCCTTATGTGAGGAGGTTTTAACTTCTTCACGGGCACCTTCTACTTCAACTCATTGTCCTACTCCTATTAATAATAATTAATGAGTATATTACAATAGGTACAATTTGTAATTTCATCGAAACCACGTTCACTATTCCATCATTAGTCGAATTATTTCATAAATCTTATCAAGAAACCTCCACCTTTTTTCAAAATCTTTTTTCAATTAGACGAATGGGAAGATGTTGTCCAATATATTGAAAATGGTTTCTATTGATGTCAAAGGTTGTCTAAATGAAAGAGGATATCACATAGTCAAACAACAAAGTGTGAAACATTTCCAAGTGTGTATTTCACTCCCTCTAATTCCATAAGAACAAACATATAAGAATTATTTTATTAATATAAACCAACTAAAATACAAGTAGGCTATATTTGGATACCCTATATTTCAAGGAAATTTTACTCCAATTACCTAGTTCAAATGCGAGCATATTAGGATATATTGTTGGAAAGATTATATGTTGATGCAAGCTTTAAACTTTTATAAAAATTATTATAAACCCCACACTGAAACAAGAACCACCACAAACAAAATTTGAATTATATTTAAAAGAGGATATCTTGCCTTTATATGAAAGCCCAACTCCAAGCCTTCCATTCTAATACCCACTAAGTCATGCGGATATATATATAATTTGCACTAGTACGAATGACATGATTAGCCCTTGGTAGTTAAACTATTTGCTCATTTTTCTCGTAATGAAACCACACCATGAAACATTGGTCCCCTTATCCATACTTGTGCACAAATACAAAAAATACAAAAATAGACATGAACATAGAGATGCATCTTAGTAAAAAAATTTGTTGGAGGTTTGTTTGTCCCTACAAGTCTTTAGGAAGTCCACATCAATCACGCTTCTTTTAATTAATATTATTAAATTTTCAAGTGAACAAACCTCACTGGATACCCCTTCCATATTGGGTTGAAATTGTAGTAATATTTTTTCTCTAATTGGAGTTGTTAATAGATAAAAGAAGACTCATAGATATGATATTTAATATCGATGTTCTGAAGCCACTATCAAAGTCCATTATCAAGACATGGAAAAAATATGAAGAGGAGAGGAGATATATATAGTGGATACTTATGGTTAGGAAATCATAGGGTCGACTAAGATTAAAAAATATAACATAATTTAAGATTATATACTAAAGAGTAAAACTTAGATATTTCTAATAAAAATTGGTGGTAGAGATATATTTGTCCCTATTAGCGATCCATAATTCTGAGGTTGAAAGGATTGAATCTTGAAGACCAACATCAAAACCCCTTCGAGTCTAGGATCTAGCCCTCCTAGACTCGGAGAGGGATCTCTCTATTAGATGTAGCTTTGTTTACTTGGGAATTTTAGGCTAGTTATTAAGGAAAAGGGGTTTGTTTGAACTTTGTGTTTGAAAAAGGAGAAGAGGGCCATTGGGCTAAAGGATTCAAACAGGTCAAAGAAGGTTTAAATGGATGAATTAATGAGATCATGTGAAACGAGGTGAGATAGTCACATCAATGGATCTTAAAAATTTGTGAATGGAAATAAGAAATATTTAGGGTTCCATCTAAATGGAGAGGAGACATTATCCTAATTCGACATTTAAAATCCAGAAGAAAACATAGATATTGTTTTAAAGCCTGAGCAAGGTGTCCTAAATGAAAAATCTGAAACAAAATTTCTTATAAACAATAAATAGATAAAGCAATAGTGGGATAAAAGAAAACCAAATAGCATCAAGATGTGATTCACCATTAAAAAATAACAAAAGAACCTGGAAAACATCAAGGTCCTTTCATTCATCCAAAAAAGGTGCTTACAACCAGATTAGCATTTTACAATAGTTTCCTCCCTTCACGTCTAACAACCTTTCACATATTACATTCTATCTTTTATAACATTCCCCTATTACATTTCATATCCTACTAATCAGGAAAATCAAATCCCCGCTTTAAGTATTTCAGATATTCTAGGAAACCGTCTATTAGTTCTACCCAAAATAAGAGATTTGATCTCTTTTGCAAATATGACCAAATCTCCCAACCAATTACAAAATATCTGATCTCCCATATTGAAAAATGAAAACATAACCAAATATGTTTGTTGATTACACATTCAAATCTTGAAAATATGGCAAGTTGCTAACAAAACTAGATTTGATTTGATCTTCATTAATGTCCACTCTGATCAAAACTGATGTGTGAGCAACCTCTTGATGATGAGTTGTAATTAAAACATTCTTTGGAGTCTTGAGAGATCCTATAGAAGTTGAGTTACCTTGATTTGAGGATATTGGTTATCTTCTATGTATAAGAGAGCTTTCAATAGCTAAGGAGGGCAAAAAAGGGTGCAATTAGCTGCCAATTATCATGATATTCGACAGCTATTTTGGGATTCTTAACGGTCTTTAGGTGTCAAAAGTGAAATGATTATGAACTTAACCAAAAAATTTGAGTTGTATTTCTACCCTTGATGCATTAATTATCACCACTTTCACTGAAATCTAGAGCAACCTCATCTAAAGCATTAAATGTGTGATAAGTGTGGGGTTTTAGCTTCTTGTCAATGAGTCTATACCTTAACACCTTTTTCCTATTTTTCAACTTGACATTATGCTCACACATTCCTTTATTATTATGCTTGAATTTTTCATATTTGATTGCCATTTGATCTAGTGCTGAACTGATATTGCCTGATGATTGCATGAGGGTCTTATTCTCTGCCTTCAAGAGTCTTTTTAAAAATTTGAGCTCATTATTTTCCTCCTATAACTTCTATGTTTTAGATTTCCTGCTGACCTTCTTCTGTGAGGAGGTTGCAGCTTCTTCATGGGCTCTTGCTACTTCAACTCATGGTCCTCCTCCCATTTCTGCCTCTAGAGGTTCCACCTCGTTTTCTACAGTTGATGACTCGGTCTCCTTTTGATCCAGTAGCATGAGGCTTAGAGACAAAAGGCTTCATTAATTATTCCAAAAATCCAAAAAAAGTTTACAAGAAAAGGTGTTGGTACCTTTAGCTGTCAATTTACAGTTGTACTAGATAGGGTTGAGCTAGTATCTAGGAAGATTGAACTATTTTAGATTAGATTTAGTATATTTAGTCTTTAGATGATAGATTTAGGGAAGATATTATGTAATTAGGATTTTATCTAAGTTAGGAGAATTTGATCCTCAAGAAGAGGTCAACTGTTATGTAAAACACTATAAAATGTAGCCTCTAATAAGGAGAAAATTGAATTGGGCCGTAGAAGAATTGATGGAGAGGATTTTGCCTATGATTTAATAAAATTGTAGAACTTAATTATCTGTTGTATGCTTGGTAAATTCCCTGAGTGTTTAATCTCTCTGAAAATCCATTGGATTTATACTTTCTGTGTAGAATTTGAGTGTGATTAGCTTTTGTGTAAAGGATTCGGAGGAATTTGAAGAAGTTTTGGTTTCTTTGCTTGAGATAGGATAGTCGAAATTAGAACAGTAAACCAACGGAAAATCTGTGGTCAAATGGGATCAAAAATGGAATTTTGCAGATCAAACGGTTTTTGAAAAACCAACCACTATTGTCGCACTGCTTTTGGGTGTGCGAGTGGTTTTGTTAAATTGAATTCAATCAAGTAAAAAGGTGACATGTCATGGTGGAAATACCACCGATTTCGTATTACTTTGGAGCCATAAAGTGTCGGGGCTATTTTTATGCGATAGTCGTCCGATCATAAGCATTGGAGATCTGATGGTGTTCACATCAGAAGTTGTGTGGGGTTTTAAAAAAGGTATGGACCCGATGGTTTATTTAATAGATCTTTCTTAAAGGTTTGAAGTCCGGAAACCATTTCTGAAGGTTTTAACATTGTTTAAAATTAAATTGTTATGTTTTCAAATTATAAAAGGGCTTAGTTTCCGTGTGGGATATCAAAAAGGTCATTTTATTAAAACAATTAAAACAAATTTAAATAGAGTTTGATGATCGGAAGTGGAAATAAAGAGGAGGAACAAGTCCCCCCTGAATTAGAAAACATAGTAACAAAATTTGAACAACGCTCCTTAACGCCTGCACCCACACTGCCATCATTTGTGGTATAATAGCGGACTTTAAAGAAGTTATCAGAGTAGTCTTCAGAGCATTTTCCAAACACTAAACGAGCTTCCTAAATTCATAAAAATAAATCCAACATGGCTTTTAGACTTGGTAGAGGAGGTGGTGCTGGTAGAAGAAGAGGTAGACCAATTGCAAATGCTGAAGTACTAGAGACTACGCAGCAGATTAAAGCTAGATTAGAAGCAATGGAAATAGGACAACAGATAGATCCTGAAGATGTCAGTGAACCGGAAACTCAAGAAGAAGAAGGAGGAAATGTTTAGCTTACTCCTGAGATGATATTCTTTAAATCAGTTTTAGGATCTACATCCGAACCTAGACTTGAAGTATCAGCTTTTGTAGGAGGATTGAATCCAAAAGAGTTGATAGATTGGATCAATGAAATAAATAGATTCTTTGATTATGAAGAGATGGCTAAAGAAAATAGAGTTAAGTTTTCTGTCACAAGGTTGAAAGGACATGCAACACTTTGGTGGGATGGAGTGCAAGCAAAAAGGAGAGTTGGTAAGTAGCCAATCAAGAATTGGAACAGAATGGTAGCAAAGCTGAGAGGTAAGTTTTTTCCTAGTGATTATCATCTTTCATTATTTAGAAAAATGCAGAATCTTAGACAGAGATTAATGACAGTAAAAGAATACACAGAAGAATTTTACAAAGTAAGCAAAAGAGCGGGACAAATTCAAGATACAACAGAGAAGATCTCCAGGTACATAAATGGTCTCATAATGGAGATTCAAGATGAGATAAATATATTGTCTCCTAAAACAATAGAAGAGGCTTACCAGATGGCCTTAAAAGTTGAAGAAAAAATCATAAGGAAGCAATCTGCCATAGGAAGAGGTACTTTCCGAGGAATAGGAAGTCAAGGTGGTAGAGGAAGATCTACAGCACGAAGAGATGGAGCTAGCAGTAGCTCACCTCAGTATGCACCCACAGAAGCTGATACAAGTGGCAGAATGAATCCTTACAGAGGAAGACGAGGTAGAAACAAAGGAATAGAAGTCAGATGTTACAGATGTAACAAATTAGCACATAGAACCTATGAATGTCCAGAGCATGTGGGGACAAATAAGATAAATGGAATTGTTGCTCAGACTAAAGAAGAAGCAACAAAGTTTCCTGTAACAGAGAAATAAATTGTGCCAGAGAAAGGACAACCTTTGGTGGTTAACAAAGATTTGTAAAACAAACAAAGGAAGTTGCTGAACCAACACAGAGAAAGACTTTGTTCAGAAGTGTGTGCAAAGTTCAAGGGAAATGTTGTCAATCAGTAATTGAGAGTGGTAGTACAGATAACTTGGTCTCTACATAGGTGATAGAGAAGTTGAAATTGAAAACAAGGGAACATACAACACCCTACAAGGTGTCATGCCTTCAGAAGGGACATCAACTGATAGTAAAAGAACAATGTGAAATAGAATTTCAAATGGGCAGTTACAAAGATAAAATCACGTGTGATGTGATGCCTATGGATGTGTGTCACATATTGCTCGGTAGACCTTGGCAGTATGAAAGAGCAGCAGTACATGATGGAAAGAGAAACACTTACAAGTTTTTCAAAGATGGTATGAATCAAACTTTGTTACCTATGGAAGAAGAAGATGCATCAAGTAAAAAGTCTGATCCAAAGGCTTTATTTTTGAGTGGAAAAGAATACTTGCAGAAGATTGAAGATGATGACGCAAATTTTGCTTTACTTTGCAAAGCTAAGGTAGTATTTACTTCTACTAAAATTTCTGATTTGCCAATTGAAGTTAAAGAAATGTTGGAGAACTATTGTGATATTATTGTGTATGGTTTTCCTGATGAATTACCACCTGTAAGAAGAATCAGCCATCAGATAGATTTGATTCCAGGATAAAATTTTCCATAATAATGAATGAGTACATTATGTTAAGCATAATAAGTAATTTCATAGAAACTACTTCCACTATTTTATTATTAGTATAATTATTTTATAAATGATCACAAGGGCCAACATGTCTTCAACTCTAACTCATGCTAATTAGGACAACCATTATGCAATCAAGTTGAGGAATCTAAATCTAATCATGCAACTAGATGTCCTCTCACATTCTTTTTTCCATTAGAATAATGCCAAGAAGTTGTCCAATATATTGAAAATGGTTCTTATTGATGACAAATGTTGTCCAAATGAACAAGGAGATAACATAGCCAAACAAAAAATTCTGATAAATTTCCAACTGTGTATGGCACTCCCTTTAATTCCATAAGAATAAAGAGATATGATCCAAGAGGAGATAACATAGTTAAACAACAAATAGTAATACATTTCCAACTGTGTATGGCACTCCCTCTAATTCCATAAGAATAAAGAGATATGATCCAAGATATCGATGTGGATCATTCCCCCCCCCCCCATAGGAAGCAATGTCCTCATTGCATGCAAAGCCTCCATGAATGTTTTGTTGAACTTGGTCCTTGGTGAACCACTTACCTTGGTGAAGGCGTTGGCCTCCTTTGACAACCTGATATAGCTAGATCCTCTCGGTGTTCTTGAACTGTGTCTCCCTGATACGATCAATTGTGGCTCGTTCTGTGTATTTTTCATTTAACTCTATTGATGTGAGTTGTTCTGTAATGTCAGATGTGTTGAGTAATGGTGGAAAGTAGGGCTCAAGGTAGTCCACATTGAACCATGTGTGCGAACCAAGTAATACTGAAATATTGAGCTCGAAGGAATTGTTCCCTACAACTTTGGTGATGGTGTATGGCCCATATAAAAGCCAATGAAGCTTGCGGTGGGGTCCAATGCGGCCCTCCTTAGGAAAATGTAGCCAAACATTGTCGCTCACATTGAAGTTGTTTGGCACCCGATGTTGATCATGTTGCTGCTTATACTTAGCATTGTTTTTGTCAATATATCATGGATTTGCTACTAGATGTGCTTATTGCATAGAATGAAGTTGTTCTCCTTGTCATATTCATACTTGACAACAGTCGAATATGTCTATGTATCCGAAAATGACATGGCCACATCAATGGGACATAGTGGGTGGAATCCCAAACCCACCTAAAAGGGGCTACGACTAGTTGAGCTGTGGAGAGCCCAATTATAGCTGTGTTGTACATAGGGAAGTCTTTCATCCCATGTCTGTGGATGCTTTGAGTTGTAAATGCATAGGATGTGTACAATAATCCTATTGAAAACCTCTATTTTGCCATCATTTTTGGGGCGTACCATTGTGGACTTAGTATGTTGTGTAACCATCTCCAAAAATAGAAGAAAAGAGATATCAACGCCTTAGAAATAAGCCACTTCGAGGGTGAAACCTCTAATACATTACATAAATGAACAATTATTGGATGATACAAATGAAAAAAACCTCCTTCTATATATAGGAGTCCATGGGGCCACAATATAATCCTAGTGGGGCCACAATGTAATCCTAGCCGACCTAACAATAATAATGTAAGGGCACAATAATAACAATATGAGGGTTACAGGGGTACAATAATAACAATAAGGGGGGCTAAAATAACATAATAAGGGGCTACGCTATTAATATAGGGACTTAACATGCCCCTCTCCTCCAAACAAGTGTTGTCCTCAACTCTTGATTATTTATTGATGCTTCTGTATAAAATTCTCATCCTCCCATGTGAAATCTTTTACAGGAAAGTTCTTCCACTTGATGAGATACTCTGAAATTGATCGTACTTATCGAGTTCTTGTTTCTATGATTGCTTCATAACTTCTTTCGATGTGATTTTGATCTTCCTGTTGTTTCATTAGATTCTTCACCAAAGTTGGGTTATCCTTTGAGAGTTGGAGAACTTGTTGTTGATGCTCGATGTGATCTTCCACTAATTTATCATCCATATTTGCTATTATTTTATCCTTCAAACCATCCAACTTAAACTCCATTTCTTCTTTTAAACCATCTATTTCGTCTTCAATTTCTCTTCGTAAGATTGAAAATTGTTGCACTTGGTACCGTAATTTTGATATCTCATACTGCAACTCTTCCTCTCCATGCGTCATAGTATAGCTTTTTCTTGCTTTTGAGGAGCTCGATATTGAAATTGGATTATCTCTACGATTGTAGCACTTAATTATTTGAATTTTGGTGCCAACGTAGTCCTCTAAATTATCTTTCGAATGCCACAGGTCTGACCTAATTTGGATTCTCCAAGACAAAGTTGTGTCCAATCTCCCACAATGATCTAATTCTGGACTGGTTCAGTAGAGCGAACTTGTACGACTTGCCACGTGTCACTGTTTCGTCCTCTGTCTCTGACATTGATAGCCAAGAAAATAAATTTTGTGTACTTGCGACCAATTTTTACGGCACTCAAATCCGATGCCCAGAGAGAAAGTTATTGAACTTTTCCCACGATCACCTATTATAGATGCAATTCAGGAGCCTGAAAAAGCACTACCTTCCACAGATCATATCTCCAAAAATATTGCGAACCAATATTTGAAATTTTTTGACCAATTTCCTTAGTATTTCAGCTTCGCACCATATGAATTTTATATTCTAAAACTTTGTAAAATAAAATTTATAGTGAAAATGCGACGATGACCTGTTTAGGAGCCTGAAAAAAGACCTAACTTCCATAGATCATATCTCCAACAATATTGCGAACCAAGCTCTGAAATTTTTAGACACTCTTCCTCAGGATTTCGGCTTCACACCCTAAAAATTTCAGCTTCTGAAATTTCGTAGAAAAACAATTATAGCGAAAATGACACGATGACCTGTTTGGAGCAGCGAAACCCTAGCATCCAAACTTCTCTGATACCAAATGTTGTGTAACCAGCTCCAAAAATAGAAGAAAAGAGATATCAACGCCTTAGAAATAAGCCACTTCGAGGGGGCAACCTCCAATACATTACATAAATGAACAATTCTTGGATGATACAAATGAACAAAACCTCCTTCTATATATAGGAGTCCATGGGGCCACAATATAATCCTAGTGGGGCCATAATGTAATCCTAGCCGACCTAACAATAATAATGTAAGGGCACAATAATAACAATATGGGGGTTACAGGGGTAAAATAATAGTAATAAGGGGGGCTACACTAACATAATAAGGGGCTACACTATTAATATAGTGACTTAACATAGTAAGCTTGGTGTCCAACATCGACCATAGACTTGACCAAAATTTATTGAGGAACTTGTTGTCCTGATCTGAGATAATGGACTATGGGATCATAAAGTATACCCACACTCATTCAAATAATAGTTTAACATTGGATTCTTCTATTATATTCTTCTTGTATGCCACCATATCATCCATCTAAAATAATTTTTTAGCGACCACAAAAACATATTCGTTTCCATGTTTGATAGAAGGAACGTCTGACATGTAATCCATGGAGATGGATTCCCAAGGTCAACTAGCGGTAGGCATCAGACTATATAGGCCCTACATTTTGATTGCCGGTTTGGCAATGGAACAAGCAATGTAGGATATTATGTACTTCTCTATGTATTTTCGAAGGTTCGGCTAATAGAAATAATTCTACAAAAGTGTCATTGATTTCTCGACCCAAAAATTTCTAGTGACTTGACTGTAGTGATCTTCCCAAATGATATTGGCATGCTCACTTGAAAAAACAAAAAGGTGTCCCATGTGACATAACAGTGCATCCTCGTGGTGAAAATTTGGAACTTTCTTACCTTCGAGGAGAGTCTCATATGTGTTGCCAAATTCTATATCACTTTTGTAGATTTTCCGCCAACATGAAGTCTGAATCTTCCCACAAGAATTGAGCATAGTGTTTAGTGCTAGAATCGGTTGTGAGATGAGGTATTTTACAACATTATTGGTTCTACCCTTTTTGTACTGGATTATCAATTGGAATTATTCCAGATATGTGGGCCATTTATGATGGCAATCATTATACAACTTTTGTTGTCTGTATGAACTGCACGGGTCGTGATATGTGTGGTTGACTATTTCCTTCCCCAAAATGTAATGATTCTATTATGGAAAACCTGCATAATGAAATACATCTCTTTGTCATAGGCATGTTACTTCTGGACTCTCTCTTAACATGTGTCACTGTGATAGGCCACTAGGTGCACTTGCTAAGAAATAACTGCCCCAATATCATAGTGAGAGGCGCCATATGTCTCGATCTCAAATGGTTGTTGCAAGTCATAAATTTCCACCAAATGTTGTTTTTCCCATAATCTACTTTCAACCGACCAGTGGTGTCATTTCCCAACAGCTGCAACTTTGTATGTAGTATCATCCACAACAATGCAATATGAGCTATAAGAGTAGATCATTGCCTCTAGGTCTGAAAGGTCGACAATTTGAATGAACGTTCATGTATAAGGATTATAGCTACTTTCGAATTCGTAATTTTTGACCAACATGCATCCTCCCACAAATTGTTTGAAAGAAGTTGTATATTTCGAGTCCACCTTAAGGAATTAAAGGTCAAGACATGATTTAATCTAGGTCCTTCATTAGAAACAAAAATCCATACAAGGGTTTTTATACTAAACTCACACACAACCAGTAGAGCCTGATTCCTATTAAGAGATGCCTCAACCCATCTCGCTAGGAAGTATTTTGAAGATATAAATTTGTTCCATTTCTTGCAAATCATGTGATGGCTATACACAAACTCCACTGGCATACGTGCACATATCTCGGCTTGAAAGTGAGTAGGAAATTCATTCCACCATGAAGAGACCTTTACCATTTCCATATTTATAACTTGAGGTGACCAGTACAAATACAGAGTCGAAGGACATATGCAAAATCCAAGAGCACCTACAAATCCGGAGAATAGTTAAGGTATGAAATATGACTCCAACGACAACTATATATATAGCACAAAGTATGAAGATTGAGCTTCCTTAAAACAGAATATGGCAGGTCGGTTCAAGCTTATATTAACAATAGAAAGTATTATAGAAAAATATAATATTATAAATAAATGAAAAAACTTGGTGAGAAGTTTTGATTGGGTTTTCTCTAATTTTGAAAATTTTAAAATTTTATTAAGGAAAATATAACATTATAAAGGAATCAATAATTTTTGTGATGGTTTTTTTTTAATGGTTGGTAATAAGTATGTACTACTTAGCTTTATTTATAAAATATTATTCATAAATAATAATAATAATTAATGAGTACATTCTAATAGGTATAATTAGCAATTTCATCGAAACCACTTCCACTATTCGATCATTAGTAGAATTATTTCATAAATCTTATCGTGCAACCTCCACCTCTTTTCAAATTCTTTTTTCAATTAGACGAATGGGAAGATGTTCTCAAATATATTGAAAATGGTTGCTATTGATGTCAAAGGTTGTATAAATGAAAGAGGAGATCGTAGAGTCAAACAACAAAGTGTGAAACATTTCCAAGTGTGTATGGAACTCCCTTTAATTCCATAACAACAAACAGATATGAATCATTTTGTTAATATAAACCAACTAAAATACAAGTAGGCTATATTTGGATACCATATCTTTCAAGGAAATTTTACTCCAATTACCTAGCTCAAATGGGAGCATATTAGGATATATTGTTGGAAAGATTATATGTTGGTGCAAGCTTTAAACTTTTACAAAAATTATTATAAACCCCACAGTGAAACAATAACCACCACAACCAAACTTTGAATTATAATTAAAATAGGATGCCTTATCTTTATATGAAATCCCAACTCCAAGCCTTCCATTCTAATAACCACTGAGTCGTGTGGATATATGTATAGTTTTCACTAGTATGAATGACATGATTAGCCCTTGGCACTTATACGATTTCCTCCTTCTTCTCGTAATGAAACCACACCATGAGACCTTGGTTCCCTTATCCATACTTGTGCACGAAAACAAAAAATAAAAAAATAAACATAAACATAAAGATGAATCTTAGTAAAATTTGTTGGTGGAGGTTTGTTTGTCCCTACAAGTTTTTAGGAAGTCCACATCAATCACTCTTCTTTTAATTAATATTCTTAAATTTTCAAGTGAACAAACCTCAGTGGATACCCATTCCATATTGAGTTGAAATTGTAGTAATAATTTTTCTCTAATTGGAGTTATTAATAGATAAAAAAAGATTCATATATATGATATTTAATATCGATGTTCTGAGGCCACTATCAAAGTCCATTATCAAGACATAGAAAAAATATGAAGAGGAGAGGAGATATATATAGTGGATACTTATGGTTAGGAAACCCTAGGGTTGACTAAGATCATAATATATAACATAGTTTAAGGTTGTATACTAAATAGTAAACCGTTCGAACCTAGGATCTAGCCCTCCTAGACTCAAAGAGGGATCTCTCTATTAGATGTAGCTTTGTTTACTTGGGCATTTTAGGCTAGTTATGAAGGCAAAGGGGTTTGTTTGAAATTTGTGGTTGAGACAACAAAAGAGGGACATTGGGCTAAAGGAGTCAAACAGGTCAAATAAGATTTAAATGGATGAATTAATGAGATCATGTAAAACGAGGTGAGATAGTCATGTAAATGTATCTTAACAATTTGTGAATGGAAAGAAGAAATATTTAGGGTTCGATCAAAATGCAGAGGAGATATTATCCGAATTCTACATTTAAAATCCAAAAGGAAACATAGATATTGTTTTAAAGCCTGACTTGGGTGTCCTAAATGACAAATCCAGAACAAAAATGTCTTATAAACAATAAATAGATAAATAAATGGTGGAATAAAAGAAAAGAAGATGGCATCAAGATGTAATTCATCGTTAAAACATAACACAAGAATGTGGAAAACATTAGGGTCCTTCCATTCATCCAGAAAGATACTTACAGCCAGATGGGAATTTTACAATAGTTTCCTCCCTTTAGGTCTAATAAACTTTCCCATATTACATTCTATATTTTATAACATTTCCCTATTACATTTCATATCCTACTAATTAGGAAAATCAAATCCCCGCTTTAAGTATTTCAGATATTTTAGGAGGCATGAAGTATTTATACATAATTGTTTACAAAATATCCTAGAATGCTTCTAGGAATTATCTGAGGGAAATAAAATATCTTTACAACAATAATAGAGATAGCGGCTCAACAAGTCACCAAGTTGTCCTATCAATTCAAATAAAATAGAAACTGTTTGTAGATAAGATGTAGCTAGCTATCTTGCTTTCTTCCTTGTTGGCTTTAGATATTTTGAGTTTGTTTTAAAATCTGATCTGCTTATCTGATACTCTTTCACTAATACTCTTTAATCTCTGGTACTCTTTAATCTCTGTAAAACATGTTTTACTGCTGTAAAAAATCTGTTTTGACTGATAAATCAGCAAACTGTTTTCACTGTTGTCTTTTTGCCTTCTTACTTTTTACAGTAAATCTGTTAATGACTGTCAATATTCTTCACTTGGAATTTGTATTTTCTTCATGTTTCTAAAATTTTCATCTGCTTCTATGTAGTTGGAGAAAGTTGGTTTGATGACAAACAAATGTTTAATTTGATGCTGTAAATAGAATAATTCCTCAAAACTTCTAAGTAGGACTTTCCCTGTTGGAATTTCTTGTCCACCACCTGATTTTTCAACTTGTTCCTTGGCATATTCTTTGATCTTTTTGTTATAATCCTCGAGAGGCATTAATTTGTCATTGATGACCAAAATATTAGGTAAACTTCTTTGCCTCAAGTTCTCAAATTTGACCATAAACCTGGTTATGGAAATTTTCATGTTCTCATACTTTTCCTCTAACTGCTTCATCACGTTCTTTTTAGTTATAATATTCTTTATCTCAAGGATAGTTTCAGTTCTATCAGTAATTTCAAGTTCTTCCAACTCTTGCATGTTCTTGCTGTTCAGAAACTTTAACAGTTCTAAAACTTGTTTTGGTTTGTTTTCCAATTTCTCTTTAGTATTTTGGATTTCTTCTAATGTTGGTTTTAATAAGTCACTTTGTTCAAAAATCACTCATTGATGAATTCTATGATTTTGTTCCACAAATGATTTTTCACATAGGAAATCTGTTCCTTCAAGGTCAATTCCTTCTTCAATTTCTTTAATTCTTCATTTAATCTGATGGCCTTTTGCTCATGAGTTTTTGCTTTAATTTGAGCCAATTTGTTTGAATTCTCTAGATTTTCTACCATCTGTTTTAATCTACTGATTTCACTTGTCTTAAGAGACATTTCTTCCATGGCCTTTACCATTTTGCTAGCCTCATCTCTAGGATGAACTGCTGTTGTAGATGATTTTGTAACTGAGGTTGTGGATGAAGTTATTGGCACTACAGTAGCCAGTGATTCTTTGGGTGCCAACGTTTTAGCTAAAGTTGAAGGCACGGCTATAGTGATTATAGGAATAAATGTAGGAATTTATGGTACTTTTGCACTGGAGACAGTGCCCTTCTTATGCTCTTGCTGGTTTTTGGAGTAGGCAACTCCTGCAAGAGAGTTCCTTTATTTTTTTGTTGGGCCTCTTGTTCAAACTCTCCACAAAACAATAAATAATTCCATGTCTTATTTCTCCTTTTAAGCTCCTCTAGCACTAATTGTATTAATCCATGGTGAAATAATCTGCTATTAGATGTTTGGGGTTTGGCTTAGACCTTGGAAGCCATTTTGGTGAGGCTTTTCAAAATATAATAAGGCATGTTAAGTGGTTTCTTACTTGTGAAGTGAAGGAGTAGTCTGAAGTGATAGAACATTGTTCTCCCATAACTTCCTTCAGAGGTAATATAAACCCAGATCATCTTCAAAATTTCTTGCCACTGCTCTTGCAAATAGCTCATCGGAATGTCTTTCTTCCATTTCATATTCTGATGTTCCTCCTTAAGAAAGAACTTAATATCTACATCTTTAGTGGAGGTCGTATTAAACCAACACTCTCCAACTCTTGACATTTTTGTGGCTGCTGCCACACTTGCTTTGTCAATCTTCATTCTCATTGGCCCCAACTGCACTTTGTTTCCATAAAAACTTCTTGCAAATGCCTCAATGAAACCCTGGTGGTATCCCTAAAAATTTGGACAAAACCTATAACAACCCACCTATTTGAAATATTTTCATGCTTGTGGGTGTGCCTCGAGGTAAACTGCATCTTGTAATTCCTTACTTAACAATGCTCCTCGAGTCAACATTCTCTGCTCCACCACCTGCAAATGATTTCAAACAAACTTTGTGGGTTTGTAGTGTGACTGGGGTAAGGGGTAAGTAGGTGATGATAGTTAACTAAGCTTGAAACAAGGGCCAAACTAAAGAAACAGAGATCATAAAACTAGGAAATCAATGAAGGCTCATAGCACTTGGCTGTAAATGAATTTTAAAACAAACTAGAAGACTATCGATAGAACTAAAACATGTTTGAGATCATGACGACCGTTTTCGGAACTTAAACAAATGAATGGACACGACTCTAGTTATGATTACAAGATAAGGGGATATAGATGAGACAAACATTTGAAAAATGGCTGAAATGATGCATCGACATAGTTAAGGTAGCTTAGATTTTCATGATGGTGTGAGTACCAACTATGACGCGGAAATGACATGACGAGATAAACCCTACCAAAAATTTCGGTTCTTGTGGAAGTTATTAATAGTTGGATTTAATTGTTTAAGTTGTCAAAAGTTTTCATTTCCGGCATGAATTGTAGCTAAATCCGTTGATAAATCTGTCTCGGCTACCTTAAATATTTAAAACTCAAATTAAACCTCTTAACTCCATCATCTCGCTCATCCCAATCACTTTTTTTCATACCATGGTTTCAGAGGGCCCAACAAGAGATAAATGGTTTGCAACAATAGGGGTGCGAAATCCCCACATCTTGCCACGTGGTCTTCATTCGGTTTTGGAAATCATACTTTTCTCAAACCCCCTCATTTATTAAACTTAGAAGTGCTGAAGGGGTCCTAAATGGATCTACACCGTTGATCTCTACTGAAACTCATTAACCATAAGAGGAGATTCCACAAGGTATAAACACTTTTAGCTAACAAACTTATACATATTAAAAATGATCATATAAAATAAAAATAAAAAATTTAATTCTAAAAATATTTTATAAAAACTAATAAATATCTATTTTTATTAATTTTTTAGATATAATATATTTATTTTTTCTCCTTTATGTTTTCTCCATATACCAAATTATAAATTTTGAAAAGAAAAAACAACTATTAATCATTAAATTCAATTTTGTTGGAATTAATGCTTATATCCTATATTTGAGAAGTTGGTTTGTGATGGTTGAGGAATTCTCTCAACCTCTCCTTCTAACTTAGGAATAAGTTAATAAAGTAATCTGAATGTAATATGTGTGTGTGTGTTTACACATACACCATTGTGTATAATATATGAGTGTCTTTTAGTTAGTTTTATCATGGTATCAGAGCTTTAGGATCGTACTGGGATTGAGCAAGAATGTAATTGTTGTAAAGAGAATGTGATTTTTTTTTTGTGCTTAATAGCGTCTTGCGTGAAACAAATATAAAGACAACTATTCCAGTTAGTTTTTATCAACTGGGCATTAAGCATGCCGCCCGTGTGGTGATCCCGTGGAAGAAGGGCCGCATAATATCTACTGCTAGCATTGCAAGTGTGGGAGGAAGATTTGATCCATATTGCTATAAGTCCTCGAAGCATGCAGTCAATTGGAAAATATGGGATCCGAGTCAATGTTGTTTCTCCTTATGCGGTGGCCACAACTCTTGCAATTCAGAATCCACCATGGAGAAAACAGAGAGAAGATACAGCGCAGAGGTCGGTAGTACACGTTTTCAAATCCAATATTTGTGGAAGGGAGTTGGGATACTATGGTGAAAGCATGATTTCCCTCACATTCACATCGATACAAAGTTCAGTATTTATCTCCAGTGTACCCTGTTCATAATCATAATTTTGAAGGAAATTGACAAAACAACAGTATGCATGGATTTCTGTCAAAATATTTGTTTGAAGCTGACATCAAATCTGCTAACTTCTAGATTACTGAAAACGCCACCTCTCTTACCGGAAGATATTCTCAGAGTTTCTACAGTCTCTGTATTTTTTTTTGAAAGGGTGGGGAATCACAACAAGTACAAGCGTTCTTGTTTCCTCTTGCATGAGTTAGAAAGGGCCGATGTTTCAGTGAAGCAGATGTATGAATTATTGGTGGAGAAACAACAAAAGGCTAGAAATGACCCTTCAGAAGTAAGAGATTGTTGACACATTGAAGCAATCCATGACAGTTTTGGATGAAGGGATCTCTGCACTGGGTTTGTTGGGAGCTAGTGTGGAGCAGTGGCATCATTCTTAACACAACAAGACAAAGAGCATGATGGAATCAGAAGAGCAGAAAGTGTATATATTTTGTAATAAAAGAATACGAGAAAATTTTTTACAGGATGGTCAAATTATATGGATGTTTTATTCTACAACATGCTATGATATTTTCTGTGTGTTTTGTAGAGGGACAACGATATTATTTAGTAATATATTTTCTATAAAATTTTAGAAGTTTGTTTTGTAGAAGTTTGTTGATGGCGAATTTTCAAATAAAATGGTCATGATGCAATAACTGATTCTAGATACATTCTGTATCTAGATAGCTTCCCTAGATAACTGGAGAGTAGAATGGTTAGCACCTATGTATTTTGGTGGATGGCAACTCGTCCCTAGAATTACTAGGAGTTCAGCGATTCCAAACATGCAATCAATTGTGTTTGAAGAGATAAATTGGTAGTAAGGCTCAACATCGATGGTTGTTGAGATAGTATGGCAGTTACAGATATAGGGAAGGATCCCTCATTGGGCGTAGATGTGGAGTGGTCTCCTAATGAGGTTATGCAACCGATTGGGATGATGTCCTGTAATTGACTTCGGGAGGTCCTTGATTTGGGAGTTTAGGAGTCACACTCAGGAATCCAACTTGCTGACTACACCTTTATGAGGGTTATGAGACAACTTGATGGAGCATGTACTGATAAGATAAAGAATGATTGTGATTTTCAATAAATTCATGTAATGTAATCATTAAGGGGGGATGTTGGAATTAATGCTTACATCCAATATTTGAGAAGTTGGTTTGTGATGTTTGAGAAATTCTCTCAACCTCTCCTTCTAACTTACGAATAAGTTCGATCTGGAAAACTCTATTTAATAGAGTAATCTGAATGTAATCTGTGTGTGTGTGTTTACACATACACCATTGTGTATAATATATGAGTGTCTTTTAGTTAGTTTTATCAAATTTAAGGAAAATTCTTGTAAACACTCTCATATTATGTCAAAATTATTAATATATTTTACTTGACTTTGCTACATTAGGTTTGGTTCATGTGTTATCAACTAAACTGTAAGCAATAATATCTTTTTATTGTCTCATTCGAATCATTAGGTCTCATGGTGCAAAACAAACTTTATTTCCAAGTCCTATACAACATTCTTATTGAAAATTAGCTCAATCATCTTCTTTAATTTTCGATGGACTTATGTGTTCATACCGTGTTCTAGAGTTTCATAGGTCAAATAATATGGAAGAAGGAAAAAGAATTGTATGCCCTATTCCACTTTAAAATATATTATTCTGAAATAGATTTATATATTCTATAGTTTCAGGGCTAATACTACTACATCGAGAGTTGAGAAATAGTCATATTAATTTTTATAGTTTCACTAAGAGAAAAAAAATCTAGCTAATTCTTTAACAACAAGGAAATTATAGTTCAAAACTTTGATAGACAATTTAATAATATTTCCAACAATTCCTATAAATGACTTTGAGTTTAGTTTAGAAAAAATAATGATTTAAGAATACATCCCCCAACACTAAAAATGGCTTTGATTTCAATAGAGTTAGGATTGTTTAATCTAAGACACCATAATCATTAATTAAAAACTATATAGCATACATCAAATGCATAAACCATTAGTCATTAAATAGAGAAATGTTATCAACTAAAAGCTGTGCTATATGGCACACTTGAACTATTCTTATATGAATGGGATCTCATCAAACTAAAATCAACTAAAACAAAATATCTAACACAAAATAGGATGCCCGTTCTTCACTAGAATTGTTGGCCCTTGCTAGTACAAAAGGAAAAGCCTATGATGAAACATAATATCTAACACAAAAGAGGATAAAATTTCTTTACTAGAATGGTGGTCACTTCCAAGTACAAAAGGAGAAGCCTATGAAGCTACACTTGCACCCACATGTACTTGCAAAACAACATGAGGATTGCATTAACTCAAACAAAAATAGTTGTAGCATCATGCTCTTAAAATGTAGCCATAATAGGTTACAAATATTAACTAAGAGTAATACTAGTCTTATACACACTCACAATAACTTAACCTTGCTTTAAGTTTAACATGTACTTTGTCTTTTTCAAGTATGTTGATACATTATATCTATCAAAACATATAGATAATAGATAATAACAACTTATATAGAACAACCCTAAGAGGGAAATCCATTATCTTGGTTTCATAGAAATATTTAATTGAACACGCATACTTAGAAATGAAAAATATGAACCAACACTTTGATACACTTTGATACATATATCTAGAAACTCGAGGATGAGGGCATGGTATTTTTTCTTGTCAAATCTCCATGGCCTAATGGTAGGCTCCATGAAAGTCAATAGGTAAAATGACTCAACAATTTTTGGTTAAATAAACCAAAGTCTTTTATGAAAACAAAGAATTTTAGGAAATGAACATTTAAAAGACTATGTAAGATCAAAGGGTTGAAAAGAAATATTAAGGATTTGACTCAATTTAAAAACTCCAATGCTAGAGCTTTAGCATTTAATAAAAATACAAGTCTAGATATAGAAGATAAGTAACTTATCTAATAAATCTTTGACATATTACAAATGATCACATTGATTACAAGTTCCACAAATTTTGTATGGCATGAAGCAATTGAAACCAACTTAAATTCATCTTAACTTTAGATATCACATAAACACCAACACTTATGTTTAAAATAAACACCAACAATTTTTCCTTCTAAGTTTCTTGCATATATAAGCATTACAATAACTAATCATAGGATTATAGTTCAAACTTCATTTAAAGCAATCCAAAATAATAATGAAAATATTTTAAGTATCATCATGATGTCCCCCTCACTTATGACTCAGGTCCATGGCTGCAGAATAGCCCTATTCATCCTTCAAAACCACTCGTTTATTTGAGCTCCTCCTTTCTTCGGATTTCTGTTGTAATGGATGATAGTGTCCCTACCAACCCTTAGCTTCCTGAGTTGATATTTTTGATGAAAAACAAAGTCTCATAGCTTTTCTTAATCTATTTCCTTTCAAAATCCGCTTACGATGAAAATTTAATCTCTCTTATGTTCTTCTCTCTATATAATGTTGATAGGAGCATCATCAACTATCTGTCAAAATACAATTGTAACCATGAAAATTATTAAAAAATCAAAATGGACATTAGCCTCATAGGTGACTGTGTTGGGTGCCTTTAGGATAACATCTACCTTTTCCAAGATGTTCCTCTTACATTGCCTAGTTTCCATAGGGCCATTTTCCTTCGTTTCTTTAGCTTTTGATTCTTAGAACCTACAATTTTTCCTTTGTTTATTATGAGGTTTTTTAATGGCATGTTGTCAGTATCAATGACCTCCTTGGAAAGGTCTCCATTTATTTTCAACTTTATCTTAAACCTCAGTTTGTTTGTAGTCCTAGTATGAGGTCTCTTATCTCCCCTAAAGATCTTGTTCACTGGAGGTTCTTCTTCAACTAGGGGTTCTTCGTATGGGGTTTCCACTTCAATTTATTTTCCTTTAATGATTTATGGTGAACGATTTCTGCATGGGATTTCTCAATGGGTGATATTTTAGCACGAGGGGAATTGATAGCAGAGTACATGTTTTGAGTGGAGGCACGATATGCCTTTTTAGCCAAGAGCTTATCCTAGCATAAACCTTAGGTATTTTGGGCCAAGAAGATGATGAGGGGATGCTTTTTTCTTTTTGTCTAGGTGTTGGCTGAGTGAAAGCTCATGGATGAGTTTTCTTACTCTGTTTGGTGCCTTTCTTCCTCCCTCTTCTATCCTTAGGAGGTTAGGAGTTTGAGGTTGAAAACCTCCCCAAAACAAGAAATGGCTCACCATCCTTAGTGCCTCGTGAAATATATTCTCAATTAACAATTTGGTTAGAGATTTATGATAAAAAAAGGGAGGAGAAGGGTCTACCCTCACTTGAAAACTAGCAGCCATGTGTTTCAATCTTTGGAGAAAATAGAAACCATGTTGAAACAACCTTCACAAGTGAGATAAGACTTGGTTATCCTTAGAAACCAATTCAACATATGGTCCAACAAGACCCTCTGAACCTTATTCTTCAAGTTTCAGCCACTAAACTATGCTTTCAGGAAAAATGGAAGGTCCATACTTACTAGAACATGGCTCCTAAAAACCCTTTCTTTGTGTGCATAAAAAATTGTAGCCTTAGCTGTGATCTCCTATGTGACTCGAAAATAAAGTCCTCCTATCTCCACTAGCTAACCATTGAGCTCCTCAGCTAATGCCTGAGCCACAACATCATGGTAAAGGGTGAAATGGTGGAAATACTCCTAAACTGAAATTGTTATTGAATGTTAGGGTAAATCTTCAAGACTTAGGACCCTTTTGGCTTAGTTGTGTTAGCCTTTCTGCTCTTCCCCATTAGCTGTATAACCTAGTGGAAACATAGAAGGATTCACGTGTATTTGATCATGGATTCATGTCAACAAACTTGACACAAACTATTTTTCTACAAGTTATCTAACTTACAAGCCATAAAAAGAATTCACCATTGGGATAAATGATTTTACATTAACGCACTTCTTCCTATATGAATGATTAATCGATGACTTCATACCTCATGGTACACGTGGTGATTCTCATCATTACTATTGCTGAACTAGTGAGAGAATTTAAAAAAAAAAAATTTGAGATTTATTTTGGCTTTGACATTATATTTTTCAACTATACCTCTAATACTACAACCCCATTGTCAATGCATTTGCATTCTTTTGAAAAAAGTTATGGAAACCATAAAAATGTTGATCATGGCACCATCATCCTTTTCATGTTTAATACAAATCAAATGATGACATGAAACTGTCAGCATTTTCTTAGAAGAAAGAATATGATTTCTTTTTTATTTAGAATGTTTTTTTGAATAAATAGATGGATTATGAAAACTCTCTAATGCACTCATTAGTGAATAATTTTTAAATTAATTGTTGAGACCAAAAATCACACATAATGTTATGTTATTAAAATTAAATTACAAAGGAAATATTAATTTAAAGGAATGTTTTATTAAAATATATAAAATGTCAAAAGTTTATTAATTAGACTCATTAAAATCTACAAATCCATTTTGAATTTTAGCAATATTAATATAAGGTTGGCTCAGTGAAAGCTCATGCATGAGTTTTTCCTCCCTCTTCTATCCTTAGGAGGTTAGGAGGTTGAAGTTGAAAACCTCCCCAAAACAAGAAATGGCTCACAATCCTTAGTGCCTTGTGAATTTAATTCTCAATTAACAATTTGGTTAGAGATTTATGATAAACAAAGTGAGGAGAGGGGTCTACCCTCACTTGAAAACTAGCAGCCATGTGTTTCAATCTTTGGAGAAAATAGAAAACATGTTGAAACAACCTTCACAAGTGATATAAGACTCTATTATCCTTAGAAACCAATTCAACTTATGGTCCAACTAGACCCTCTAAACCTTAGTCTTCGAGTTTCAGCCACTAAACTATGCTTTGAGGAAAAATGGAAAGTGAGATTCATTTTGGCTTTGACATTATATTTTTCAACTATACGGGTAATACTACAACCCCATTGTCAATGCATTTGCATTATTCTGAAAAAAGTTATGGAAACCATAAAAATGTTGATCATCCCACCATCATCTTTTTCATGTTTAATACAAATCAAATAATGACACGAAACTGTCAGCATTTTCTTAAAACAAGGAATATGATTTCTTTTTTATTTAGAATGTTTTTTTGAATAAATAGATGGATAATGCAAAACTCTTTTTTAAGTTAAATGTTGAGACCAAAAATCAAGCATAATGTTTTGTTATTCAAATTAAATTACAAAGGAAATATTAATTTAAAGAAATTTTTTATTAAAATATATAAAATGTCAAAAGTTTATTAATTTAAAGAATTTTTTTATTAAAATATATAAAATGTCAAAAGTTTATTAATTAGACTCATTAAAATCTACAAATCCATTTTGAATTTTAACAATATTAATATATGAGATTAATTTTATGCTTTTTTTTTATAAACAAAAATTAATAATGAAAACTTGGTGATTACCAAATGGATCATTTAAATTGGGTTTGATAATTAGAATGATATTAATATTAATATGTATACCCTATTCCTCTTCAAAAGACACTATTCCCAAATAAATTTATACTTCTAGACTTCAAAAAATAATACTATGACTGACAACATTTATATAATCTCACAGCTAGAAAACAATCCAACTATTTAAAAAAAAATAATAATAAGTATATAATAAATTTTGAAAAGAAAATCTTAAAATGAATTCAGAATCCCAAATTCTAAATATCTAAACACAAATTTTATGTTAAATAAACCACTGTGAAATTGTTTCACTGGACTTTGAAACGCAAATTTGGCTCAACGGCTATAGCTCCGTAATCGGGCAAGTGATCACTTGAGGTAGAGGGACAGCTGGGAAGCCAACTCCATGTGTTATCAATTAAATTGTAATCAATAACATCTTCTACAAATCTGCGTCGATGACGAAAGAATGAATGTGCGAAACAAACGTGATCTCCAACTCCTGCGCAATCCCGATATGAACTATACCCGCTCCCAATTTTTTTATTCCATTCCTCCCTAAGGGAGGAAGGCATCTGTGCAATCTTCATCCATTCCCACGCTGGCGTGTTGGGCAGAGACACCTGGTGGCCCTCCTCACTCTTAAACTTCAACTCCCACACACTAATCACAGCCACCTTCTTGCGCTGCCTTCGTCCACCAGCTCGACGTCGAACGGAAACATAGTTATCAGAGACGAATAGGAGACGGGAACCGCAGCTGATCATTTGTGAATCACCAGCACCCCGCATGGATATGAGGTTGGGAAATGGTGCAAAACGCATGGATATGAGGTTGGGCTTGGTATCAGTCCCCTCCTCTAAGGGAATGGTGAAACACCCAATACCATGCACCGGTTCCCCCGCCTCCATCCACGAACAGTGTGTGTAGAATGTTCCGTTGCAGTGAAGAAGCTTAGTGATTCGCAGACCTAAATTCACATGAATGTATCCCGCTATTTTCCATCTTTTTTGGGAGGGTTCGTAAATTTCCACCAAATGTTGTTTTTCCCGCAATCTATTTTCAACCGACCAGTGGTCTCGCTCCCCAACAGCTGCAACTTTGTATGTAGTGTCATCCACAACAATGCAATATGAGAAAGAGTAGATTCTTGCCTCTGGGTCTGGAAGGTCCGGAATTTTAACGAACGTTCGTGTATAAGGATTGCAGAGTGTATAACGATTGGTAGTTGCGAATGCGGAATTTTTGACCAAAATGAGTCCTCTCACAGATTGTTTGAAAGAAGATGTAGATTTCCAGTCCACCTTAAGGAATGAAATGTCAAGACATGAGTTAATCCAGGTCCTTCTGTAGAAACAGAAAGCCATACAAGGAGTTTTCATACTGAAATCACACACAACCAGCAAAGCCTGATTCTTGTTGAGAGATGCGTCAGCCCACCTGGTTAGGAAGTAGTTTGAGGATAGAAATTCGTTCCATTGCTTGCAAATCATGCGATGGCTATATACACACTTCACTGGCAGACGTGCACATATTTCTGTTTGAAAGTCACTAGGCAATTCGTTCCACCATGAAGAGGCCTTTACCATTTCCATATTTATAAGGAGACCAATACAAATACAGAGTCTACAGAGTCTAAGGACATATACAGAATCGAAGAACACCTACAATGTCGAAAAATATGAAATATGACTCCAACGTCAATATTTATAGCACAAGTATGAAGATTGAGCATCGTTGAAACAAAATATGTCACGTCCGTTCAGAGGTTATAGTATGAATGGAAAGTATTTAGACTTCCTGTAGAAAAATATGATATTATAGAAAAATACAATATTATAAATAAATGAAAAAAATTGCTGAACAGTTTTGGTTGGGTTTTATGTAATTTTGAAAAATATAAAAAATTATTAAGAAAAATATAGTATAATATAATAATATAAAGGAATCAATAATTTTGTTTGATGGCTTTTTAGTAGTGGATAATAAGTATGTACTATTTAGCTTTAGTTATTTATTTATAAAATAGTATTAATAATTAATAATAATAATAATGAATGAGTATATTCTATTAAGCATAATAAGTAATTTCATAGAAACTACTTCCACTAATTTATTATTAGTATAATTATTTTATAAATGATCATAAGGGCCAATATGTCTTCAACTCTAATTCACGGTAATTGGGACAACCATTATGCAATCAAGTTGAGGAATCTAAATCCGATCATGCAACTAGATGTCCTCTCACATTCTTTTTTCCATTACACTAATGCCAAGAAGTTGTCCAATATATTGAAAATGGTTCTTATTGATGTCAAATGTTCTCCAAATGATCGAGGAGATAACATAGTCAAACAACAAATTGTGATAAATTTCCAACGGTGTATGGCACTCCCTCTAATTCCATAAAAATAAAGAGATATGATCCAAGATATCCACGTGGATCATTTCTCCCCTCTTCGGAAGCAATGGTCCTCATTGCATGCAAAGCCTCCATGAGTTGAGGAATTTTTTGTTGAACTTGGTCCTTGGTGAACCACTTGCCCTCGTGAAGGAGTTGGCCTGCTTTGACAACTCGATATAGTTGGATCCTCTGGGTGTTCTTGAACTCTGTCTCCATGATATGATCAATTGTGGCTTGTTCCATGTATTTTACATTTAACTCTATTTATGTGAGTTGTTCTGCAATGTCGGATGTGTCGAGTAATGGTGGAAAGTAGGGCTCAAGATAGTCCACATTGAACCGTGTGTGCAAATCGAGTAATGCTCGAATATTGAGCTCGAAGGAATTGTCCCCTACAACTTTGGCGATGGTGTATGGCCCATATCAGAACTGACGAAGCGTGCGGTGGGGTCCAATGTGGCCCTCCTTAGGAAAATGTAGCCAAAAATTATCACCCACTTGGAAGTTGTGTGGCACCCAATGTTGATCATGTTACTTCTTATACGTAGCATTGTTTTTGTCAATATATCATGTACTTGTTGCCGGATGTGATTAATGCGCAGAATGAAGTTTTTCTCCTTGTCAGCGTCAGACTCGACACCAGTCGAATATGTCTATGTATCCGTAAATGACATGGCCACATCAATGGGACATAGTGGTTGGAATCCCAAACCCACCTAAAAGGGGCTACGACTAGTTAAGCTGTGGAGAGTCTAGTTATAGTTGTGTTGTACATAGGGAAGGCTTCCATCCCATTTCAGTGGATGCTTCAAGTTGTACATGCATAGGATGTGTACGATAATCCTGTTCACAACCTTTCTTTTGCCATGAGTTTGGGGGTGGACCATTGCGGACTTAGTAAGCTTGGTGTCCAACATCGACCACAGACTTGACCAAAATGTATTGAGGAACTTGTTGTCCTCATCTGAGATAATGGACTGTAGGATTATAAAGTGTACCCACACTAGTTCAAATAATAGTTTAGCATTGGATTCTTCTATGATATTCTTATTACACGCCGCCATAATGTCCATCTAAGAGAATTTGTCAGCAACCACAAAAACATAGTCGTTTCCATGCTTGGTAGAAGGAAGGTCCAACATATAACATGGAGATGGATTCCTAAGATCGACTAGGGGTAGGCAGCAGACTATATAGGCCCTGCCTTTTGATTGTCGGTTTGGCAATGGCACAAGCAGTGCAGAATATTCTATACTTCTTGATGTCTTGTCGAAGGTTCCGCTAATAGAAATACTTCTGCAAAACTGTCGCTTTTTTCTCGACACAAAAATTTCTAGTGACTTGACTGTAGTGATCTTCCCAAATGTTATTGGCACTCTCACTTAACAAAACACAAAGGCATCCCATGTGACATAACAGTGAATCCTGGTGGTGAAAATTTGGAACTTTCTTACCTTCAAGGAGTCTCTCGTATGTGTTACCAAATTCTGTATCACTTTTGTAGAGTTTACGCCAACATGAAGTCTTCTTCCCAGAAGAATCAAGCATAGTGTTTAGCACCATAATCGACTGTGAGGTGAAGCAGTCTATAACATTATTGGTTCTACCCTTTTTGTACTGGATTATCAACTCGAATTACTGCAGATATGTGGACCATTTATGATGGCAATCATTCTACAACTTTCATTGTGTCTGTATGAACTACATGGGTTGGTGATATGTGTGGTTGACTGTTTCCTCCCCCAAAGTGTAATGATCCCATCGCGGCAAACCTGCACAATGAAATACATCTTTTTGTCATAGGTGGGTTACTTCTGGACTCTCTCTTAAAGTGTGTCACTATGATAGGCCACTAGGTGCCCCTGCTAAGAAAGAACTGCCCCAATATCATAGTGAGAGGTGTCATATGTCTCGATCTCAAATGGTTGTTTCAAGCCTGGTAATGTGTGCACTGGTGCTGAACATAGGTGATGCTTCAACTCTTAGAACACCTTCTATTGATATTCAAACCAAAACAATTTTGTTTTTCACCCACTTTGGTGACTTGACTCAAAGGCGAAGTGATACGAGAGAACCCGAACACTGTCATGTACCCAAATTTATTTATTTTTCATCATGAACTATTTTGGGTTAATAATCGTCATCCCTCCTTTATGATATTAACATCATAAATAAACTTCATGTTTTCTAATGCCACAATGGTACTCTAACCATTACTCATTAAATAAGACACTTACTTATAACATCTTAGTAAGTTGGATCCTTACTAGGTTGAAGGAGTCCTAAGTCTTTAAAAAAATTTACATGCTCATTCCATAGGCTAATATTGATTACCTACCTTTACATACATTAACATATAATATAAAATTTACATACCTTTACATACATTTACATACATTAACCCTCATATATGTAAACCTATACTCTATACCTACTCTAATATTTCAATTACCTATATTCCTTTTATGGAATGTTTTTCTATACCCTTACTCCTATATTAAATGTAGATAGGCTTATACAAAGGATTTAACACCCATTAAATAACTCCATTTCTCATTTAATATGTTGACCCTACCTCAATGACATGTCTCGGTCAGGGTGAACCATGTGGCAAAGGCCATGTGCCTTCACGTGGCCTTCACCCTTATCAATGCCAAAAGCAAATGGATGAGATCAAAGGGATTAGATATATGACTCAAAATGTGAATAAAACCCTAAGGGTTATACCTTCCCTTCTATTCCTCATTTCGGTTTTTGACTGTGTTTTTGTGACATTCATTCCTGAGGGAACTATGCCACCATAGCTCGAACCTGCAACTTGATTTTCAGAGCCATGGTAGCTTGATTTCTCCTTGAAATGAACCCTCTATGTATTTATCATGTTCGTTGTGGAATAATAATGGTGTTGCACAAAGCATTTCTTTGCCATGGACTGAAGGTAAGGATTTTACAGTGATTCTCCTGAATTTTCTTTTGGCATGAACACATAATTGTAATTGTTCTTAAATCCTCTAGGTTGATTCCTAATTTTGTTTTGTTTGTGTTGCATGAAACCCCATAGCATTGTTAGACTCAACCTTCATCTCACGTAACTTTGTTTTTCATTTTCCCTCTGTTTTATTGTCTTGGATTTCGTTAAATTTAGAAAATCCATGTCACTATGGGTTTGTTACATTTCGCAGGGGTGAAACCCTCTGTCTCCTTTACGTGGTCATTTCGGTAAATGTTTCTTACTCTTGTCACTGCATTCAGTGACAATTTACGAGGTTCAATTTGGAACTCCTCTAGCCCCTTTCCTTCCAATACAAGGTAAGTGAATTCTTTACACATTCCATTTTCAGAGTTTCTACCCTTGTACACCATTCATATTTTAGGATTATATATATAGCATTTCATTCATGGGTGTAGTATATATTTCACTCTGATAATTGATGGCTTTAGCACTACGCATTTGATTTGTTGCATGGCCTATTTGATTAGGAGTCCTAATCCCTATTCAATCTCTCATTCGATTTCTGTGTATCTGATATGTTAGCCGAGCTATTAGAAAATTCCTTTATATTTGGTGTATATTCAAATTTCACATAATTTCTCGTATGTAATCTAGAATTCAAATAGTCAATTAAATCTCGGTCTAGTTATAATTTCATTTGGAATTTTTGCGAAAGCATATGAAAATCGTTACCTCCATTACATTCTGATTCTAGTCACTGGTTTTTCGATGTACCCATTAGCTTCATTGTACTGCTATTTTATTCATCGTCTTGTGAACGTAAGGGAATTGCAAGTCCTCTATATTATTAAATATTAGGTTTTACGTTTTGAATTTTCATTCTGTTCATAGTAGTATTTGAAATTTATACATTCATGAGATGTTTTAGCTAATCTCTTCTTTTCCCATATGATTATGGGTTTAATTATCTTGGGTATTTAAGTAGGGGGTATATGCTACGCTTTGCTCCATTTACTTCTGAGTATTTGTTTTTTATTAATTTATTCATCAAGTTGTATTACAATTGGGGTTTTTCCTCCTTGTATTACTCGTGGCAGGTGCGTACACAATTCTAGGTTGTTACCCTTCACACTACTCATGGAAAATGTGTAACCTATGTTGGTGTTCTGCCCCGTTAAGGTTTTCATGCAATTTTGTAACACAATTTAATTCCTCATTTGAGGTTTGTCACAACACTTCTTACCCTTGTTCTATTTCTCATTTTGGGCATTGTTGTAAATTTAATTTTGATTGTAGTTTTCCCTTCTGCGTAGAAATTTTTTTTATGATCTTAATTTATAATGTGGGTTGTTGCCACCCAAGTTAATCTTTTTCTAAGACCGAGAATTTTTTGAATGAGATGAGGATGTCATCTTATTGTCATATCCTTTCTCCTTCAGGATATTTCAATACTTTATGTGATTTTTGGGTTTCTTGTTTGTTTATTTCCATATTTATAAGCTTGAGGATCCCTTCACTGACAACATTTTTTCGATTTGTATGTAGAGGTGGAGCAAGCATCATCACAACAACATGCTAAGGTAAGCTATCTCTCTGTCCCTTACATAGTAATAATTTTGATCTATTATTCTATTTGGCTCTCTCTAATTTTCACATTTCTTCTCTTTTACACGTATGCTTTTGAATTATGTTTCTCTACATGAATCTCAAGGTTCCTTTAGTGCCCATACGTACCAACTGTATTCTTAATCAGGTTGGTAGCACGATGATCTGCCATGGCTCTCCTTCTGGAAAGGATTTGAGTATTACTTAGCTTACGGAGGTGTTGTTGTATTTTCTATGTTTACGTGGTAGTGCCATACTTGGTCTTTTGATAATTGGTGAACATATGTAATGTGTTTTCTTCATTTTTAATACAGTCTTGTACAAATGATTGTGTACTCCTCAAGGATATACAAGGACTGTTGTATCTAGAGAGTTTGAAATATTTATATTTGGAAAACATAATGATATTTTCTCCTCCTTTTTGGGTGTGGAGCTTGATTATCTTATTTATTTATATGTATCATCGTGTTGGACCTCTGTTCTTAACATGGTGGCAACACCACCCGTCATTTAAATGTTTCGTATGGGGGTTTTGCGGGAAGCGCCCCCAAAGCTAAAAAATATGTAAAATTTCCTTGTAAAATATTGTAATTTATAGTCAATTTGGGCTATTCATTAGGGAGATGATTTAATGGTAGAAGTTATGTTTAATTTAGGTTTTTTTCTCTAGAAGGAAACTCTACTATTTTATGAGGGTATTGTATTGCGGCTCGGTATTGTATGTGTATTCTTAGAGCCATAAATAAAAAGGGGGATTGTGTGAGAGAGAAGAGGATATTACAGTAGATCTGTTATAGGTTGTGTCTCTTCATTTTGTTGGATAATATAAGGAATGACTCGCTATTCGAGGTGGACGTAGCCGAAATTGGGTGATCTATGTATATATATGTCTCTCGTGTTTATATGTTTTTTTTGTTTGTGTTTCCACATATTTTATGTCTTCCATTGTTGTGTAATATATAATTTTCTAACACTCCTTTCGATGAAGGATGCATATGTACTTTGCCTCAGACTTTCATATTTTATAAATGAAATCATCATTTTTTTGGAATCCTTTCAGATGTTATGTGACTTTAGAACTCACTTCAAAAATAATGTGGATTTCTAGTAAATGATGAATGTATCCATATTTTTTTCATAATTCCCACTTGTAGATTCTTCTATACTGTATCATGCGTTCACTTTTTTTTTTTTTTTAATCTTAGTAGCTAGAATTAGCATGTTCAGTATTATTTATTCCTTCCAGCAAATTTAAATAATATTAATTTTCCAAAGCTAGATCTATCTTAGCTTAGTCTCTAAGTTTTCATTTTTCTTCTTATCATTCTAGCGAAAGATTTTGTTTAACTTAATTTCTATAGGTTTTCTTATTTATTTTACTTCTCGTGAGATATGAATAGGTAGACAACATTTACCCTCTTATCATAACCCTTTCAAGTTTTATAATTACACATATTATACACTGTACATCTATAGTACATTACTCTACTATATAGAACACAACATAGACATTGTACTTAACATAGTATTGACATCGTACAACACACAATATTGACACTATATATAATATTAACAAGCATGTACAGCTAGTTTTGTGCTTTGTTTGGATTGATTTGTAGGTTCTGGAGCACGAGGAGTAGGAGAGTATTTACACGTTGTGTGATCGACATCAAAAGCAGGACCTTCGAGTAAGTTTGTTTATCCTCCTTTTTCTAGTTCGAGCATTAGAACTCATAATTAGAGTGCTTCTTGTGGTTACATGCCCTCCACTCTATTAGGTATTTTAACCGAGGCCTTAGGGTAGCTTTGCCCGTAAAAACGTGGAAATTCACATCATTACTATTGCTGACCTAGTGAGAGCATTTAAAAACAATAAAAATTTGAAATTCATTTTGGACATTACATTATATTTTTCATCCCACTATCATCGTTTTCATGTTTGATACAAATCAAATGATGACATGAAACTGTGAGTATTTTCTTAAAAGAAAAAATGTGATTTTTTCTTCTTTAGAATGCTTTTCTGAATAAATAGACTAATTATGCAAAACTGTCTAAGCTCTCATTAGTGGAAAATATTTAAATTAATTGGTGAGAGAAAAAATCACACATTGATGTTTTCATAAATTATCATAAATAAGTTTTAGTTAAATGTAAATGTTATACATTAAATAATATTAATTTTAAAAAAAATTAGCATAATGTTTTGTTATTATATGCTCTAAATTACAAACGAAATATTAATTTAAAGAATTTTTTTATTGAAATATATAAAATGTCAAAAATTTATTAATTAGACTCATTAAAATCTAGAAATTTATTTTCAATTTAAACAATATTAATATATAAGATTAATTTTATGCTTGTTCTATAAAAACAAATTAATAATGGGGATATAATGATTTTTTTTCTAATTTAGTCTAGTTCTATTATATTATACATGGCAAAACATTAGAATGCTCGTCCTCTGAATTTGGCAAGCCAATTACAGAGGGAAGTATCAAGAACTTAACAACAAAATAAGGATTGCCCTAGGTTGGGAAACCAATCCATAAGTAGAGAGTATTAAGAGTTGCCCAAGATGAGAAACCACCATGTCTAGTTTTGACACTGAAAATGTAACACAACAGTAAAAAGTTTCAAAACATTTGCAAACTAGATAACGCGAGAATATAGCTGGAGTAAGAGGTGAGCACCCAAAAATTAGACTTAGGGTAGGTGGTTATTCTTCTCAGGAGGGCTTGGAGCTTCTTCCACGATCCTGCAAGCATAAAGAGACTCATCCTCCTCCTTGTTTGGCTCATAGACAGAAGACAGAGGCAGAAGCAACTCTTGGGTAGTAGGCGAGTTGGAAGAGGATGCATGTAAGCTCGTGTCTTCTTCCTTATCGTCCTCATCAATACTTGAGTTGCGACTGCTGCGAGAACCTGTGCCACTACTGGGGCGATGACTACTAGTGGAAGCGCTCTGCACAGGAAGAGCTTTCATCTTGTGGGGAATGGAGACAGGTACGGATTGAATTGTGGATTTTCGAGGCATCATTTTGGGACGAAGACCAGATGATTCAGGCAGGTGAGATGGGAGATGAAGGGACAATTGAGTTGATAGGTTGATAGGTTTGAGCATACTCAACTCTTCCCAATCCATGGAGAGGTTCACCTCCATGATGGCCATCGACAATGGGGGTCTAGAGGGGAGCCCACACTCGCCATTATTTTTCGCCTTGGCATGATGAGTGAGGGAGAGGAAGCTCGAGATAGGAAGGGGATGCTCTCAAGAGCAGTAGAGGAGGACCTACCATGAGTCTTCGTAAAGGGTAAATCGCACCGAGACTGAGCAGAGCGGGGAGCCAAGGGTGAAATAGTAATGCAGGGGGAAAATAGAGAGAGTCGGATGGAAAGACGAATGGAGGCAGGAGGAGCGCAGATGGCAGATTTAAGAACCATTGATACGCAATGAGGTTGATTTAATCCACAACATCCAAAGGAAATCGCTCTAAAGCTATCAAGGGTGGTAATTAAGGGAGCCATTCTCCTACATTTATCAGCGGGCGATCGACCATGTGAGGCATGTGGGGCGGACAAGTGCCATGCCACATGGCATCCAAGTGGCCCATCTTCTCATTGCCGGGCACTCGCATCTAGGGGGAATGGGGATATAGTGATTACCAAATGGTTCAATGCCAATTAAATTGGGCATCATAATTAGAATAATATTAACATTAATATATAGAAGGAATTGTGATAAAAGAAAGGAAAAATTTAAAATAAATACTCTAAATTCTAATAACTTATATAACCTTATTCATGTGGATTTCAAATTCTATGGTAGTTATTTTTATAAACCATTTTTTTAAAAACTGGAAATGAAAAAAAAAAAACTTGTATTTATTAATGTTTCAATTCGTTAAATATTTAAAGAAAATGATTAAAACCAAATTCATGAAAGAGGAAATGAGGGACTAGGATTCCTCTAGAGTTGAGGATACTTGTGGAAAGGTTGTACAAGAATGTTATTTCGAGGGTTGCTAGTTGGAAAGCATGGATTAAGAAGGGATTAAATACTATGTCACATTCAAACAAGAATGTTTGGAAGGGGTAGGTTGTGTCAACCCCGCACTCATTGGTATAGTCACACATATTCTCCTTTATGTTGATAATATTGTTCTTTTTGCATGGATAAATAAAAGTATTGGAAGGTCACAACTCTTGTTTGGGCAAGATTGTATAATACATAAAACTAAAGCCATAATAATTAAATTCAATAAAATCATATGATACTTTCCTTTAAATAATACTTACTTTTAAGAAGTTCTTTCATACTAATACCTAGGAATGAACATCCATCAAAAGCTGAATTGCAATTATAACAATGAGATAAGGTTCAATGGAGGTGGGAAGGAGAATTGTGTGCTTGAAAACAATTATAAGTCAATGTCAATATTAAAAGTAATACTTCATACCTTATCCTCCTAATTGAAGAAAGTTTTTCTCCCATTAAGAAGATGACTATAAGTTAGTATGTTATATATAGGAAAAAATTGAACAACATAGAAGCCAATAAGTTTCAAATTTTCCTTCTAACTCTAACTAAAACTCCCATCATTGAATCAAGGAAGCATAACATCATGATGCCCAAGCTTGGGAGATCTATTAGGGAATAAAGGAGAAGATTATCTCAAAGAGTAATGACAATACTAAAAATGTTATTTCTTCGAAACTTAAGGAGAATTGTCCATCTTATACCAACATTCTATATAATTATCATAATATCTATCATGCTATTCACATTTTATATGAGCATAACTATAATGATATGGGAAAACTTCTTAAATTCATTTTCAAACATACAAACAAAATATTAAAATTTTTCAATTAATTTATTATCTTCTTATACATTAAAAAAAAAACTTATAAATCTTAACATTAATAATTTTCTTGATTATTATATAAAATAAAAATAAAATATTTAATTCTAAATAACATTTATAAAAAATAATATAATTTTTTATTTATTTATTTATTATTTTATATACCAAATTATTTAATTGTTTCTCCACATAACAGATTATAAATTTTGAAATGACAAAACAACTTTTAATCATCAAATTCAATTTAAGACAAATTCTTAATATTTTTTACGGTACTTTGATAAGTAGATTTGGTTCAATGGTTACTTTTGATAAGTAGATTTGGTTCAACTGCAATTGCTCAGTAACTGGCTGCCTCATAGTATTTACCTCCCAAGCAGCTATGGCTTATGGGAGGGGAACTGTATGTCCTATTCCTTTTGAAGACACTATAGGAAAATAGACTTAAACAGTATGCTGTTTGAAGATTGAAAGTTAGCTAAATGATTTTATTTACTTGATAGACTTATACAGTATGCCGTTTGAAGATTGAAAATTAGCTAAATGATTTTATTTACTTTTTCATAAACTGATGTGTTGATACCTTGTTATAGCTTTTCATAGCTGAAATAATATACAGTTCTTAAAAAAGAAAATACATTTGTATATTCTAGAGTTGGAATACTCATGCTATGGCTTACAACTTTGAGACATAGTTTAATTCACTTGTATAATCTCACCAATAAAAAACAATCTAATAATACAAGACAATTATTTCAGAAAGAAATAACATCTGTTAATCATAAAATGAATTCATAATACAAATTCTGAACATCAAAATTCTAAATATCTAAACACAAATTTTATTTTAAATAAACCACTTGTGAAATTGTTTCAGTGGACTTTGATAAACAGATTTGGCAACTGACGACTTAAGGGACAAGTGGGAATCCAACTCCATGTGTTATCAATTAAATTGTAATCAATAACATCTTCTAATTCTGTGCATAGTCGATGAAAGAGTGAAAGTGCGAAACAAACGTTATCTCCAACTCCTGCGCAATCCCAATATAAGCTGTACTCCTCCGCAATACAAATTTTTTCAAGGAATCCGTGCAATCTTCACCCATTCCCACGCTGGCGTGTTGGAAAGAGGCTCCTGGTGGCCCTCCTCACGTTTAAACTTCAACCCACACAGTAATAATATCCACCTGCTTGCGCTTCCTTCGTCCACCAGCTCGACGTCGAACGGAAACGTAGCTATCACAGATGAATAGGAGACGGAAACCGCAGTTGATCATTCGTGAGTAAACAACACCCTTCGTCAATTCCAAAAGGAATGGTGCAAAAATCATGGGTATGAGGTTGGGCGCTATAGCAGGATCAGTCCTCTTTTTTAAGTGAACGGTGATAGTTAACCTAGATTAACTTTAGTTCTACTCTAGAGATTTCTTGTACTTGGATTTAGTTAGTTAACTCTAGTGCTTGCATGTGGTGCATGTGCACATTAAGAGAACATAAATCAGGTTAGCTTTAACTGATCTACAACTAAACTCAACTTAGTTGTTTTATATGTTCATTCTCAACTTAATATTGATGTATCAATTTTATTTTTAATTGTAATTGTTTTTTCTTTTCCAACTTGTCAAGTTTGTGCAATTATTCTTCAACTAGATCCATATTGTGCTGTAATAATTTTACATGGTATGAGAGCTACAAGGGTTTGGAAAAGTTGCATGAACAATTTTTTGAAAGTTATGAAGAGCATAGAATTGGAAATTGTTGAGTGATTTGATTTTCGCATCAAAATATTGGAGAATTGCCGCAATGGAGTTCTCATCTTCAACGATGCTTACTCCATACAATTACTATGAATGGAAGCCAATGATTTTGTTTCATCCTAGGAGCAAAGGCTTGTACCAAATAGTCATGGGAATTGAGACAAAACCAATGTCGGAGGATGAGAAGTCAGATTGGCTTAACATATGTGACATGGCTTATGGAAGATTGTGTCTATCTGTGTTTCGTGATATTCTTTATGACATCAGAAATATTGAATCATCACACTAAAATTGGACTACATTGAAATGATTATATGGTGATGAAAATGATCTAGAAGAACACCATTTGGAGCCAAAGAGATCGAGTTATTATAGCAGTCATGAAAGTGGTGAAGACTCCAATAATGTGGAGAAATATTCTCAAGACAGTGTTGAACAATAAGACTCTACTTCTTCTAATGTTAATGGATGTTTGGTATGTGTTATATTCTTTCCATGATTAGCCCCACGTGCTGTATGTCGCGTCGGGCGTAGCTGGGGGGTCACGAGGGGCAAATCAGTCCCCACCGTCCCCGCCAAAATTTGTTTTTTGTGCGGACCCACTCATAGGCGGATCCGCCCATGGTTTTGTGCATGGTTTTGCACATGGTTTTTGGGTTCGATGGTTTTCGGCCCCTGGTGTTTTGTAGATCCGGTCAAGGGAACTACGGTTATGTTCTAATCCAGGGTTAATGGATTGGGGTTTATGTACGCTTCAGCATGTATATATATGTGTTGTAACACTAAAAGGAATATAATGAAAAATCAAGCTGGTCGTCCCGATTTGGGATCCAGGGGAAAATTGCTTTGTTTATCTGTTTTATGTTTTATGCTCTTGCTATTGTTTATTTTCTGTTATAAAAATCGTGTGTAGATATTTCTGTTCAGGGTTAAAACCGACAATGGACCTCTTGCAGATGAGAATTTTATTTTGTCCAATAATGAAGACATTGCACATGAGGAAATATGTTCATTTGGTAGTGATGAAGACACTACTTTCAAAATCATAGAAGAGGAAATTGATTCCTCTACTATTGATGATGTTGATGATGCAGATCTGACGAGATCTCAATTTAATGATGCTACACATGCACTTTCAGCAGAGCCATGCATGCCCATGAATGCATCTAAGGAGGAATTTATAACACCATGTATGCTCATGCATGTTGTTAGGTCCCGGTAATTTGTTAGATTGGCAAGAACAAATTGAACAAGGGTAACATCAAACCAACTTTGGAGCCCTAGGGCCTAGCCTTCCTAGACTGAGATAGGGCTCTCTCTATATTTGTGTAAAAGATACAAATTGTTTTATTTTTAGGCTATTGATTTTAGGCTAGTTATAATGATAGGGTTTGTTTGTTTTTCTTTGTTTGGTTGGGTTGCTTGTCAAAAAGAACAAATAGAGTAAGAGAAACTTAAACCATTGGGCTATGGGGTCTGTGAAGGTTTTGAAAAGTATAATAATAAGTCAAGGATGTTTCATAGAGAAAGTTGACAAAGGCAAATGGACCTTAATAGCTTCTGTGGGAGTGAAATTAACATTAAATGGTGAATTTAGTAGAGAGCACAGAACTCCTAAATTCTCTAGATATCTACCTTCAGAGAAAGAAAACATTCAAGATAACACATAAGTGATGATCAAAGAGCAGTGAACTCCTAAGTTTCTTCAATCAGACTATAAAGACCTTCAAAGTGACTCATAAATATTGGACTAAAGGATGGGACAAACCATAAAATTCTTTAGCCTAAACCCTAATAAAAAAAATTCCAAAGAAAGGCCTTAAAAACAATGTTTTTTATTACACCAAAGGACATGGCATACCATAAAATGCTTTGGCTTGGCTCTATTAATTTTTTTCTAAGGTAAACAAGAATAAGTGGAATCAAAGAGAAACTAAGAAATCTTCAATCAGACGTAGCAGAGGAAAACATCTAAACAATAGAGAATAGACAGAATTAAGGTGCCTCTCATCGACACTCTGTTATAATGGAAAGATGAACAATATGGAAAAAATAAGAAGACACTAACTAAATTGGAATAACATCTCCATTTGACAAAGTCCATGAATCCTGCAAATGTGCTTGCTCCATTATCATTCAGTCCAAGACAATTACAAAGCTCCAAAGCCAAAAAACTCTTCACCACGCAAAGTTTAAGTGATTTTCATCTCAACAATCAACCAACCTCAAAATGAAGTTTACATGTAGTATTTGACTGCAAAATGGTGAAGTAAACCCTGGCTAGGGTTTTAGAAGTCATTAATTACATATTTAATGAATTTGACCTTTGAGACCATGCAAGACCCAAGGTACAAATATCCTAAACTCATTAACTAAAAAAATAACTTCTAACATAGCTTCTAAGCTAACCTTGGAGTGATTTGTCTTCAAAGCCTTCAAAATATTTTTTTCAACAACTTCTAATTTGGTTTGTTGACTTTCAGGCAAGGGCATAGCACCAAGGTACAAGTGCGCACCACGAGGCCAAGGGCGCAGCGCCAAAATTTGAAATATTGTCTCTGTTGTAGCTAAGTTTTGGAGGCCTTCCCGGTGTCCAAATGAGCTCCATGATTGCTCATTGGAAATCCTGTCCTATCTAGTTTCCAGATATGCCTTTAGTTTCTATATTAGTTCTCATTTTCCTATTCAAAAAACATTTTTCCCAAGACTGCTAAGGTCGTAGCACCAATGCTGAAAAGAGTGAAGAAAGGTGAGTTTTAGGTGGTTTTTGGCCCCTTTAAGGGACTAGTTCTGCTCCAAATGACCTAAAGGTTTCTAAAGATGATGTACTTTCCATGAGGAACATAAGTTTGTAAACCTTTTTTCAATTGAGTGCCCCAAACTAGAGCACAACACCAATGGTGTTGCGCGTTTAGCCCTTTTTTCTGTAACCAAACAGTCAAAAATAAAAAAAATGCACCAAGTGACAAACTTTGGGATTTACCTTACTGATCATGATTTGGATGTTTGGAGGGATACATCAGCAAGGATATTGATTTTTTCCTTCTTCTTTGCCTCATTTAGTGCTTGAATCTTTGCAAGGGATGTTTTGAGCTTGGCCCTTGTAATATAGTTCCTCATGGCATAATGCTTTGTCATCTTCTTCTGCATGTCAATGTCTATTTTTTCCTTCTCAAGTTGACCTTCTAGGTGCAAGTTTTCCCTTTCTAGCCAAGACTCCCTACAATAACCGATTTCCATGGCAAGCAGCTCACTTAGAGTGACCTTCTCTACCAATTTTGTCTCTTTCTCTCTTTCTCGGGCTAAGGCCTTCTTCAAACCAATTCTCCTTGGTGTCTTCCTAGAAATTTGTTCTTCCTCATCTTCATTGTCATCAAAAGTGCCCAAGGTCTCATCTAGCATATCCTTCGCCTTTCCAGCCTCTTTCCAGGCTCTGATTGCCCTGACCTCACTGATGTCTTTCTATGTCTCTAACTGTTGGTTTTCTACCTCAAGGAAGTTGATCACATTCTAGGCCCTACCAAGACTAGCTTGTAGCCCCCTAATCTAGGCATCCTCGCTCTTGATCAACATATTGGTGATCCTCTCCTCATCATCATGCTCAAGGTTAATAATTTGAAACTATTGTTTAGTTTCATGCTCATCCTCCTTTTCAACAATGACCTGCTATGCAACCTTTTCCTTACCCTTATCAAACTGTTTCGTTGATAATGAAGGCAGGGTCCCTTCCAAAATCTATGGAGAAAACACCTGTGTATGACCTTTTTGATAGGTCAAAGGAAAAGGCTCTATGTCAACCATCTCAGTGTCATATCTCTCACTGCTCTCTTTACTATTTGATGCTCTGGTATCATGAGATGAGGGTGAAGGAATGTGGAAGGGTGATGAAGGAGTGTCATCATGGGGTGAAGGGATGTGAGTGGATGGTGATGCATGAGTAGTGGGATGTGATGGAGAAGGAGGAATGGGAGGATGAGAATATAAAGGAATATCTTACTGATGATGGGTTGGTGGAATAGTGAAAACTTCATGGGCAATGAAGGCATCCCATGGAATGTTCTTTTGCTAGAGTTGGTGCATAACAACCATCTTGATAAGTGAGTGATGGAATAGGCTCTGCATTTGCTGAGGGTAGTATCTCTTTTGCACTATGTAGGAAATTTTTTCAATGCTTCAGGAGAGGTAATATGGTATATGCAACATCCTCACTCTAGTGAAGTGCATAAGAAGCCGGATGTGGTATGAATAGAGGCAGGAGAACCTTCACTCACATGTCTAGGTTTTAGATATGGCTCAAAGTAACTCATGTCTAGGTTTTCTTGCTTGAAGCACTTTTCTCCCACACTTGGTATTCATGTAGCACTTGAAATGACATATGTAGATAACTCAATTGTAACCGCAACAGGATTGACTTACTTGTCAGGTAGGTTAATGGTAAATAATCTTGTTAGCTCTCGATGGTTCTGTACTTGCTGCACCTTCTCACCAAATTCAAAGCAGCCTACATGTTTGAAGCATGAAACAGTAAGGGGAGATGCCATAAGCTCCCTTGTATTAAGGGGTTCAAATTTGTTTATCTTTCCTCTCTTGTGATCATGCCTCCTTGGAATTTGTGCCTCTCCACCACTGCCATTGTCTCCCTCTTGTGACATTTTGAAAACTCTTTTTTTGGAAACCCTACGGCTGATGTGAAAATAAGATGAAGGGATGGTAATGAAATGGAAATTTTCCAAATGAAGGGAATCAGTGAATGAAGGTAATGGGTGTTGGGAATGGGTATTGTAACAAGGAAGATGAATGGCAACCCTAAAATAGTGTAATTTATCTATCTCTCACTAGATTTCTTTAAGGAGGATGAATTAATGGAAAAACAATGCTTTCAATCTTGAACACCTAATGTTTGATTTAGGGTTTCATTCCATTCATTAAATGATGACCAAAATAGCTTGAAGATGAGCTCATCTCATGAAATTACATCTTATCAATGTCTTAGAGGACCTTGGAGGAAAATTGAAAGCGTTTTGAAGTGGTTTGAAGGGTTGAAGGGCTTAGAAACACTCTTTGTCCAACCGCGCAACGCCAGTGCTGAGGGCACAGCGCCAATGCTGAGTGCGCAACGACAGTTCTAAGCACGCAAGGCCAAGGAAATCTTTGCTAGGGCTTGTCGGGAAAGAGCGCACCGCTCTGTCAAGGGCACATAGCGCACTTCCAGGCATGCAGTGCCTTTACAAAATGTGGGGGGGGGGTGGAATGACAAGTGCACAACGCTGAGTCCCAGGTGCGCAATACCAAACACATTTGCTCAATTTTGGCTTGAAAACTCAAAAACTCTTTTCTCCTAAGCGCTCTTGATCTTTTGAGATGCAACATTGATTCATATGAAATGTAAAATGGGATTTTATAGACTTGGGGATTTAATTTAACTTTGAAAACCCATTTCCTAATGTTTAAAGTCTTTCTTCCTTTCTCACTAACCATTTTACACTTTTTTGCCTTACAGGTGACTGAAAGCATTGAATTGGATTTTGTTTTGATCATTGAGAGATGACAAGTTAATTTTGACAACTTTAGGATGATTGTACATAGTAGCATCTTCAAAATCCTCTTTTGCTTCCACCATGGAGTTCAACTCATCTTTTCACCTTCTCTAGCCACTTTCTTCATAACCCTACGTGTCTGCAGCTCTTTTATAGAAATCATCGGTGTTGTCTTCTAAGTTCTCTATAGACCTTTCAAGTTCATTCATTTTTGTAAAGTTCACCTCACCTTTTCCATATTTCATCAATCTTTTATAATATATTTCTTCATGTTTGGACTTGTGTGCTTCCTCCATGTCATTTTCTGCAAGTGATCACTATTTTGGCACTCAAATGGACTAACCAGCTCATAACCCTAGTCATCTACAAGAACAAGTGTTTCCTCTTTTCCTTGTAATTTGTTTTCATTTAGGAGTAGATAGTCTACCTCATCAGTACCTTCTGCTGATAAAACTTTCAATGCTCCTGCAGAAGTGCCAAAGCTTGTCCATTTTCCTCACTTGCAGACTCTGAACTGAAAAGGTAATCTTCTTTGGAAATTTTAGGTCCTTCTTGAATAACCATGTCTTGACATTCTATTACATCTGAGCCAAATTATAGCAAAGGAAAATCAGTTCCTGAAACATCCAATCATGACCTTAAACAATGTAAAACCATAATGACCTAATGGGGGTGTCCTTTGACCTGATTTTGACTGAAATTTGGCTTGGAGGTTTTCAAGTGAAAATGGAGTGTTACTATAGATTATTGTGCTCAAAGAGGTATGATGACGAGTCAACACTAGGAAACCTTAGAGGGAGGATGAAGTCTATTTGAAAAGGGAAAAAAGGGTAATGAGGTTATAGGTAGGAAAAAAGGATGAAAATGAGGGGTATAAGCTCATATGGAGTTTTTAGGAGCATAGGGTGACCTTGAGATGGAAAACTTGATAAAATAGTGAAAAACGTTTTGTCATAATAATCAAAGGCAGTGAGATTTCTGAAACTCACAATAGTCAAGAAATGTTCTTTTTAGAAAACTAGAACCATCCTAGAGTCCACTTGGGGAGGGCAGCTCCTTTGAGGAGGTGTCCAGAACGTCTGTGTTCAGATCTCTGAGTGTTGAAGATAAGTACCTTACTTGTACTTGGCAGATCTGTCTTTCTTCACTTGTTGGTTCTCTGTTGTTATTTGAGGCTATGATCTTACACTCTAAAAAAGCATGATTGCTTTAATATCAACTCTACCTACCCATCATACTTTTCCTAACATTTTTTCTTCATTTTGGTCCAGTTGGACTGACAAACCCTTGACATAATTTTCTTTTTGAAAGCAAAAACTATCTACTTCTACCCTTATGTCATCCAAAGGCTTAGGTTAGACTGATGATCTCTTTATTCTCTACCTAATCTACTTATCTGTCAAGGTGAAGCAGTTTGACAGATCTTCATTCTCTAATCTATTAACATGAAATCAAAACATGACTAAATAAAGGTTAAGAATTTTGATTTTCCATAGCGGTGGAATTTTGGACAAGTTGTACACATATTATTTTGCAAAAGTAAAAAAAGAAGTATGAGGGATATAATTTGGAATTTGTTACGCATACCTCTCTTTCTCTTTTGGTTCAGATTTGAGCTTGGGGAACCAATATATTTTCCTAATCTAACCTACTGATAAGACAAGTTTAGATGGTTTGGAAAATATTTCTTCATTAACCTATTAGCAGAAATTTAAAACATGTTCAATCATGATTAGGCTGTATGTTTAAACAAGAATTTCCTTTCTCAAAAGTAGTGGAATTTAGGCTTGCACACTTTCAACAATATTCATTTTTGGTATGGGGCTTTACCTCTTCTTTTTATCTGATTTCTTTTTCTTCTTCTTTTTTTTTTGTGTTTCATTTTTCTGATATCTTATTCAAATAGTTTTATTTACAATGAATGAAGCTTCAAAACAAGAAATTAAACAAAAATAATGCTTGAGCATCCTACCATTAAAAGAACCTCCAAATAACTTTGTTCCATCCAGTTCTTGTAGGAAGAATGCATTGTTACCTCTTGTTGAATGGATGATATATGGACCCTTCCATAGATTTTCAAATTTTCCATGCTTGCCTTTGTCCTCTTTCCCTGAATCCCACTTCAACCCTTTGTCTCCAATCTCGAAATAATTTTCCTTAGTCCTCTTATCCAAGATTTTCTTGATATTCTCTTATACTACTTGTCTCCTGTTATATACTTCTTCCCTTAATTGATGCAATTGAATGGTTTGGTTCAACCTCCTTCGTATATCATTCTCCTCTGATTATACCTCTTGAATAAGCTTCATCACTGGCACTCCCAAGGATGTTGGAAAAACTTCATCCATGCCATACACTAGTTGATAGGGAGACATGTTAATTGATTTTTTGCTTGTTAATCTGTCATCCCATAGTGCATGCACTAGTTTGCTATGCCATGAATTTTTGTTCTCTTCCAACAACTTCTTGATGATATTTACCAAAATTTTGTTAGAGGACTCAACCAACCCATTACCTTGACAACAATAAACTATAGAATTCCCTAATGTAATGTGATATTTGTAGCAAAAGTCCACCATTCTCTTGGACTTAAATGCAACAACATTATCGGTGATGATTTTTCTTGAACAACCAAATTTGGAGAAGATGTTGGTTTCAAGGAATTTGATGATTATTGAGTCAGTGGCATTCCTTGAAGGGATGGCTTCTATCCATTTGGTGGAATAGTCAGTTGCAGTGAGGATCCATTTGCATTGGGCAGAGGACGGTGGGTGGATTTCTCCAATAAAATTTAAATCCCATTGTTGAAAAGGAGTTTCAACACTCATAGGGTGCAAAGGCAAAGGTAGTAGTTCTCTCTTTTCGTCAAAGATTTGGCATTTATGGCAAGTCACTACTAGCTTGTGGATATCAGGGAAAAGGGTGGGCGAATAAAAACCAGCTCTAAGTATTTTATTGGCAGTGGTTTTCTAATAGAGATGAGCTCCACATTATCCTTTATGAAACTCATGCATGATTCTATCTGCATCATCTTCAAGTAAACATTTAAGCAAGATACCAACTAAAATTTTCCAATATAAAGCTTTATCTAGAATGAAGAAATTTATAACCTTTAGTTTCAAGAACCTAGCTTTTGTTTTGGACAAAGAAGGAGGAGCATTCAAATTAAAAAGCACATAAAATATGTCAGCATACTAGAGTGAGTTCATAAATGATTCTTCAAAGGGTGGAGTCGCCAGTTCCTCTCGTGTAATATCCCCAAAAGGGAGAATGCAGTGATACTGAAACACAATATAAGAACTGCAACAAAATAAACAATAAATATATATACACATCATAAAGTGGAGAAATAGATGAGCCATTTTATTATATTGGAGGTGAAAAAGAAAATACAATAGTGCTCAAAATATGAGACACTCAAGCCACAAGGGTGGCCTAGAATGGCCCTGCAATAATTTCCTAAGAGGGATTACGTAACTTCTACTCTGCTGGAAGGTAAATTGTGTTGTCCCTGCTACAACTATTGGGACTACAACTACCTGAAAAATAGAAAGTTGGATCTAGGCAAAATGAGCACTCTGATGATGCTGAAATTGTAGATCTGGGCTCAATGATGGATTCCCAAGGTAACCCAGAAGGGATTTCTCAGACATGTAAGTCTAAGAAAACCACCCTCTTAGGGCTTCACATATATGTTGCTGGGAATGCAGATTTGAAGCTAGATCTGATGATATGATGGCTACAATGATGCACAATTATATCTATGCAAGAAGGGATAACCCTTTCACTAGATCCTTGGGCTAAAAGCTCAAGATCTAGCTCCTCCAATCTCCTCCATTGAAAATAGCTGCTGGATGAACAACAGCTTCAGAAAACTACGCTGTCAGAGAAGGAGGCTCAATATCTTGCTGCTAGATATGTCAAATCAACTCTTAATTGATGGAAACAATAGATCCAATGTGAGGAGATTGTCCATCAGAGGATTTCCAGATGAAATACTGGAAACTCCCTTCCTCCAATATATCTGCAGCACTGAACTACACAATCCTTGAAGGGGCTTCTGCTACATGGAGGTAAAACCCAATGGCCTGAATGCTGGATGTGGATCTCCTGCTCCTGAAAGGCTAGATCTGAAGAACAATGTGATAGGATGAATCCTCCACTGGTTTCCTAGCTGAATGCTAGAAACAACCTCCTGAAGATGCCACCAATGCCTGATAAGGAATGAAGAACAATCCTCTTTCCATAGCTACTCCAAGAAATAGGTGAGATTCCCGCTCGGGAAAACCTTATGCTAGATAACACTACAAACTCTACTAAACAGCCCAAGCCTGCATAGAAATGTCCTCAGACAAATCTAGATCTAAACAGATCAAGAAATGAATAATCCAAATCATGTCTTCCATTGTGCCTTCACCTTCATTACATGCATGAGCCTTCCATAGCCTAGGCCCACTCCAAATATGCGTTGTACATGTGGACATAGTCTCCATGTTTGATTGTGCTATAGCCCCATGTCCACCATCAAGTTCACATGGGGTGATCACCTTCTCCATCATATGTGCATTAAATGCACCACTTTCTCCACTATCTTATCATAAGTGCTTCATGATATTCTTTGAATGCACTATGATCTCAATTCAAAGATCATCATGACTTTATATTTAAGAATTATGATCTTATTTAACTCTTTGATCCTCCATAATCTATCTCATAAATGACACATGATCTCCATTAATGAAGCTGCTCCACTACTCCATGATTTTAGATCTAGATCTAAAATATCCACATACACACATCAAAAGTGGATTTTATTTATCTTTGAGGTTTTTGGGGCCCTCCACCATTTTATTTACTCAATTAATTGGGAAAATCAAGAACTCTAATATTCCAAATATGATGTGAAAATTTGGGAATATTACAAACCCCCCCCACCCCCCCTCTGGAAAAATGTTGCTTGTCCTCAAGCAACTACAAAAGTAGATGCAAAGCCATCTATTCCCCTCCAAATGACATCCCCATCAGGAAGGCTTCCTCCATTTGCAGCAATGTGTTATGCATGTTTGGTTCCAAAGTTGTCTTTTAGAAAATATATAGAATGACCTCAAACTATATGGTTAGATGTCCTCCTTCCACCATGAAGTACCAAGTGACAACCATATGATGTCCAATAGCATCATTAATACATGCGATACATAAAATAAAGTGGCTCTTTCAACAAAGGAAAAGCTCCATCTCACAATACATCTCTCCATCCCATGCTTTATGAATTTGGTTGAGCATTGACATGCTCTCATCGTTAGCCCTGTTGGCCTTGTTGGATCCAAGAAACATTCCAACATTATGCAAAAGAAGAAAAAGAGATATATGAATAGAAAAATATGCCAAACCATATTTTCTCAATAGTAGCCATCAGAGTAAGGCCCTTTGCTACCATCCTCCATCTCCTCCATGTAAGATGGACAAGCAAAAATCTCCCAAAAGCAACCAAAGCAACAAGAGATCTTGTTGCTTTCTCTCCTCCTCATGTGCATCATGGAGTAAAAAAATACTGATAGACATGTGAAATGTCAAATCATCCCAATACAAAAAAACACCATCAATACACATCATGAGAGCATTATGCCAAATTTTACCTAATACAAAACACATAGACATAGGAGATGTCATGTGGTGGCCAAAGTTTCTCAAGGGAAACCAAAATGAACATTCCTCCTTTTGTTGCATTCTATCATTGATGCATAAGGCATGAATCAGAAAAATAAGAGCTATTGGGTGGTAAACATACTCACCAAAGAGCAGCCAACACAACCATGCCTCTTTCTTCATTTCATAAGTTTTTTTTAAGGCATGGATCAAAGAAATAGGAGCATTTGGGTAGTGACAAGAATCTCCCAAGGTCAACCAACATAACCAAGCTTGCTGGCCCATGTCATATATATGCAAGTGGTCATGCAACCCCTTACTTATCATCCTCACCTACTCATCCCAATGTGGATGTTGAATGATGTACTGCACAATCATGGTATCATCTTTTGTAGAATACCATCCTCCCCAAACTTATGAAGAACTTTTCACTTCGTGAAATGTTGAAGTGCACCTCCAATGAGATTCTCTTTTCACCAAAGGCCCTCCAAAACCAAAGAGGTGTTGGATCTGCTGCATGTAGATGTTTCTCTTTGAGTTGTGAGATGCTCATTGAAAAAGGGTCATCTATAAAGGAGAAAATATTTCTCATCTCAAGATGTCTACCATTTATCATCTTTACCTCCATTTCTTCATGAGTGAAGCTACCTTTAGAATGCTCCAAGCATGAGGGGGACTCTTCATTTTCATAGCTACTAAGTGATAGTGTTGTAGATCTACATGGTAATCCATGTGCTGTCTCGAAGAAAGGCACAATACTGATCTCATAACCAATTATTTTACATAGGATCATGCTCATCCCATTTTCTGAAACTCTACACTTCAACTCAAAGGGTTGAATGTACCTCAACAATGATGAACTCTGATAGTTCTTAATCTCCTCCTTGATTAGATCAAGGGTCCTCTGCGCTGTGATATGTTGCTTCTTCAAATCAACATTTTTTTCTAACCATTGGTTATGCATTGGCCCTGATGGCATGTCCTCATAAGTTTCAATAAGATCTATTGAAACAATATGTGATGAAAGTTCATGTATACCTTGGATCAACTAATGTGCGGAGACCTCTTGCGAGAACGCAAGAGTTCCTCCAATTGGGAAAATATTGTCTCCAACTGATGGTAAGATTGATGGCTGCTCTTCTCCAAGTGTACCAACACTAGAATCTTCCTCGTCTTCCTCATGCTTCTCCGGAATCATGCATGGGACTCTATGTGTCAAGAGCTCAAGACTATCTTGCAAAGTTGCAAGTGTCTCTTCTCCGGATGCAAGTACTTCTGCAGCTAGTGGTGAATGTAGTGACTTCTTATCCAGAGTGACAAGATTGACATCCTCCTTTGTTTCCTTAGGAAATGTGTCTTTGTGATATATCTTTGGTTTTCTCACATCAAAATTCTTCCTCAATTTGTGAAAGAAATCTGAGTATTTAGTCACCTTTGTATGCTCCATGTGACCAAACCACCAATCATTAGCTTCACCTAAAAGATGAAGTGCTGTAATTTGAACAACCTCTCCTTCAGCTACACAATGTATCCTAAGAAATGCATCTAACACTTTCCTCCAATCCTTAACAGTGCTTGAGGAATATCCATCAAATGTAGGCAAATAGAATCTATTATGCTTCTTTCTTCTATTGCTGCTATAGGATCCACTTTCTTCTTTGATTTTGAAGAATTGTTGTAGACTTAGTTTCTCCTTGAATTCTCTAGACTGTGCTTTGTACTCTTCAAGATATACACTGAGAGTCTCATGCATCTCAAGTTCTCTTATTTCTTCATTTCTATACCCTTCACCTTCTCCAAAGAAAGTAGGCATAGTAGATCTATGAGGAGATCTATGATTCTTCAGGTTTCTTCTTTTCTGTTGATAGGAAGTGCTTGGGCCTTCCTCATAAAATATTCTTCTTTGATCTTATTTTTGCCTTTCTCTCTTCATTTGATAGACCTCCTTGGAGATATCTTGCACGGATATAAAGAAATGAGTGGAAGAATTTTTCTCTTCCATGATAGATGTCATCTATCTGCTTCTTCTTTTGATGCAAAAGATGAAGTGTCCACAAGCGGAGCCAAATATTATGCTCTGATACCACTATAATATCCCCAAAAGGGAGAATGCAGTAATACTGAAATGCAATATAATAATTGCAACAAATATATATACACATCGGAATGCACAACAATAGCTGAGCTATTTTATTATATTCGAGGTGAAAAAGAAAGTACAACAATGCTCAAAAAATGAGACACTCAAGTCACAAGGGTGGCCTAGAATGAACCTACAATAATTTCCCAAGAGGTACTGCATAATTTCTGCTCTACTGGAAGGTGAAATTCATTGTCCCTGCTGCAACTGTTGGGACTACAACTGCCTGAAAAATAAAAATTCAGGTCTAGGTAGAATGGGAGCTCCGATGATGTTGAAATTGTAGATATGGGCTCAATGATGGACTCCCAAGATAACCTAGAAGGTATTTCTCAAATCTGTAAGCGTAATAAAACCACCCTCTTAGGGCTTCACATATATGCTACTGGAAATGTAGATCTAAAGCTATATCTAATGATACGATGGCTGTAATGATGCACAATCAGATCTATGCAAGAAGGGCTAACCCTTTCACTAGATCCCTGGGCTAAAAGCTCAATATCTAGCTCCTCCAATCTCCTCCACCAAAAATAGCTGCTAGATGAACAATAGCTTCAGAAAACTGCGCTGTCATAGAAGGAGACTCAATAGCATGCTGCTAGATATGTCAAATCAGCTCCTGAGTGATGGAAACAATAAATCCAATGTGAGGATATTGTCCCTCACAGGATTTCCAGCTGAAATACTGGAAACTTCCTTCCTCCAATAGATCTACAGGACTGAACTGCGCAATCCTTGAAGGGAATACTGCTGCATGGAGGGAAAACCCAATGGCCTGAATTCCGAATGTAGATCTGCTAATCTTGAAAGGCTGGACCTGAAGAACAAAGCGGTAGGATGAATCCTCCTGTGGTTTCCTAGCTGAATGCTAGAAATAACCTCGTTAAGATGGCACCAATGCCTGATAAGGAATGAAGAACAATCCTCTTTCCAGAGCTACTTCAAGAAATAGGTGGGATTCCCGCTCGGGAACACCCTATTCTAAACAACACTACAAACTCTTCTAAACAACCCAAGCCTGCATAGAAATGTCCTAAGACAAATATAGATCTAAATGGATCAAGAAATGAATCATCCAAATCATGCCTTTCATTGTGCCTTCACCTTCATTATATTCATGAGCCTTCCATAACCTAGGCCCACTCCAAATCTGTGTTGTACATGTGGACATAGTCTCCATGTTGGACTGCGTTGTAGCCTCATGTCCTCCATCAAGTTCACATGGGGTGATCACCTTCTCCGTCATATGTGAATTAAATGCACCACTTTCTCCACTATCTTATCATAGGTGCTTCATGATCTTCTTTGAATGCACTATGATCTCCGTTGACCTTATCAAAGATCCTCACAATTTTATATTTAAGATCCATGATCTTATTTGACTGTTTCATCATCCATAATCTATCTCATAAATGAGACATGATCTCCATTAATGGAGCTTCTCCATTACTCCATGATTTTAGATCTAGATCTAAAATATCCACATACACACATCAAAAGTGGATTTTATTCATCTTTGAGGTTTGTGGGTCCCTCCACCCTTTTATTTACTTAATTAATTCGGAAAATTAAGAACTCTAATATTCCCTATATGATGTGAAAATTTGGGAATATTACATCTTGTTCATCAAAGGAATGTATCATGTTTATGTCTAGTGCTTGAAAGTTTGCTTTAGCCATTAGTTTGGCTAGTCCTTTTCCTTTGATTAGTTTAGTGGGGCTGATTTGTAGATCATATTCTAAGATGAAAACAATCCACTTACCCATTTTACCATCAGGATCTTGATTCAGTGTGTCCCTAAGAACTGTATGCCAAACAAAAGCAATGACATGTGAATGCAAGATGTCAAATTTGAAAAATTTTAATGCTTTGATTAAGGCAAAGGCTTGTTTTTCCATGATGTCATATTTCAGAGGTGCATCTCTTAGTGCCTTATTGAAGAAATCTATGGGTTGTTCTTGTCCCATTATTTTCTTTTATAGAAATACTACAACAATTGTGTGTTGTCATCCAAATGAGAAGATGAAGAAGTACCTGGTAAAGTCAGGTCTGATTAAAATTGGTGTTTGGGTAGGTTCTTGTTTTACTAGTTCAAAGGATTGTTTTGCTTCTATGGTCCATTTGACTCCTATTTCTCTTTTCAGCATGTTTGTAATGTTTCTTAGAAATTCTGCAAGGTTGGGTATGAACCTTCTTTGGGAGTTGATATTTCCAATGAAATATTGCAGCTCTTTAATGTTCCTAGGGTGGATGATATGGAATATCCCTTCAATCCTCTTATGGTCTATATTAATCCCTTGTTCAGATATGATGTGGCCTAATAGTTTTCCTTCCTGAAGACCAAACAAATTTTTCTTAGGATTTAAATATAGAGCATACTTTCTACACTTTTCAAAGACATTTCTTAGGTGAACTAGGTGTTCTTCATCGATTTTAGAATAGACAGTGATGTAATCAAGGTATATCACAACGAAGTGACCTATGCCTTAAAAAAAAATAATGTCCATGGCCCTTTGAAAAGTGGCCCCAACATTCATTAACCCAAAGGGCATTTTGACATACATGAAGGTGCCCCAAGGTGTAGTGGAGGTGTTTTTTTGTTGATCATCTCAGTGTACTAGCATTTGATTATACCATAAAAAACTATCAAGCAATGATATTCTTTTATAGCCTACCACCCTTTGCAGTATATGATCCATATTAGGTAAAGGGTAGTTGTCTTTCAGGGAGGCTTTGTTTAAATTTATAAAGTCTATGCATAGCCTAATTTCCCCTATTTTCTTTCTCACCAACACAAGGTTTGAGACCCATTATGAGTACCTGAGTGGAACTATGATTCTAGCATCATACATATTTTTTATTTCTTTCTCAACCAGAGGCACTAGGACATGGTTTATTCTGCACAACTTCTATTTAAATGGCTTCTCGTTTTCCCTGAGAGGAATCTTATGTGGAATGATGTATGTATCATAGGATTTCAAGTCCGCATAACCCCATGAAAACACATCTTTAAATTTATTGAGTAGCTCAATGTATTTCTGTTTTATAAGAGGTGGAAGAGTTTTGAACAACTTTACCATTTTGAGTTCCTCTTTACTGCCTATGTTGCATTCTTCTACATCTGTGTCGGTGGATTCCATTTTTGGCTGCCTAGAGACATCATTGAAATAAAATAGCTCTTATAAGGGGACAAGACCTTTTAGAAATAGATTTCCATTGCATTGCAATACCTCAAGGTATTTTTTATCCGGATCCCCACAAAATTCTGCCTCATGAGAGTGTTCTAACAAACTTATATCAGTAGAATAGTTTTGTGTGTTTATTCTTCATCAGAGCAGTCCTCTTCATGATCTGAGTCTGGTTTTGGCATTTCAGATTCATTTTTTGATTGCATGAATTCTTCAATGTGTTTGTCACCTTCCAAAACATACCGATAATATATGTTATTAGGTATTGTTGGTCTTCTTTTGACCTTTACCGTGTATTGTTCATTGGCATGAGGTAATTGGAAACTGCTGGCAGCAAAGGCTAATTCATTTGCAAGGTTGTTTTGAGTTCTTGGGACAAATCTAAGTTCATATTTCTCAAACGTTTGGCTGAATATTCTCCTTTTATTTGCCTAATGATTAGCTTGGAATCTCCTTGAACAAAAATCTTCTTGGCTCCTATATTTTTCAGCAAGTGTAATCCTAGGACAAGAGCTTCATACTCTGCAATATTGTCTGTACATTGAAAATTCAGTTTGTAGGAGTGACCTTCATTGGTGTTATGTATCTAAACATCTGCTCTTGAACCAGCTTTGCCAAAAGAGCCATCAAATCTCATGTTCTAAAGAGTTTCAAGTTCAGATTTCCATTATGTTGTTATTCATGGTTGTAAGGGTTTTCACTGTTATGTTGTTCATTTTGTGTTTGGTTTGACTGTTTTGACAAGTCTAGTTCCTCCACTTTTTCATTTACTTGTTCATTAATGTCATCTTAATTGTACAAGATAAATGAGTGAAGGTTTGAATGGATAGAATAGAGAGGGGTGTTGTTTGGCTTGTCTTTGCTTCTTAGCATGTATTTTATGTGAGATTCTCTGTACAATATTCTTGTTTGGTTAAAGACTGGAATGGTAGCATATGTCATGTCCATTTGGAGGGTTCCTTGGATTTTGGCTCCACATGATCTAGATAAAAGCATTCCATACTTTGGGGGTATGCCAGCTACTACAATATCCATGACAAGGCTCTTGGCTAGTATTTGTGCCAAATTGACACACAGATCTCTGATTAGACACAGATATTTAACTCTACTCGAATCAAAAGAGTGCAAGTATTTGTATGGTGTGGTTATTTCGAGGCCTAATCTTTTCATCCCTACTTTTTGCATGAGGTTATGTGAAGCACTAGATTCTAGCATGGCATTGTCTAAGACTTTTTCATAAATGTTCAAACTAACATAGAATGGAGGGATAGCTCCCTCTTGAAATTTTCCCTCTACCTTAGATCCAAACAACAATTCTAGCCTGTCATCAGTCAAATTTAGAGTATCGGTGTCATTCGCTATGTTTAAAGCCTTTAAAACTTGAGACATATATACATATTGAGTCACTAATTCAGTAAGAGGTATGGCTATTTTGATTTTGGAAATTTCACTCTCAATACTGAAAGGTGCCTGTGTTTTTGGAAAAGTTAGATCACTTTTATCATACATGGTCTTTTCAACAACCTTAGCTTGTTGAGTTTTATTTGGAAGCTTAGTTAGAGAAGTTCTTTCAGGGCCACTAGTTGATGTACTAGAGTAGCTTTCGTCACCATTATTTTGGCTAGCTTTTTATTTTCTTTGATTAGGTGTCTTAGCCATTATGTTGGTATTTTCTGTTGTCTTTTTAAGAATGTTTTTAGGTGTCTTCCTAGCAGAAATTTCTGTTTTTTCCTCTTAGGGGTGTCTTTGGTTTTCTTACTTCGGAGGTCATACTGCCTATGAACCTCCACGATAGCATTTTCAAATCCTAGCTTGTATTATTCATAACCCTCATATTTTCTTTCAGTTTGGTTTGAGGAAAATAGACCTTGTTCTTCTTTTGTGAGAAAAACAACATCCTCACTATCAAAGCCTATCAGATTTACATGGTTTTCTTCCAGCTCTACAGTCTCTCTTTCTTCTTCATCTACATAGTTTTCTTGGAAAGGAGGTCTTATTTGTTGGTTATTTTCTCTTTGTCTGTTTTGAGGAGGGTCTCTTTTGAAGTTTTGGTTTCTATTTTTGTTTTGAGGATTTTCTTGGTTTTCCCTAGTGGGTGCTCTTTCATTCAAGTTGATTCTCTCCATCATCCTTTCCATTACCCTAACTAGATTGTCAATTTTAGCGTCAAATGTGGAGGCCAAAGTTTTTTCTTTGTATGTAACCCTCTTTTATGTTCTCATCCTAGCCCTCTTAGCAACTAGATTGGATTCTAAACTTACAACTCCCCTTTGCATGTCTTCGAAGGTGAGGCAATCTCTTTCTCTCAATTGGTAAGCCATGTCAGGATCCAATCCCTTTGGAAACTTTACCAAGGCTAGGCCTTGTGAGGGTTTCATGTGGGGAGGGAGTGCATTGTAAACACTATTGAACGTAGTGTCATAGTCTTGGACACTCTCTGCAGTATTTCTTTTAAGTTTTTCATACTCTGATAGGATATGAAGAATATTTTTCTTAGGGTGAAAATGTGAAGTTGGGTTAAACTTTTTGCCCTTTTTTGAGAAAAAACTTTCATTTTTTTCGATTCCTCAACTTTCTGCAAACTATAACAATTTTTCTGTTTAGAATTTCATTTTGTGAAAAAATAAAAGTTGTTAGAAATTTTTTTAGCTTTCTATTACTTATTTTTTGGAATTTTTTTATGCACATTTGATATGTCAACTTAGCGTTTCTTTGAGTGTGTGTTTTTAAACAATCAAAGGATTCATAAGAAGTCATCTTAATACGCAATATTGTATTCTTTGAAAATTTGTGTTTTTGAGAAAACAAAATGTGTTACAACAATCTAGATAGAGTCTACTTCGGTTTCGTCATATTTACAAAGCCAATGGATGCATATCAGAATTACTAGAATTTTTTGAACTGGTCCAATATGAAAAAACTACATATTTTGAGTATGTTTTGCAACGCAAGAAATTTCTTAACATATAAGTTATAAACTAAAAATCTAAAAGCTACCCATTAGAGACGACGGACCAATGTAATGCCCCATAATTTTTTCAATTTTTTTTACAATGTATTTTGGTAGATGCAGAATTTTGATTTCACTGAATCACAATGACCCTCAGAAATTGTTTGCACCCGTTTTATTACAAAATTAATTAAAATTAGTAAATATTTTTGAAATTCCATAAAATTTATATTTCCTGAAAGTAGATTCAATTCTGAAAATGCTTGTCCTGGTTCCGACAGTTAATTTAGAATGTTTCATGGAGTTTAATCAGTCCAAAGTTGCAGGAACATATTTAGAGCTTGGATTTGCGTAACTGGTGACGCGTTAGTTCAGCCGAAATTTTCTACAAAGTTCAGCTGAACTAGTTTTTGTGCAAATGGGCTGTTAAGTCTCACGCCTTAATAGTTCAGCCAATTTTTTTTAAAGTTCGGCCGATTTTTTTTTGAAAGTTCGGCCGAACTTCTGCCTACTTTTCTGTCAGCCAGAAAATTTTGCGGAGCCCCTCCAAAATAACATTTCGTGGCAATATAAATTGCCACGAAATCTTTCAGAATTTTCGCACATTTCGCACATTTGGTCTAATTTTACAAAGGTCTTGGTTTGGGTTTAAAGAATTTTATTGGAAGACATTTGTTGGAGGCGATATGATTTTGCAAAGAATTTTTTTGGGTTTAAGAGATTTTCTTGGACGTACATTCAAATGAAATTTCTTGGAGGTATGTGATACATTTTTTTGGATGTTTTTTGATCTTCATTTTTTTTTAAAGTATTGATTTGGGCTTAATTTCGAATTTTTAGTGTACGTGTTTTGAGTTGAAGTAAATCTTTTGAACTTCGTTTCATTTTTATAAGACATTTTTTTCTCAGATTTTTTAAAGTAAGTGTTTTGGATTGGAGTATGTATTTTTTGCAAAAAATTTAAAATGAGTTTTTTTTTTTTTTTAAATTAAATCTTTTGTGATGATTTTTTTAATTGAGTTATTGTCTAAATTTTTGAAGGAAATTTTTTGAACTTCATACTCTATTATCATGGGAAATCGAAGGAATTGTGCGAGAAGATATGATCGAAAAAGATACCCTAAGGAACATAGAGAAGAGACGAGACAATATTGCAAAACAAAGATAGAAGCACTCTCAAATATTGAAGGGGAAAATAAACCTCAACTATAAATTGATGCATGTATGTAGATGTAAATATTATGATCTATTGATATATTTAAAATTTTCCTAGTGTAAAATGTGAAGCTTAATTTTTATTTGATGAAGTAATTCAAGAAAAATATTTTGCAATGTAAAAAAAGAGAAATATTCCTCAAAACATTGATGATGAAATACAAATTTTTGAAAGAGAAAGTGAAAGAGATATTGAACAAATGATTGAAGATGGTGAAAATATTGAAAGAAATTTAAGTGAATAAATTGAATCACAAGGTATGTACATATGTATATATATATTGAACACATGCACCTATTATTGAAATTATACATATATTTATTAATTTAGTTATTTATTGAATATGTAAACTTATTATGTACTATTTATTCGAATATGTACAGATGAAATCAGTGTCGATGATGAGATGTTAGAAAATGTTGACACTCACACATATGGAGATAAAAAACCTGACCATTATATACGATATCTTGTTAACCGCATTTTTGAAAAGTATTTCATAAAGGAGCAGGGGATAGTTCAAGCTCAAATGTTGAAAGGTCTTCTATCATTAAAGAAATTAAAAGAAGCTACGACACTACTGGGTATTCGAAAATCAACCAAAGATAAAAAAATGGAAGAAAATGTGATACAAAATATAAGTAGTGCTATAAATTCAATTATGAGCTCTAGAGAGAAAAAAGTTTCAATTGTACGTAGAGGAATACATATGGCAGTGGTTTCATCAAGTACTAAAAAGAATTGTTTGGTAACATCTATGGCACGAGCATTAGGAACGTCGCCAAAAACTTTGCACAAACATTGGAAATTTCGGCTGCAAATAAATTTAAATGATGAACTCGCTTGTTGGAGAGCTATTTGTAGGCAACCATACAAAGATAGACTTGGCTAAAATGTTAAAAAAATAATATATGAATATTGGAAGAACAATTTGCGTGCTTCGCCAACTGCAAAGCATGTGATGCGAAGAAGAATAACATGAAATTAGTACGAAGAACATGAAAAATATTTCTTGGAAACCACTCAGATAGATTTATTCAACAAGTTCAAAGAAAAGAATCGTGAAATTCATGTTTTAATCATTGCTTTTGTTCAACAAAAACCATGGTATGTAAAACCTATCACCATACGCGACACTTGTTGTTGTCGTTATCATGTGGAATTTGAGTTATATTATGACACATTCCTTGATTTTGGTAGAACATTATGGAAGGATTCACCTCCTCCTTCCACTATCCGTGAATTCATATCTCAAATTCTATGTGAAAGAGAAAGTGATGAACTATTTTACAAAAAAAAATGTGTTGGTGGTAAAAAATGCGATGATTGTGGAAATTTGACTAAATTTCAAAACAAATATCGTACTGATATAAATGATCAATCATTGTCCAACATGAAAGTGAAATGGAAGAGATATGAATATATCCATACATCGATTGAAGGTGCAAATAGTGTTAAAAGAATTGAATTACGAGAAGATGAAATTTTTGTGATAGACTTTTTGAGAAAGTTTGAGGCAGAAATTTACAAATACACCAAGCATTCCCATAGAGCTCGATGGAAAGACTTGCAATTCAAAAAATCTCGTGAATTTTTTCCACCAGGGACCATTTTGTCAGTGATTGATTTTGCAGAAAACTACACATTTGTTCCACAAAAAGAAATTCAGAGTGAATACTATCATTATGACCAAGTCTCCATGCTCGTCCATATTCTATATAGACATGCTGAACAAAATGTCGATCATATAGAAAGCACGAGTGAAAATTGACATATCATTAAAGAATATCATTTTTATATCAGTGACGATCGTACACATGATACATGTTTTGTACAACATTGTTTTGGAAGAATTTATGATTCATTGAAAAATCGTGGAATAACATTCAATGAACATTGGATATGGTCAGATGGATGCGCAGGTCAATTCAAATATGCACGATCATTCTTTTGGTTGTGTTGTATTCATAAGAAAACCTGCATTAAACATTGTTGGAATTTCTTTGAGACTGGCCATGGAAAAGGAGAACATGACGGTGCAGGGGCATGCATAAAATGAGCACTTCGAAGATATCAAATGAACCCCTCTGCAAGCTGACTTGTGGACGCGAAAGAAGTTGTTCAATGGTGCATCGCTGCTCTAAGCCATGAGACTAACCCATCAAGGGAAGTGCGAAGGTACATTCAATTTAATTTTTATTGGAAATCTAATTTTATCATGCAATGATTATCTTTGATTGTATTTTGATATCATATTTACATTCTTCTTTGAATTTTCCATATAAAGGTTTTTCTAGCATATTGGGATCGAAGACGTAGATAGATCAATTGGAAATGACGTTGAAACAATAAAAGGGACTCGAAAATTGCATTCAATTAAAACAAAGTCGTCCAGAAATGTGTTTGCATTGGATAAAAGAAAATATTCTTGTTTTTGTCATGTTTGCATAGACAACACAAAATCCAATGACGTTTGTGAAAATAATATGTATGTAAACGATTGGAAACATACAGAGCTAAATACAAAGGGAAAAATGTCTGTTGCAATGTTTGAAGAAATGCAATCAGAGGAAACTACAATATCATCCGATGGTGATCGAGTTTCTGATCTTGTTAGAGAAGGTAACATTTGAATTTCTTTCTAATGATTTAAAGATCTAGAAATAAATTTAAATATGTATATAATTTTGTTAAGTTTGTTTTATTGTGCAGGAGATGTTTTTGTTGTAATTGCACCTATTGACAACGATGAAAATGTGAAGTATTATTTGATGCGTTGCACTGAACGAAAAATGAAATTATTAGAAAACTATAATGATCATGGATTTCAATATGAAAGAGGATCTATTATACTGAAAGGTTATTTTTTCAGACAAACTAATCAAAGTGGGGATTTTGTTTACTTTGAAGACTATGAACCTGATTTCATAAGTTGTCAATATAGTCACTTGGTGTGTGCAGCACGCATAAAGTTGATAGAGGTTCAATGAAAGAAAAAAATGAAAAATAAGAAAGGGAAAATGTCAAAATACGATCATGAACAGATTATTGAAGATGGCATTCCATTGGAATTTTTTTGATTGAACTACCCAATAATTATTCTCTTTGGATTAAATATGTTTTAGAAGTTGCAATACTCAATTAAAAATTGAGTTTCTTATGTTATTTGTGCAAGTTTTTGCACGTAAAAATTGTTTTGGTACATGCACATGCTCTAGTACCAACTGAAAGTAGCTTTTCTATACATGTGCATTGATGAAAAATGTCACATGTATTGGATATATATATATACATGTTCTAGAATGAAATTAATTTTTCAAGTAGTTTTACTATGTGCATTGATAAAAAATGATTCACGTACTCAATATATATGTTCTAAAATGCAATTAACTGAAAGTAGTTTTTCTATGTGTATTGATGAAAAATGTTTCACATACTAGATATATACATGAATTTGAACGTGTGCAATTTTTCTTATGGGATTTTTTGATAAAAATTATCCACAATGTAAATAAATCATCCACAATATAGTTTTGTATGAATATTCCTTTTAGACAAGAGACTTGGAGCACTTCTCCGACTTTTGGTGGGCTTTGACCCACATCTCTATTCCTAATTGAAAATTTAGTATAAGATTTGTCTGTCCAATGGTCAGATATGTTCTATGTTCTAGAATGCAATTAACTGAATGTCATCAATTTACCAATTTATAAATAAACAGGGCTACCTATTTGAGTGCATTAATGACATTGACCCGAATTCATCAAACATATATGTACTTCTTATATTTCCAATCAAAATTAAAGGGATAAATACATATATCTACTTTACTTTTTTTTCAATTCGAGCTCAATTGATATGGTTAGTTGCATTGAAAAGCTATGTTCTTCCTATTGGAAATTTTTTCACTCAAACAAGAGTATGCAGAGATCAAAAGCAATCTTAAAATGCCAAATGTACTTCAATCATCCAAAAATTGAATTTTAAGAACTTTTTGATTAAATCAAATTAATACTTCACATGGTAGCCTTCCATCTAGGCCAAATATAGATTGAAACCATCCAAAACTTAGATCAAAACATTTAGCATTATATCAAAACATTTAACATTTAACATTAAATCAAAATTAAAGAGATTTACATATAACTACTTCTTTGTACTCTTTTTGATTAAATCAAAACAATACTTCACATGGGAGTCTTCCATAGGCCAAATGTAGATTGAAACCATCGAAAAATTAGATCAAAACATTTAACATTTAACATTAAATCAAAATTAAAGGGATAAATACATACAACTACTTCTTTACTCTTTTTTATTAAATCAAAACAATCAGAGGGGGTATGAATCAAAAATACAGAAAAGGGGCTGCCCATAACCGGGAAACCAACCCATAAGATGCTGCCCAATATCAGGAAAGCAACAGACATAGAGTGTTCAAAAGCACAGTGGTTGCAAAACATGACAAAAGTTCAAAAAAGCTAAACAGGACCTGACATCAGGCTAGCTATCGATGTGTGTAGGAAGATTCTCCTCCATAATTGGACAACTGCAGTCCTCCAGATCATTAGCTACTCCCTTGGAGTGTTGGGAGGAGCTCTTCGAAGCAGACAAGGAGCCAGAGTCATCTTTGAGCTTTTTCTCCACACAGGCCAAGCTGCCGCTGCTGGTGTCTTGGGGCTAATGGGTTGGGATGGTGGACTGTCTCTGCTGCTTCCTGGAACCAGAGGAACCTTCATCTTGGGGCTCCTCCTGAAAAAACACAAAAATGGTCACCGTAATTCGAGGTCTGACCATAGTGCTGGTGAAGTGAAAGTGTGCGACACTGCTTGCCGGAGGAGGGTGCTCGCCTGTGTCATGGATTGAAAGAGGCGAGTGAGAGCCATCACTTCTACCCCCTCGACCCCTAACCCCACCTCCCCTTCTGCAACGCATTCGATGTCTACGCATGGGAGTCTTCCATAGGCCAAATGTAGACTGAAACCATCAAAAAATTAGATCAAAACGTCTAACATTATATCAAAACATTTAAAACATTTAACATTAAATAAAAATTAAAGGGATTTAAATTTAAAACATTTAACATTAAATCAAAATTAAATGGATTTACATTAAATGTAGATTAAAATGGTATCCAAAACTTAGTTTTAAATTTTTTTGATTATATCACAACATTACTTCACATGATTAATGTAATTCAACCATCCAAAACTTGGGTTTTAAAAAATTTTTGATTATATCAGAACATTACTTGACATGCCATCCAATTGTAGTTTAACTATCCAATAAAAACATATAATATTTTATCAAATGTGCCAAATGTAGATTAAAACCATCCAAAACTTAAGTTTTAAAAACTTTTTAATTAAATATATCGTGCAACATTACTACACATTCCATGACAATTATAGTTCAATTATCCAATAGAAACATTTAACATTATATCACATGTGGCAAATGTAGATTGAAACCATACAAAACTTAAAAGTTTTAAAATTTTTTTGATTTTATATATCATGCAACATTAAAACATTAAAAACTTAACATTAAATATCACATGCCAAATGTAGATTGAAACCATCCAAAACTTGAGTTTTAGAAACTTTTTGATTATATCATACATAACATTACTTCACATGCCATGCCAATTATAGTTCAACTATCCAATAAAAACATTTAACATTATATCACATGTCAAATGTAGATTGAAACCATCCAAAACTTAACTTTTAATTTAACAAAAAATTATAGATCACAACATTACTTCACATGCCAAATGTACTTCAAGCATCCAAAACTTAAGTTAAAAAAAAAAACAAATTATAACACATCATTACATAACATGCCAAATGTAGTTTAGAAGCCAAACATTAATTTATAGATGACAACATTACTAGTAGTTCAACTATCCAAAACTTTAAAGTTTTAAAAACCAAACAAATTTTATAACAACATTAATTCACATTCACATGCCAAAAGTACTAAAACCATCCAAAACTTAACTTTTAATAAATAACAAAATTTTATAGATCACAAAATTACTTCACATACCAAATGTACTTCAAGCATCCAAAACTTAAATTTAAAAAACAAAACAAATTATAACACATCATTACATACACATGCCAAATGTAGTTTAGAAGAAAAACAAAACTTAAATTTTAAAAACAAAACAAATTATAACACATCATTACATAACATGCCAAATGTAGTTCAGAAGAAAATCATTAATTTATAGATGAAAACATTACTAGTAGTTCAATTTTCCAAAACTTAAAAGTTTTAAAAACCAAACAAATTATATAACAACATTACTTCACATTCACATGCCAAAAGTCTAAAACCATCCAAAACTTAACTTTTTGGAACAAAACAAATTATATTAACACTGTAATAAAATATGTCCAAAAATTGTAGATCTCACAAGTATCAAACTGTATCAAGTTATATATATATATATATGACAGTGCATCTAGATAATATATAAAAAAGAAAATTTAAGACTATCTAAATCTTGAAATCAAATCTACAAATCATGTCCATCAAATAGAGATGGATCTAGCGTCTTTCCTATCAGGGTCTCAATCCGCGCACTATCATGTGAAGCATGGGAAACCTACATACACAATGCACATGTACTTGAACATTAAAATTTTATGTTTTAAAAATGAGTGAGAATATATATAGAACTTCATGTAAAAAACAAAATATAAAAAAAAAATCATGCAATACCTCATGAGGTTCCCTCTCCATTTGTTCACCTGCTACAAGTTCCCCCCCCCCATGGGAACATCTGCAATGGTAAACTGTACAATATACATGTACAGTTATATATATATATATATATATATATATATTAAAAAATTCCAAATGAAAATGCACGTGTACATATATAAACTTATTTTGAATAATATTAAAAAAATGTTAAAAGCAACTTGTTGAAATGGTTGAAATGGTGTGGATGTTCCTATCTCCATTGCTAGAGTTCGTGGATTAAAGAAATATTCTATAGGAACCTAAATTCAAAAAATTTAAAATAACTCAAGATATATATATATATATATATATATATATATATCTCAATTTTTAATGGAACTTTTTGAGGTGGAATATATATATATATAACTTAAACATAAATTTTAAAAGTGAAAAATTGTCCATACTTGTGGCTCATCTCCTAAGGAAGTAGAAGGTACATCTCCCAAGGAAGAAGAATGTACTGCCATACCAAAAACATTAGACGGAATCGGAATCTGTTAAAACATTTTATCATTATATATACATACATGTACATGTGTGCACAATTATTTATTTTAAAAATATCACTTAAAAAACACTAACATTTGCCAACATATCTTGATGGTGAGACCCATCTGCATTGTTTGAACCAGAGGTCCCGAACGTGATATTAACAATTTCATCGCTCATCATGCGTGATAACTGCAAATGGTGTTTTAACATATAATGATACATTTTTTTTAGATTAATGTACACACAAATAAATGTATACATATACATACACATGTATTTATTAAAAATTGTACACATGTATACATGTTAAAATAATTGAACCCTAAGGTCATTAACACATACCGTTCCCGTGCCCTCTTCCTCATGAAGAATTAGGTCTTGAAAACCATTGCGATAATTTTTTTCATATATTCGGAGATCTTCAACATTCATGTTTTCAATCTCTTCATTTGTACAATACACAAAATTGGCACGTGCATTTTCATGTGCTCTTTGTTGATTTAGACAAACATCAACTCCACTCAATCCACTGTACACATTGTCGATCATGACATCCTTTGCTTCTCGACTTTTTTGAGAAGTCGCATCCATCTCTGACCGTAGAGTTTTGACCCGAAAAGGTTGACTCACCAATGGCGGCTCAAGGCGAGGCAACTCCACATCTCGCTTAGCGCCCTTACAGTCATACAATCGACCTTTTGTAGTATACCTAGGGGAGATAATATAGGGTATAGAGGGAGGTACCCAAGGGAATAATATGATGTAATAATATAAGAATGATAAATAATTGGGCCATAGTTAATAGGTAAAGTGGTTAACCCACATTATGTAAGGGACCACATGTAGCTAGGGAATAAAGTGATAAGCCCATTGTAATGGATGTATGGTATTGAGATACCCATGGTAACTGCCCATGGTATTGCATGTATGAAACCTATATAGAAGCTAGAGTCTCTCCATTGAGAGATGTCAAGGATTATTGTATGGGCAAGCATATGGCTTGTGGAGTGATCTCCTTCCTTAAGGAGTGAATGTATGGTGTTGCCCTACCTTAAGGGTTTTGATATTAATGAAGATATAAAGTTTTGTCTTCTATGATTTATTGGGCATATTTTCTTTTTCTATATATTCTCTTGTCAGATCTACTTCAAGTGGTATTAGAGCACTTTCTTGGGCAGAGTTTGGAGATTTGTTTTTTCATTTTTTGCAGGAAACTTTTGGCTGGCGACTTTGTAGAGCAGATCTGAAATTTTGGAGAAATTTTTTTAAAAATAAATTTCAGATATGGATTCCTTATAGAAAAATACCCAATTTCAAAAAAAAAATCAGTCGAATCGGAGTCCGGATGAGGGTGATATCACTGATTCAAATTCAGTTGTGTTGCAGAAATGTTTCTGACAACAATTTTTGTACGACGAATCTCCTGACATTTTTAGTAGATTTTGGTGCACAATTTCAGACAACCAATTACAGATCTAAGCTCCTCTTGAAAAATAATCTGATTTCAAAAAAAAAAATCAGTCAAATCGGAGTCTGGATGAGGGAGTTATCACTGATTTAAAATCAACCATTTTTTCAAAAAATTTGTGATGGCGAGAAAGTTGCAGCGCAAATCTGTGTTTCCAGAGTGCCTAGATTAGGATTTTAGTCATATGGTTAGATGCAGAATGGCTATTCCATTTTCAAAAACGGGTTAAATAAGGATTTTGAGTTATATTGACCGAGTAATGTCCATTTTAAATTTTTTCCAAAGTAAGTGATTTTCTTCAAAACCCTTACTTTATTTTATGGATTCTCACAAGATGAAGTTTATAGGAAAAGATAATGGCCCTACTATTGAATATTTTTTACAATATCTCAAGGCTCAATACCAAAATTTTTGGATATGCTCCATAGGGCTTCATCTAAAAGATGAGGCAAATAAATAGTGGACCTCACTTGACAGTGCAGTGAGGAAACTTCCTGAGAAAAAACTTGAAAAAGTCATTTTCGACAAGTGGTCTAAAGCCAGAAAGAAAGACACTAAGAGACATAAAGACTTATTTTCTACTAATATTTCCATATTACAAGTTAATGGAAGTATTCAGAAAGAGAACATCATTGTGTCTATCATTCCTAGTTGCAAGCATAATTGTATCAATGTTAATTTGGCTAAAAAATTGCAAGTTCCAGCAAAACATATTGAAAACACACAGGTTGATAATGAAGATGTTCAAATTTATAAAGATTTGACGATTTCTATGCATAAGTATGTGTTGCATTATGATTTTTATGCTTCATATATGGCTATTGTGGATGTTGTTTTCGGACACCCTTGGATGGAATCCATTGGTACTGTCAATTTTAATGTGCAAAAGAAATTCATGAAGCTCTGGTATAAAAAGAAGAAAACTACATTGCACAATATTTGCATTAGGAACCATGCAGAGACTAGGGAGGAAGAAGCGCAAATCTTTAATGACACAGACACATCAAATGATGAGCCTTTGATGGTAGAAAGCCAAACACAGACATCAAAGCAAGTACCAACAAAAGAACCTGACACCAATCCATCGCCAATAATGGAGAAATTAATGAAAGATGTTCCATCAGTTAAAGCTTCAACATATCACCACCCGCATCACCCAGCAAGACAACAACCAGGAAGGTGGCAACGAATTAGCAACAAGGACAACAACCCCTAGATGACACATAGAGAGGTGCGACGATCCACCCACAACACATCAATACAGAAGACCACCAGAACCCACTTCTGTCTCAAGTGAGCGAGACATCTACTAGATCGAGTGTTCAGCTTTCTCTGGGATGGCTGGATGCACGTGAATGGTACCAATGGAATACTCTTTTGAGTAGATCTTATTATTTGTGTTCTTCTTATGTTTCGGGGACAAAACATGTTTAAGGGGGGTGTAATGTAGTATACTTAGGGGGGATAATATAGGGTACAAAGGGAGGTACCCAAGGGAATAATATGATGTAATAATATAAGAATGATAAACAATTGGGCCATAGTTAATAGGTAAAGTGGTTAACCCACATTATGTAAGGGACCACATGTAGCTAGGGAATAAAGTGATAAGCCCATTGTAATGGATGTATGGTATTGAGATACCCATGGTAACTACCCATGGTATTGCATGTATGAAACCTATATAGAAGCTAGAGTCTCTCCATTGAGAGATGTCAAGGATTATTGTATGGGCAAACATATGGCTTGTGGAGAGATCTCCTTCTTTAAGGAGTGAATGTATGGTGTTGCCCTACCTTAAGGGTTTTGATATTAATGAAGATCTGAAGTTTTGTCTTCTATGATTTACTAGGCATATTTTCTATTTCTATATATTCTCTTGTCAGATCTACTACACCTTTCCCCAGACCAAAAAATTTTGACGGAAGGTCATTGTAGTTAGGTTTCATACCCAAAAAACATTCTGTGTAAGACAATTGTGCAAAACAAACAGTAACCACGTCGTTTCATGGGAGCCTTCCATAGGCCGCAAGGTGCTTATCATACAAATAGCGAGCTATATTTGGGTGCTTGAAATATTGCACCTTCAGCATTTTTCTTTTCGGCCCTTCCTTGAAATTAAACATTGACTTCGCCATATCTTTTGTAACTCTTTGTTTTACATCCTCCCATTTATTGGGACCTGTTACTGTTTCATTTCTCTTTCTCATCACTTCTACAAATGTACTAGTCGTTGGCCCAAGATTTTTGTACACATTTACAATATCGCCCAATGAATGTGTAACTATTTTGAGGCTTTGTCGACTCTCAACAGGTAGAGTCAAAGCCATGAGATCTCTCCACAATTTTGCATGAAGTTTTTCACACCTTTGTAAGGTGCATTGCGCCATGTTTGTTTTCCATGGTATATCATAAATGTCAGCCGGATAAGTTGTGGTGGGTAGACAACCTTCTTCTTGAATGTAGCGTTTTGCCCTACATCTATTTTGACCAATATTTGGAACATTTTCAGCCTCTGCATCAATATATATAAAATTTCATATATTATAAAAAACACATGTAAAAAAATTTGTACAAATTCAATGAAAAAAATATTGAAATTGATGGCAACCTTGATGTGGTTGGTTAGCATCTTCTCCGCCCTGAAACTGTTGAGACCCAGAATGACCCTGCTGAGAACCAGACCGAGAATGACCCTGCTGAGAACCAGCACCACCAACCGTTGATTGGTCTCCAGGGAATTAAATATCACCACCTTCACGCAACCTGCTACCACTCATTGATGGCCCTCTAAGGGGATTTGAACCACCACCAACCTTTCGAGACGAGATAGAAGCTTCATAAACAAATACGAATTTATAATCAATTGAAAAATACATTCATGTGCTCATATAAATACATGTACATATTCATTGATTAAATTGCGTGAACCATACCACGACTAGGTGAACCATGGGGACGCTCCATGGATGGAGTAGAGACCCTTCTCTTCTTAGCTCCTAAAAAATAAAAAATGAAACTTATTAACAACTAATTTAACTCACAAACTTAATAAAAAATCAATTCCATATGTACACAAATGTATGGAGATTGAAGATTATATATATTTAAATACCGTGAACATCCCCCAATCCTTGATCCCCCATATGGGATTCTATTGATCTTCTTCGTTCATCTTCCATGATATATATATCTATTGGTGGAAATTTACACAAAATAAATTTTAGAAAATAAATTTTTAACTTAGTGTACAAAATTTATGTAGAACACAACTTTCAAAGCACTGATTGATGTGTGAAACTCAATTTAAGCAAAAAATAAATTATAAACATGATAAGTTCACCAAATTGCGCCTTACATGGTGGGAGGACACTTGGTATAAAATTGAAAAAAACACATGGTCATTAAAAAAGAAGTGAAACTCCATTTAAACAAAATTTTTTTGAAGTCCCCGCATTTTAATTTTATAAAAATGTGAAGTTCACCACTTGTTGCAAATGTGAAGTTCACTAAGTTGCGCTTTACATGGTGTGGTGGGAGCACACTTGGTATATAATTGAAAAAAGCACATGGTCATTAAAAAAGACGCATTTATAAGTACACAACACACACATATCCAAGATATGTTACAATGCCCATCAATAAATTTTGAAGGAGAGTGTCTCAACACTAATCCATGTTTGAGAGATGAATCTTGAATTTTTGAAGAGGAGCATCTCAAAACCAATTCATCTTTGAGAGATGAATCTTTCATTGTCATTGCTCTGTATAATTCTAATTCATCTTTGATAGATGAATGATGAATTGGCATTGCCCCACGCAATAGATCAGCAGACATCTTATTCACATTTGTATAATACCTTATACTAAAAAATTGAAATTGGCTAACAATATTGTTTGCTATTCCATGCAATTCTTTTAACCTCTCCTTCTTAACTTGGCACACGCCATTCATCTGGTTGCACACAAGTTCAGAATTGGTGAAAACTACAATTCCATTTGATCCATACTCCATCGTTGTTCCCAAGACTTCTATCAATCCAATATAATATGCCTCGTTGTTTGTTGTTCTTCCCGGTATATTCATTTTCCTTTGGACAACCTTGCTAGTCCCAATATTGGAAAGCACATATGTAATCACTGCTTTCCCTAGTTTGGGATAGCAAGAAACTTCTATGCATAATTTCCATTTTTCAACCATATTTAATGGTTTTCTTATCCCTGAAAAAAAAAATCAATAAAAAATATATATATGACATGGGAGAAATGACACAGGATCATGAGGTAAATGACATGTGCATGGTTTATCTTAAAGTTTGACTTAAAAAGTTTATGGTCTAGAATTGACATCTAAAATTAATGGGAGGAAGCCTTTAGTTTGTGAGAGAAATGACACATGTACACAATTTACCTTAAAGTGGTTGTATTTTATGGATATTAAAATGAAAAACTTCTATTTAGATCTATTCCAGAGATTGACTGTAGGTGCATTTACTAGATATGTCATCTTTCATAAAAGATGAGATCCAAAGGCTACCTGGCCCTTTCCAGACTCTGCCTATAAAACTTGTAGAAGTTATGAAATTTACATTAAAAAATTTACTTGTGAGAAATTTATATTGACAACATATAGAGATTCAACTAGGCTTGTGAAAAGTACAAGCGGAAAATGTATAATTCTACTTAGAAGAGTCTTTGGTTTAATGGTTAAGCAAGAAAGAGTCGTTACTCTCTATCTAGAGTAGAAGTGGAATACATAGTAGTTACTTCTTTTTGAGTGTTTTGGATGAAATGGGTTGTACAAGATATTAAGGTAAATTTCCTTTTGAGTGAGTAGAAGTGGAATGTACATAGTACAGTTACTTCTTTTTGAGTGTTTTGGATGAAATGGGCTCTACAAGATATTAAGGTAATTTCTTTTTGAGTGTTTTGGATGAAATGGGCTCTAAAAGATATTAAGGTAAATCTATATATCTATTAAGTGTTACAATAGAAGTGTAATAATAATTTCAAAAATAAAATATTCTACTTCCTTCAATCACTATTTTCATATCATCATAAAGAACGACTTCCTCACACATCAAATCTTTGAGAAAATAGTGAAGATGGAATACATACCCACAAAGCCTCTTGTTAGAGAAGCATTTGAATATGCGAGAAACAAATTAGGAATAGTTGTTGTAAATTATTTTGTTAGAGAACCATTTGAAGATGTGAGAAATAAATTAGGGATAGTTCTTGTAAATTATTGTCACTTATTTGACTTGAAAAGAAGAGCCTATGAAATTCAATGCAATATCTATGTGGGAGAGTACAAAATATCTAAGGGGGAGAATACAATATATTTGACTTCAAAAGAAGAGCCTATGAAATTGAGTGCAATATCTATGTGGGAGAGTACACAATATCTAAGGGGGAGAATAGATATAAGGAAGGAATAGAAAGAGTAACAAAAAGCATATGGTTGTGTCAATAATTTGAAGTAGTCAAGAAAGATAACAAAGGACCATCAAAATTGAGTGCAATATCTATGTGGCGGAGTACACAATATCTGAAGGGAAGAATACAATATAAGGAAGGAATAAAAAGAGTAACAAGAAGCATATGATTGTGTCAATAATTTGAAGTAGTCAAGAAAGATAACAAAGGACCATCATCAAATTCAAATTGAAAGATCAAGTAGTCTTCTTCATGAAGAAGAAGCAGTAACTAGGTTCATCATTTAAAGGGTTCATTTTTTAATGAAAAATTTATGAATAATATGGAATGAATCATTGTACATTATGATAAATCTTGTATTTAAATGACATTTGATCTATGAATAAAAAAGAAAATGGGATCATCTCTTCATATATATATATGTGTGTGTGTGTGTGTATTGGAGAAATAAAAATAAAAGGTAATTCCACCAAGCCTAAAGGAGCATGTCCTAATTGTAATGTCCCAAATTTTGCAATAAAGTATTTGGGACATTAAGTTTACTTTTATGTTAATAAAATTAAATAAGTGGGTGAGGGAACCCATGTAGCATTTTAATAAACAATCCTATGGTGCAAAAGTTCACCTAAGTGGCTTAAGTTAGCAGCCCAAGTGTGAAAAGCGGCCAAAAACAAGTGCGCTAGACCATGGTTGACTAAAGTCAACAACGTACCCTAAGAGGGGAAGCTTGCTCAAGAAGATTGCATGGAGGGAAAATTTAAGATGAGAGAAACCCTAATGTGAGTGGGGTCCATGCATGCTTTACATAAAAGATGAAGGAGAGCCATTGTGGAGTTCAGTTTTGGAGACAGAATTCTTAGTTGAAGCTCTCTTCATCTTGTTGCTGTTTAGCACAAGAGGGATTCCTGTTTAGGAATGCCCTTCTCTTCCCTGGGAGGCCATGGAGAGATTGTTCCTCATCTTCCTCACATCATGGCTTGAGGCCAAAGCAGTCATCTATAGCTACTGCGTTATTCTTGTAGCAAGAGAATGCTGGAGTTGCAGTGAGGGACCTTCATCACATTTTTAGAGTTATTTTGTAGAGGAAGAGCCATCTCTTTCTCTAGGAGATTAGCAAAGGATATTCTAGAGCTGTTTATTGTAGATCTTGGCACTAGGCCATTGTTTCTTCTCATGCCCATCGCAGTCCCTTTCTCCTACAACGTTATTATCTGAGAGAGTTTGCAGGGGGAGATCATTTTGTGCACTAGAGAGTGCAATATTCACTAAGGGGATCAGCCCCTTCACTTTGGAGATCATTGGAGGAGGTTTCATTGTCATTGAAGCATCTATTTCCCTTCTCCTATGTTGTATTATATTTGAGTTGCAACAACTACACTGCAACTCTAGCATTTTCCTACTTTATGTATTCTAGCCAATCCCTTGGAGGATTGAGGCAATAATATTTTCTGGGGTTGAGATCTTGCTCCCCCATATTTATTTGAGCTTTTAATGCTATATCATCATATGTAGATCAGATTTTAGTAATTTTACCTTAGGGACTGTGCAGTTGTAGAGTAGCTGGGTTTTATGCAGCAATGTATTCTCTTGCTTATGTATATTTTCTTTGGAGGCTGATTTTCACTCACCTTGAGAGGTATTTTCCTCAAAGATCTTGTATAATATTTGCTGCTATACATTCTGTATCAGATTTGTACTCTTCTATCGTTATATGATGCATTCTTCATTGCTGTTCATATTGGATTTTTAATGCTGCTGAAGATTCCCTTATTGAGCATTGTTTCAGTATACATGTTGGTGGGAGATCTGAATAACCCCCTCAAGGTTATTTATTTGAGCTTATATTCTACAGGGAGCTTTTATTAGATGTATTTCAAGGCATCCCAGCATTGTATTTCCTTATTTTCACTTGAGCTTCCTTATACAACGTCCTCATGGACAGCTGCTGCAGAAATTCTTTGAAGGGAAATATTATCTCTTGACAAGTCTGATTGGAAGAGTCTGCTAGTGGGCCAGGTAGCCTCTGGATCTCATTCTTTCTTGTGAAGATGACATATCCAGTAAATTCTCCTGTAGTCAATCTCTAAAATATTTCAGTGTTGATTGTTAATACTCCCAGAGTGGAAAATAGGAATATCTCCAGATATTCCCGGCAAAGAAAAAAAAATTCCCATTTGGGACATTACAGTGGTATCAGAGCTTTGAAATTGGCTCAGCCTGTGAAGTTATAATTTTAGAGAAGAAGAGCTCAGAGATGATGCAGAAGATGAGATCAATCTCATCGGTTTTGGGTCCAGCAACAACCTCTCCAAGGAGGTTGAGGAGATAGAAGAAGGAGAAGTGGAAGGACCATGCGCTTCCTATTCTCACAGAGGAGAAGAGTAGAAGCATGGAGAACACTTGGAATTCGAATTCTAAGTGAGCATCTTTCTGAATATGGAGAAAACCCTGGAATATTCCAAAAGACTCTATCTTTTCACACTTTTTCAGTAGGAAGAGGAAAGAGCTTGGTGGTTCAGCCATGGGAGGCATGCAAGGGTTTCTACTCTTGTTGTTTTTTCTCAGATCTTGATTAGATGATTTGGCCAAAAGAGGAAGGAACCCTCACCACCATAGGCACATGCCAGTGCTGACACATTTATGGGGGAGCAGCCTCCACCTTCAACTATTGAGGAAGCTAGCACATTTAAGGAGGACACTCTTGCAGCAAGATTCTTCCAGATCTCTCCAATGTATGCATGAGTTTTCATCTATCATGAAGGATTGTACATTATTGCATGCTGATTGTATTGAGGAGGGTAATTTTACTGTGCTATGCCATTTTGGAGGAAATAAAACCTCATCATCCTCATACACCATTGATGAGCCATGCATCACATGTGAGGATGGGGTTTTGAAATTTTGTCATGAAGGAGATTGCATTTCAATGTCCCATGAAATGCAACACGAGAAATTTGTTTTGGGAAAATGGTAGCTCTTGTGAAGGAGGTACCAAGTGGCAGGATACTTACACCAAAGAGCAGAGCATTATGGATGGAGTGTGCCCAGCGGAAATGTGGAGGATCCATAACCCACAGCTCCCAGGATGATTCCACAATTGTTTCTCTTGATGGAGAAAGAGGAGAGTATGGGTGCAACATGATGGGGTGGAATTTCTCTTACCACTCATTATGTCAGAATTTCATATTGAGAATGGTGGAAGTATAGGGGAGCAACAAACATTCTTGTTGCTCAGATTTTGTTTGATGTTGCGGGAGCAAGAGGAGGCACTAGCATAGTGCAAGAGGATTACTCTTTGATCTTGGATGTCAAGCAACACTTTCTTCATGGAAGGAGCTCTACATTTTCAGCGACATGATGGAGTGAGATTCATGTCAAAGAGGGAAGCTTTGAGATGACAGTGGCCCTACTCCAAAGGCCAGCAGCGCTGTCACTTGAGAGCTTGGATTACTTGTTGAAGTGTTCTCAAGCCACTTCACAAGTGATATAATTTGGAGGCATGTAGATGATGAGCATGAAGGAGTAATGGAGGGAAGCATTCCTCACTACATTTTGACTTTCTTGGCTTGGTTGCACAAGAACAAGAAGAGGAATCTACATGCATTGTTTATGGGTTCTTCTTTTATGCATTTTCATGCATATTTTTCATTGATGGAGGAGTCCACTTGGGAGGGCTTCCTAATGGATGTATATCAGCATTTGGCTAGATGCATAGCCCAAGAGATGATGAGATGGTTGGCACAACCACTCCCCTACTATGTTGCAGTAAGGGGGACTTTGATTGGAGCCATTTCAGCTCAAAGGCCAAAGTACATGATGAGGGAGGTAAATATTTGTGACATGCTTTGTACTCTCTTATCTTTATGAACAACATATCAGCTCAAGAGGGATATTTCCTTCTTGCATATTGTGTTTTTTCATACTTATGGTTCAATGAAGAAAAATTCTGGCTATTTCAGCAGTGGTTTGTGGGGGAAAGCCACATCGTTTTGGTGTGCACATTTGGCACCAAATTTTGTTTTTCATGATCACATCTTGCAGGATGGATGTGGTAGAAAAAACGTGGCTGAAAAGACACTTGTTGCATTATATATTGAGGCAGGAAGATGATGCCCTGCGCTGGTTCCATGGATGGGACCAAATTTCACCTTCTTGCTTTCATAAGTTTATGCTTCCACATGTTGATTGATGGAACACTGTTTAGAGGAGGCATCATTTTGAAGGAGGGAAATGAATTGAAGATTCCCATTAGGAGTATGATTCTCCCTAATTTTCATATTGTATGTTTCAGGAGAAGCAATGGGCAGCCCATGATTGCCAAGCTTCATCTCTTTCCTTCATGTGGGAGGAGTTATTTGGAGAATTTAAAATTTTGGAGGAGGCATTTCATGGATTGTATGATTGATGGGGTGGCTTGGGTCTCTCATGAAGGTCATTTATTTAAGCCATATATTAGCAGAAACCCCATATGTATCATGAGGAGGGAGAGACTCATGGGGTAGATGTGCCCTTTGGGAGAGAAGACCTCCATTCTTTTCGCAGCACATGCTCCAAGGGGAGTATGGAAGATGATATGGCTACCATGTTCAGCCATGTGATTTTCCATGAGGTGGACCATATGATGTCTTGAATACCATATGTTGATGGATTCCAACTCATCACATATGTGAGGATTTGGGTCAGCTTGATTTGCAACGTTGGAGGAGAGATCTTTTTGGGATCTAGACTTCATTTTTTCCTCTTGAAGGCAACACTATTACAGCCCAAGTTCAGATTTCACTCCACATTCACCATAAGTGGAGAAGAGGACAGCATGGGGTAGGCTATGAAGCTTACCAAGTTCAGAAATTCAACCCATCTATTTCATGAGCACAAGGTGGAGGAGTACTTCCAGGAGTTGCCTAGTTGGAGGGTGACTCATTTTGATGGTTGATTGCTTGAGGATGGAGGATCCACAGGAGGCTATTTCAGAATCCATGCCTTGAGTGAAGGACTTTTTTACAGTTCATCCTTTCTCTTGCTTGAGGACAAGCAAGTTTTGGGAGGGGAGGACTGTAATGTCCCAAATTTTGCAATAAAGTATTTGGGACATTAATTTTACTTTTATGTTAATAAAAGTGAATAAGTGGGTGAGGGAACCCATGTAGCATTTTAATAAACACTCCTATGGTGAAAAAAGTCACTTAAGTGGCTTATGTTAGCAACCCAAGTGTGAAAAGGGGACAAAAGCAAGTGAGCTAGACCATGGTTCACTAAAGTCAACAACGTACCCTAAGAGGGGAAGCTTGCTCAAGAAGATTGCGTAGAGGGAAAATTTCAAATGAGAGAAACCCTAATGTGAGTGGGGTCCATGCATGCTTTGCATAAAATAAGAAGGAGAGCCATTCTAGAGTTCAGTTTTGGAGACAAAATTTGAAGTTGAAGCTCTCTTCAACTTGTTGCTGTTTAACACAAGAGGGATTCCTGTTTAGGAATGCCCTTCTCTTCCATCGGAGGCCATGGAGATATTGTTCCTCATCTTCCTCACATCATGGATTGAGGCCAAAGTAGTCATCTACAACTATTGTGTTATTCTTGCAACAAGAGAATGCTGGAGTTGTTGGTGTTATAGTGAGGGACCTTCATCACATTTCCGAAGTTGTTCTGTAGAGGAAGAGCCATCTATTTATCTAGGAGATCAGCAAAGGAGATTTCAGAGCTGTTTATTGCAGACCTTGGCATTGGGCCATTGTTTCTTCTCATGCCCAGCGCAGTCCCTATCTCCTACATCATTATTATCTGAGAGGGTTTCCAGGGGGAGATCATTTTGTGCACTAGAGAGTGCAATCTTCAGTAAGGGGATCAACCCCTTCACTTTGGAGATCATTGGAGGAGGTTTCATTGTCATTGCAACATCTATTTCCCTTATCCTATGTTGTATTATATTTTAGTTGCAGTAGCTACACTGTAACTCCGACATTTTCCTATTTTATGTATTCTAGCCAATCCCTTGGAGGATTGAGGCAATAATGTTTTATGGGGTTGAGATCTTGCTCCCCATCATCATATGTAGATCATATTTCAGTCATTTTACTTTAGAGACTGCGCAGTTATAGAGTAGCTGGGTTTTATGCAGCAATGTATTCTCTTGCTTATCTACATTTTCTTTGGAGGCTGATTTGCACTCACCTTGAGAGGTATTTTCCTCAAAGATCCTATATAATATTTGTTGCTATACATTTTGTATCATATTTGTACTCTTCTATCATTATATGATTCATTCTTCACTGCTGTTCATATTGGAGTTTTAATGCTGCTGAAGATTCTCGTATTGAGCATTGTTTCAGTATACATGTTGGTGGGAGATCTGAATTACCCCCTCAGGGTTATTTCTTTGAGATTATATTCTGCAGGGAGTTTGTATCAGATGCATTTCAAGGCATCCCAACATTGGATTGCCTTATTTTCACATGAGATTCCTTATACATCGTCCTCATGGACAGCTGCTGCAGAAATTCCTTGAAGGGAAATATTAGCTCTTGACAAGTTCAATTGGCAGAGTCTGCTAGTGGGCTAGGTAGCCTCTGGATCTCATTCTTCCTTGTGAAGATGATATATCTAGTAAATTACCCTGCAGTCAATCTCTGAAATAGTTCAGTGTTGATTGTTAATACTCCCTAAGTGGAAAATAGGAATATCTCCAGATATTCCCAACAAAGAAAAAAATTTCCCCATTTGGGACATTACACTAATACATTAAATTATGTCCTAATACATTAAATTATGTTTGTTTTCTAGAAGCATTAATCATGAAGAGTCACAAGATCCACATTTCAACCATACTATTTTCAAGTTAAAGGAGCATGTCCAAATACATTATTATGTTTGGTTTCTAGAAGCATTAATCATGACTTTTCTTTGAGATACACATTTCCATCATACTATTTGGAAGTTCACATTTCCATCATGCTATTTGCAAGTTCTATATGAATATATGTAGTCTAATAACTAATTAGTTCACATTTCCATCATGCTATTTGCAGGTTCTATATGAAGATATGTAGTCTAATAACTAATTAGCAAGTTGTGATGTCCTAATACATTATTATGTTTGGTTTCCATCATACTATTTTCAAGTTCTATATGAAGATATGTAGTCTAATAACTATACATTATAGCCCATGTAACATACATTATAGCCCATATAACATATAACGACCTTTGACAGTATGAGCAAAGAGTAAAAAAACAGAGAGGCCTCCCAGCAGAGTTCCACCTGTTCATCAAGGTAAGCAACATAATATCGGAAGTGAAACAATCACACCACTAAACATATGTGAATTTAGATATTAAATTGACATTTATTGAAAATGAAATGTGCATAGTTTATCTTAAAGTTTGACTTAAAAATTTTATGGTAGAATTCACATCTAAAATTAATGGGAGGAAGCCTTTAGTTTGTGGGAGAAATGACACATGTACACAGTTTACCTTAAAGTGGTTTTGTTTTATGGATATTAAAATGAAGAAATTCTATTTAGATCTATTCCAGAGATTTACTGTAGGGGCATTTACTAGATATGTCACCTTCAATAAAAGATGAGATCTAGAGGCTACTTGGGCCTTTACAGACTCTGCCTATAAAACTTGTAGAAGTTAAGAAATTTGCATTGACAAATTTACTTGTGAGAAATTTACATTGACAACATATAGAGATTCAACTAGGCTTGTGAAAAGTACAAGTGGAAAATGTATAATTCTACTTAGAAGAGTCTTTGGTTTAATGGTTCAGCAAGAAAGAGTCGTTACTTTCTCTATCTAGAGTAGAAGTGGAATACATAGTAGTTACTTCTTTTTGAGTGTTTTGGATGAAATGGACTCTACAAGATATTAAGGTAAAAGCATATGATTGTGTCAATAATTTGAAGTAGTCAAGATAGATAACAAAGGACCATCAAAATTGAGTGCAATATCTATATGATCAAGTGTCAATAATTTGTAGTCAAGAAAGATAAAAAAGGACCATCAAAATTGAGTGCAATATCTATATGATATCTATATTATCAAGTGTCAATAATTTGAAGTAAAAAAAGATAACAAAGGACCATCAAAATTGAGTGCAATATCTATGTGGGAGAGTACACAACATCTAAGGGGGAGAATACAATATAAGGAAGGAATACAAAGAGTAACAAGAAGCATATGATTGTGTCAATAATTTGAAGTATTCAAGAAAGATAACAAAGGACCATCATCAAATTCAAATTGAAATATCAAGTAGTCTTCTTCATGAACAAGAAGCATTAACTAGGTTCATCATTTAAAGGGTTCATTTTTCAATGAAAAAATTTATAAATAATATGGAATGAATCATTGTACATTATGATAAATCTTGTATTTAAATGACATTTGATCTATCAATAAAAGAGAAAATGGGATCATCTTTTCATATATATATCTATATATCTATATATATATCTGTGTGTGTGTGTGTGTGTGTGTAAGAGAGAAATAAAAAGCAAAGGTAATTCCACTAGGCCTAAAGGAGCATATTCTTAGGAAGTTCATAGTATATATCTGTTGGTGGAGGTTTGTTTGTCCCTACAAGTTCTTAGGAAGTCCACGTCAATCACTCCTCTTTTAATTAATATTCTTAAATTTTCAAGTGAAAAAACCTCACTGGATACCCCTTCCATATTGGGTTGAAATTGTAATAATAATTTTTCTCTAATTGGAGTTGTTAATAGATAAAAGAAGATTCATAGATATGATATTTAATATCGAAGTTCTGAAGCCACTATCAAATTCCATTATCAAGACATGGAAAAAATATGAAGAGGAGAGGAGATATATATAGTGGATACTTATGATTAGGAAACCCTAGGGTCGACTAAGATCAAAATATATAACATAGTTTAAGGTTATATACTAAATAGTAAAACTTAGATATTTCTAATAAAATTTGGTGGTAGAGATATATTTGTCCCTCTTAACGCTCCATAATTCCGAGGTTGAAAGGACTGAATCCCAGAGGCCAACATCAAAACCCCTTCGAGTCTAGGATCTAGCCCTCCTATACTCAGAGAGAGATCTTTCTATTAGATGTAGCTTTGTTTAATTGGGAATTTTAGGCTAGTTATTAAGGAAAAGGGGTTTGTTTGAAATTTGTGTTTGAAATAGGAGAAGAGGGCCATTGCGCTAAAGGAGTCAAACAGGTCAAAGAAGATTTAAATGGATGAATTAATGAGATCATGTGAAACGAGGTGAGATAGTGATGCCAATGGATCTTAAAAATTTGTGAATGGAAATAAGAAATATTTAGGGTTCCATCTAAATGAAGAGGAGACATTATACTAATTCTACATTTATGATCCAGAAGAAAACAAAGATATTGTTTTAAAGCCTGAGCAAGGTGTCCTAAATGAAAAATCCGAAACAAAATTTCTTATAAACAATAAATAGATAAAGCAATAGTGGGATAAAAGAAAACCAAATAGCATCAAGATGTGATTCACCATTTAAAAATAACACAAGAACCTGGAAAACATCAAGGTCCTTTCATTCACCCAAAAAAGGTGCTTACAACCAGATTAGCATTTTAGAATAGTTTCCTCCCTTCAGGTCTAACAATATTTCACATATTACATTCTATATTTTATAACATTCCCCTATTACATTTCATATCCTACTAATCGGGAAAATGAAATCCCCGCTTTAAGTATTTCGGATATTCTAGGAAATTGTCTATTAGTTCTACCCAAAATAAGATATTTTATCTCTTTTGCAAATATGACCAAATCTCCCAAACTATTACAAAATATCTGATTTCCCATATTGAAAAAGGAAAACATAGCCAAATATTTCTGTTGATTACACATTCAAATCTGGAAAATATGACAACTTGCTAACAAAACTAGATTTGGTTTGATCTTCATTAATGTCCCACTCTGATCAAAACTGATGTGTTAGAAACCTCTTGATGATGAGTTGTAATTAAAATATTCTTTGGAGTCTTGAGAGATCCTATAGAAGTTGATTTATCTTGATTTGAGGATATTGGTTGTCTTCTATGTATAACAGAGCTTTGGGCAGGTAAGGAGGGAAAAAAAGGGCACAATTAGCTGCCAATTATCACGATATTCGACAGCTATTTTAGGATCTTAACAGTCTTTAGGTGTCAAAAGTGAAATGATTATGAACTTAACCAAAAAACTTTGAGCTGTCTTTCTATCCTTGATGCATTAATTATCATAACTTTCACTGAAATCTAGAGCAGCCTCATCTAAAGCATTAAGTGTGTGATAAGCATGGGGTTTTAGCTTCTTGTGAATGAGTCTATACCTTAACACATTTTTCCTATTTTTCAACTTGACATTATGCTCACACATTCCTTTATTATTATGGTTGAATTTTTCATATTTGATTTCCATTTGATCTAGTGCTAAACTGATATTGCCTAATGATTGCATGAGGGTCTTATTCTTTGCCTTCAAGAGTCTTTATAAAAATTTCAGCTCATTATTTTCCTCCTGTAACTTCTATTTTTTAGATTTCTTGCTAACCTTATTCTATGAGGAGGTCATAGCTTCTTCATGGGCTCCTGCTACTTCAACTCATGGTCCTCCTCCTATTTATGCCTCTAGAGGTTCTACCTCGTTTTTTGCAGTTGATGACTCAGTCTCCTTTTGATGCAGGATCATGAGGCTTAGAGATAAAATGCTTCATTAATTATTCCAAAAATCCAAAAAAAAATTATAGGCAAAGGTGTTGGTACCTTTAGCTGTCAATTTACAGTTGCACTAGATAGGGTTGAACTAGTATCTAAGAAGATTGAACTTTTTTAGATAAGATTCAGTATATTTATTCTTCAGTTGATAGATTTAGGGAAGATATTATGTAATAGGATTTTATCTAAGTTAGGAGAATTCGATCCTCAAGAAGAGGTCGACTATTATGTAAAACACTATAAAATGTAACCTCTCAGAAGGAGAAAATTGAATTAGGCTGTAGAAGAATTTATGGAGAGGATTTTGCCTCTGATTTAATAAAATTGCAGTACTTAATTATCTTTTGTATGCTTGGTAAATTCCCAGAGGGTTTCATATCTCCGAAAATCCATTGGATTTATACTTTCTGTGTAGAATTTGAGTGTGATTAGCTTCTATGTAAACGATTCAAAGGAATTTGAAGAAGTTCTATTTTCTTTGCTTGAGATCAGATAGTCGAAATTAGAACAGTAAACTAGCAGAAAATACGTGGTCAAATGGGATCAAAAATGGAATTTTGCAGATCAAGTGGTTTTTGAAAAACCAGCCACTGCTGTCACACTGCTTTTGGGCGTGCAAGTGGTTTTGTTAAATTGAATGTGATCGAGTAAAAAGGTGACACGTCACGGTGGCAATACCGCAGATTTTACGATACTTTGGAGCCATAAAGTGTCGGGTCTATTTTTACATGATAATCGTTCGATCATAAGAATCAGAGATCTGACGGTGTTTGCATCAGAAGTTGTGTGGGGTTTTATGAAAGGTATGGACCCAATGGTTTATTTAATAGAGCTTTATTAAAGGTTTGAAGTCCAAAACCCATTTCCGAAGGTTTTAACATTGTTTAAAATTAAATTGTTATGTTTTAAAATTATAAAAGGGCTTAGTTTTCGTGTGGGATATCAAAAAGGTCATTTTATTAAAACAATTAAAAAAAATTTAAATAGATTTTGATGACCAAAAGTGGAAATAAAGAGTAGGAACAAGTCCCCCTTGAATTATAAAACATAGTAACAAAATTTGAACAGCTCTCCTTAACGCCTGCACCCACACTGCCATCATTTGTGGTATCACAGCAGACTTTAAAGAAGCCATCAGAATAGTCTTCAGAGCATTTTCCAAACACTGAACAAGCGTCCAAAAGTCAGAAAAATAAATCCAACATGGTTTTCATACTTGGTAGAGGAGGTGGTGCTGGTAGAAGAAGAGGTAGACCAGTTGCAAATGCTGAAGTACTAGAGACTATGCAGCAGATTCAAGCTAGATTGGAAGTAATGGAAATAGGACAACAGAGAGATCCTGAAGATGTCAATGAACCTGAAACTGAAGAAGAAGAAGGAGGAAATGTTGAGCTTACTCCTGAGATGAGATTCTTTAAATCAGTTTTAGGATCTACATCCAAACCTATACTTGAAGTTTCAGCTTTTGTAGGAGGATTGAATCTAGAAGATTTGATATATTGGATCAATGAAATGAATAAATGATTTGATTATGAAGAGATGGGTGAAGAAAAGAGAGTTAAGTTTGTTGTCACAAGGTTGAAAGGACATGCAACACTTTGGTGGGATGGAGTGCAAGCAGAAAGAGGGAGAGTTGGTAAGCAGCCAATCAATAATTGGAACAGAATGGTAGCAAAGCTAAGAGGTAAGTTTTTGCCTAGTGATTATCAACTTTCATTATTTAGAAAAATACAGAATCTTAGACAGAGATTAATGACATTAAAAATAATACACAAAATAATTTTACAAAGTAAGCATAAGAGCGGGACAAATTCAAGATATAGCAGAGAAGATTGCCAGGTAGATAAATGGTCTCAGAGTGGAGATTCAAGATGAGATAAGTATATTGTCTCCTAAAAAAGTAGAAGAGGCTTACCATATGGCCTTAAAAGCTGAAGAAAAACTCATAAGGAAGAAATATGCCAAAGGAAGAGGTATTTTTCGAGGAATAGGAAGTCAAGGTGGTAGAGGAAGATCTACAACACCAAGAGATGGAGCTAGCAGCAACTCACCTCAACATGCACCCACAAAAGGAGATACAAGTGGCAGAAAGAATCCTTACAGAGGAAGAGGAGGTAGAAACAGAGGAAGAGAAGTCAGATGTTACATATGTAACAAATTAGCACATAGAACCTATGAATGTCCAGAGAATGTGGGGACAAATAAGAGAAATGCAATTGTTGCTTAGACTGAAGAAGAAGCAACAAAGTTGCCTGTAACAGAGAAAGAAATTGTGCCAGAGAAAGGAGAACCATTGGTGGTTAACAAAGTTTTGTTAAAACAAACAAAGGAAGTTGTTCAACCAACACAGAGAAAGACTTTGTTCAGAAGTGTGTGCAAAGTTCAAAGGAAATGTTGTCAAATTGTAATTGATGGTGGTAGTACAGATAACTTGGTCTCTTTTGTCACATATTGTTGGGTAGACCTTGGCAGTATGAAAGAGCAGCAATACATGATAGAAAGAGAAACACTTACAAGTTTTTCAAAGATGGTATGAATCAAACATTGTTACCTATGGAAGAAGAAGATGCATCAAGTAAAAAGTCTGATCCAAAGGCTTTATTTTTGAGTGGAAAAGAATACTTGCAGTAGATTCAAGATGATGAGGTAAATTTTTCTTTAGTTTGCAAACCTAAGGTAGTATTTACTTCCATTAAAATTTTTGATTTTCCAATTGAAATTCAAGAAATGTTGGAGAAATATTGTGATATTATTGTGGATGATTTGCCTGATGAATTACCGCTTGTAAGAAGAATCAGCCATCAAATTGATTTGATTCCAGGATCAAATTTTCCATAACAATGAATGAGTACATTCTATTAAGAATAATAAGTAATTTCATAGAAACTACTTCCACTATTTTATTATTAGTATAATTATTTTATAAATGATCACAAGGGCCAACATGTCTTCAACTCTAACTCACACTAATTGGGACAACCATTATGCAATCAAGTTGAGGAATCTAAATCTAATCATGCAACTAGATGTCCTCTCACATTCTTTTTTCCATTAGACTAATGGCAAGAAGTTGTCCAATATATTGAAAATGGTTCTTATTGATGTCAAATGTTGTCCAAATGAATGAGGAGATAACATAGTCAAACAACAAATTGTGATAAATTTCCAACTGTCTATGGCACTCCCTTTAATTCCATAAGAATAAAGACATATGATCCAAGAGGAGATAACATAGTTAAACAACAAATAGTGATACAATTCCAACTGTGTATGGCACTCCCTCTAATTCCATAAGAATAAAGAGATATGATCGAAGATATAGACATGGATCATTCCTCCCCCTTAGGAAGCAACGTCCTCATTACATGCAAAGCCTCCATGAATTTTTTGTTGAACTTCGTCCTTGGTGAACCACTTGCCTTAGTGAAGGAGTTGGCCTCCTTTGACAACCCGATATAGTTGGATCCTCTCGGTGTTATTGAACTGTGTCTCCATGATACGATCAATTTTGGCTTGTTCCATGTATTTTTCATTTAACTCTATTGATGTGAGTTGTTCTGTAATGTCGGATGTGTAGAGTAATGGTGGAAAGTAGGGCTCAAGGTAGTCCACATTGAACCGTGTGTGCGAACCGAGTAATGCTGAAATATTGAGCTCGAAGGAATTGTTCCCTACAAATTTGGTGATGTTGTATGGCCCATATCAAAGCCAACGAAGCTTTCAGTTGGGTCCGATGCAGCCCTCCTTAGGAAAATGTAGCCAAACATTTTCGCCCACCTTGAAGTTGTGTGGCACCAGATGTTGATCATTTTGCTGCTTATACTTAGCATTATTTCTGTCAATATATCATGGACTTGTTGCTGGATGTGCTTAACGCACAGAATGAAGTTGTTCTCCTTGTCAGCTTCATACTCGACACTAGTTGAATATGTCTATGTATCCACAAGTGACATGGCCACATCAATGGGACATAGTGGGTGGAATCCCAAACCCACCTAAAAGGGGCTATGACTAGTTGAGCTATGGAGAGCCCAATTATAGTTGTGTTGTACATAGGGAAGGCTTTCATCCCATGTCTGTGGATGATTCGAGTTGTACATGCATAGGATGTGTACAATAATCCTATTGACAACCTCTATTTTGCCATCAGTTTGGGGGCGGAGCATTGTGGACTTAGTAAGCTTGGTGTCCAACATCGACCACAAACTTGACCGAAATGTATTGAGGAACATGTTGTCTTGATCTGAGATAATGGACTATGGGATCATAAAGTGTACCTACACTCATTAAAATAATAGTTTGGCATTGGATTCTTCTATTATATTCTTCTTGTAGGCCACCATAACGTCCATCTAAAAGAATTTTTTGGCGACCAAAAAAACATATTGATTTCCATGTTTGGTAGAAGGAACGTTCGACATGTAATCCATGGAGATGGATTCCCAAGGTCGACAAGGGGTAGGAATCAGACTATATAGGCCCTACCTTTTGATTTCTGTTTTGGGAATGACACAATTAGTGCAGGATATTATGTACTTCTCGATTTCTTGTCGAAGGTTCGGCTAATAGAAATAATTCTACAAAACTTTCATTGTTTTCTTGACCCTAAAATTTCTAGTGACTTGACTGTAGTGATATTCCCAAATGATATTGGCACACTCACTTGACAAAACACAAAGGTGTCCCACATGACACAACAGTGCATCCTCGTGGTGAAAATTTGGAACTTTCTTACCTTCGAGGAGTGTCTCGTATGTGTTGCCAAATTCTGTATCACTTTTGTAGAGTTTCTGCCAACATGACGTCTGAATCTTCCCACAAGAATCGAGCATATTTTTTAGTGCTAGAATCAGTTGTGAGATGAGGTAGTCTACAACATTATTGGTTCTACCCTTTTTGTATTGGATTATCAATTGGAATTATTGCAGATATGTGGGCCATTTATGATGGCAATCATTATACAACTTTTTTTGTGTTTGTATGAACTGCACGGGTCGGTGATATGTGTGGTTGACTATTTCCTTCCCCAAAATGTAATGATTCCATTACGGAAACCCTGCATAATGAAATACATCTCTTTTTCATCGATGGCATACTACTGGACTCTCTCTTAATGTGTGTCACTGTGATAGGCCACTAGGTGCACTTGCTAGGAAACAACTGCCCGAATATCATAGTGAGAGGTGCCATATGTCTCGATCTGAAATGGTTGTTGCAAATCATAAATTTCCACCAATTGTTGTTTTTCCCGTAATCTACTCTCAACCGACCAATGGTGTCATTTTCCAACAGCTGCAACTTTGTATGTAGTGTCATCCACAACAATGCAATATGAGCTATAAGAGTAGATCCTTGCCTCTAGGTCTGAAAGGTCGAGAATTTTAACGAACGTTCATGTAAAAGGATTGCAGAGTGTATAAGGATTACAGCTACTTTCGAATTTGTAATTTTTGACCAGCATGCATCCTCCCACAAATTTTTTGAAAGAAGTTGTATATTTCGAGTCCACCTTAAGGAATGAAAGGTCAAGACATGAGTTAATCCAGGTGCTTCATTAGAAACAAAAATCCATACAAGGGTTTTTCATACTGAACTCACACACAACCAGTAGAGCCTGATTCCTATTAAGAGATGCCTCATCCCATCTCATTAGGAAGTAGTTTGATGATAGAAATTTGTTCCATTTCTTGCAAATCATGTGATGGCTATACAAAAACTCCACTGGCAGACGTGCACATATCTCGGCTTGAAAGTTAGTAGGAAATTCATTCCACCATGAAGCGGCTTTTACCATTTCCATATTTATAACTTGAGGTGACCAATACAAATACAGAGTCGAAGGACATATACAGAATCCAAGAACACCTACAAAGCCAGAGAATAGTTAAGGTATGAGATATGATTCCAATGAAAACTATATATATAGCATAAGTATGAAGATTGAGCTTCCTTAAAACAAAATATGGCAAGTCTGTTCAAGCTTATATTAACAATAGGAAGTATTATAGAAAAATATAATATTATAAATAAATTAAAATACTTGGTGAGAAGTTTTGATTGGGTTTTCTCTAATTTCTCTAATTTTAAAATTTTATTAAGGAAAATATAATATTATAAAGGAATTAATAATTTTTGTGATGGTTTTTATTTTTAATGGTTGGCAATAAGTATGTACTACTTAGCTTTATTTATAAAATATTATTAATAAATAGTAATAATAATGAATGAGTACATTCTAATAGGTACAATTAGTAATTTCATCGAAACCACTTCCGTGATTCGATCATTAGTAGAATTATTTCATAAATCTTATCGTGCAACATCCACCTCTTTGCACATTTTTTTTCAATTAGACGAATGGGAAGATGTTGTCCAATATATTGAAAATGGTTGCTATTGATGTCAAAGGTTGTCTAAATGAAAGAGGAGATCACATATTCAAACAACAAAGTGTGAAACATTTCCAAGTGTGTATGGAACTCCCTCTAATTCCATAAGAACAAACATATATGAATTATTTTGTTAATATAAACCAACTAAAATACAAGTAGGCTATATTTGGATACCATATCTTTCAAGGAACTTTTACTCGAATTACCTAGCTCAAATGGGAGCATATTAGGATATATTGTTGGAAAGATTATATGTTGGTGCAAGCTTTAAACTTTTATAAAAATTATTATAAACCCCACGCTGAAACAATAACCACCACAACCAAACTTTGAATTATAATTAAAAGAGGATGCCTTACCTTTATAAGAAATCCCAACTCCAAGCCTTCCATTATAATAGCCACTGAGTCATGCGGATATATGTATAGTTTTCAATAGTATGAATGACATGATTAGCCCTTGGCACTTATACTATTTCCTCCTTCTTCTCGTAATGAAACCACACCATGAGACCTTGGTTCCCTTATCCATACTTGTGCATGAACACAAAAAATACAAAATTAAGCATAAACATAGAGATGAATCTTAGTAAAAGTTGTTGGTGGGGGTTTGTTTGTCCCTACAAGTTTTTAGGAAGTTCACATCAATCACTCTTCTTTTAATTAATATTCTTAAATTTTCAAGTGAACAAACCTCAGTGGATACCCATTCCATATTGGGTTGAAATTGTAGTAATAATTTCTCTCTTATTGGAGTTATTAATAGATAAAAAATATTCATATATATGATATTTAATATCGATGTTCTGAGGCCACTATCAAAGTCCATTATCAAGACATAGAAAAAATATGAAGAGGAGAGGAGATATATATAGTGGATACTTGGTTAGGAAACCCTAGGGTCGACTAAGATCATAATATATAACATAGTTGATCCGATCTAGTCTACTACTCGAAATTTGAACACAAAAATCCTTCAAGTCCACAAAAATGACTATAGAAATATTCAACAATTTATTCCACAATAATACTTCAAAGAGTGAAGTATTTATAAATAATTGTTTACAAAATATCTTAGAATGGTTCTAGGAATTATCTAACCAAAATAAAGTATCTTTACAACAATAATAGAGACAACTACTCAAAAAATCATCAAACTATTCTATTAATTCAAATAAAATAGAAACAGATTGTAGATAACATGCAGCTGGCTATCCTGTTGTCTTCCTTGTTAGCTTTAGACATTTCAAGTTTGTTTTGAAATCTGATCTACTCATCTGATACTCTTTCACTAATACTCTTTAATCTCCGATAGTCTTTGTCCATTTGTAAAACATGTTTACTGCTGAAAAATCTGTTTTGACTCATAAATAAACAAATTGTTTTCACTGTTGTCTTTTTTCCTTCTTACTTTTTACAGTAAATTTATTAATGATTGTCAATATTCTTCAATTGGAATTTGTATTTTCTTCAACTTTCTAAATTTTCATCTACTTCTGTGTAGTTGGAGAAAGTTGGTTTGATGACAAACAAATGTTTAATTTCATGTTGTAAATAGAATAAGTCCTCAAAACTTCTAAGTAGGACTTTCCCTGTTGGAATGCCTTGTCCACCACCTAATTTTTCAACTTGTTCCTTGGCATATTCTCTGATATTTTTGTTATAATCCTCGAGAGGCATTAATTTTTCATTGATGACCAAAATATTAGGTAAACCTCTTTGCGTCAAGTTCTCAAATTTGACCATAAATCTGGTTATGGAAATGTTCATGTTCTCGTACTTTTCCTCTAACTGCTTCATCAGGTTCTTTTTAGTTATAACCTTATTTATCTCAAGGATAGTTTTAGTTCTATCAATAATTTCAAGTTCTTCCTACTCTTGCCTGTTCTCGCTGTTCAGAAACTTTATCATTTCTAAAACTTGTTTTGGTTTGTTATCCAATTCCTCTTTAGTCTTTTGGATTTCTTCTAATGCGGCTTTTAATAAGTCTCTTTGTTCAAAAATCACTTGGATGGAGGGCCATACATCATTGATGACTTCTATGATTTTGTTCCACAAATTATTTTTCACATAGGAAATTTGTTCCTTCAAGGTCAATTCCTTCTGCAATTTCTTCAATTCTTCATTTAATCTGATGGCCTTTTTCTCATGAGTTTTTTCATTAATTTGAGCCAATTTGTTTGAATTCTCTAGATTTTCTACCATCTATTTTAATATGCTAATTTCACTTTTCTTAAGAGACATTTCTTCCATGGCCTTTACCATTTTGCTAGCCTCATCTGTAGGATGAACTGCTGTTGTAGATGATTTTGTAGCTGAGGTTGTGGATGAAGTTATTGGCACTGCAGTAGCCAGTGATTCTTTGGGTGCCAAATTTTCAGCTAAAATTGAAGGCACAACTATAGTGATTATAGGAATAAATGTAGGAATTTCTGGTACTTTTGAACTAGAGACATTGTCCTTCTTATGCTCTTGCTGTTTTTTGGAGTAAGTAACTCCTGCAAGAGAGTTCCTTTATTTTTTGGTTGGACCTCTTGTTCAAACTCTCCCAAAAACAATAAATAATTCCATGTCTTATTTCTCCTTTTAAGCTCCTGTAGCACTAATTGTATTAATCCATGGTGAAATAATCTGCTATTAGATGTTTGGGGTTTGGATTGGACCTTGGAAGCCATTTTGGTGAGGTTTTTAAAAATATAAGAAGGCATGTTAAGTGCTTTCTTACTTGTGAAGTGAAGAAGTAGTCTGAAGTGATAGAACATTGTTCTCCCATGCCTTCCTTAATAGGTAATATAAACCCAGATCATCTTCAAAAACTCATGCCACTGCTCTTGCAAATAGCTCCTCGGAATGTATTTCTTCCATTTCATATTATCATGTTCCTCCTTAAGAAAGAACTTAAAATCTACATCATTAGTGGAGGTGGTATTAAACCAACACTCTCCAACTCCTCACATTTTTGTGGCTGCTACCACACTTGCTTCGTCAATCTTCATTCTCGTTGGCCCCAACTACACTTTTTTTCCATAAAAACTTCTTGCAAATGCCTCAATGACACCCTGGTGGTATCCCTGAAAATTTTGACAAAACCTATAACAACCCACCTATTTGAAAATTTTGCATGCTTGTGGGTGTGCCTCGAGGTAAGGGGCATCTTGTAATTCTTTCCTTAACAATGCTCCTCGAGTCAACATTCTCTTCTCCAACACCTGCAAATGATTTCAAACAGACTTTGTGGGTTTGTGGGGTGACTGGGGTAAGGGGTAAGTAGGTGATGATAGTTAACTAAGCCTGAAACACGGGCCAGACTAAAGAAACAAAGATTGTAAAACTAGGAAATCAATGAAGGCTTACAGCACTTGGTTGTAAATGAATTTTAAAACAAACTAGAAGACTATCGATAGAACTAAAACATGTTTGAGATCATGACGACCATTTTTAGAACTTAAACAAATGAATGGACAGGACTCAAGTTATGATTACGAGATAAGGGGATATAGATGAGACAGACATTTGAAAAATGGCTGAAATGATGCATCGACATAGTTAAGGTAGATTAGATTTTCATGATGGTGTGAGTACCAACTATGACGCGGAAATGACATGACGATATAAACCCTACCAGAAATTTTGGTTCTTACAACAACTATTAATAGATGGATTTAATTGTTTAAGCTGCCAAAAGTTCTCATTTCTGGCATGAATTGTAGCTAAATAGATTGACAAATCTCTCTCGGCTACCTTAAATATTTAAAACTCAAATTTAACCTCTTAACTCCATCATCTCGCTCATCCCGGTCACTTTTTTCATACCATGGTTTCAGAGGGCCCAACAAGCGATAAATGGTTTGCAACAATAGGGGTGCGAAATCCCCACAGCTTGCCATGTGGTCTTCATTCAGTTTTGGAAATCATAATTTTTTTGAACACCCTCGTTTATTAAACTTAGAAGTGTTGAAGGGGTCCTAAATGAATCTACACCATTGATCTCTACTAAAACTCATTAACCATAATATGAGAGTCCACAAGGTATAAACACTTTTAGCTAACAAACTTAATCATATTAAAAATGATCATATAAAATAAAAATAAAAAATTTAATTCTAAAAATATTTTATAAAAATTAATAAATATCTATTTTTATTAATTATTTTATACATAATATATTTATTTTTTCTCCTTTATGTTTTCTCCATATACCAAATTATAAATTTTGAAAAGGAAAAACAACTATTAATCATTAAATTCAATTTTGTTGGAATTAATTCTTACATGTTATATTTGAGAAGTTGGTTTGTGATGGTTGAGAAATTCTCTCAACCTCTCCTTCTAACTTAGGAATAAGTTAGATCTTGAAAACTCTATTTAATAGAGTAATCTGAATGTAATCTGTGTGTGTGTTTACACATAAACCATTGTGTATAATATAAGAGTGTCTTTTAGTTAGTTTTATCATGGTATCAGAGCTTTAGGATCATACTGGTATTGAGAAAGAATGTAACTTGTTGTAAAGAGAATGTGATTTTTTTTTTTCTTAACAGTGTCTTGTGTGAAACAATTACAAAGACAACTATTCTAGTTATTTTTTATCAGCTGGGCATTAAGCATGCCACCCGCGTGATGATCCCACGGAAGAAGGGCTGCATAATCTCTACTACTAGCATTGCAAGTGTGGGAGAAAGATTTGATCCATACTTCTACAAGTCCTCGAAGCATGCAGTCAATTGGCAAATATGGGATCTGAGTCAATGCCGTCTCTCCTTATGTGGTGGCCACAGCTCTTGCAATTTAGAATCCACCATGGAGAAAGCAGAGAAAAGATATAGTGCAGAGGTTGGCAGTACGCATTTGCAGAGCCAATCTCTGTGGAAGGGAGCCGGGATACTATGGCAAAAAGCATGATTGCTCTCACATTCACATCGATACAAAGTTCAGTATTTACTCCAGCGTACCCTGTTCATAATAATAATTTTGAAGGAAATTGACAAAATAACAGTATGCATGGATTTTTGCCAAAAATCTCTATTTGAAGCTGACATCAAATCCGCTGACTTCTGGATTACTGAAAATGCCACCTCTCTTACCGGAAGATATTCTCATAGTTTCTACAGTCTCTGTAGTTTTTTTTGAAAGGGTGAGGAATCACAACAAGTAAAAGCACTCTTGTTTCCTATTGCATGAGTTAGAAAGGGCCGATGTTTTAGTGAAGCAGATGTAAAATTTATTGGTGCAGAAACAACAAAAGGCCAGAAATGACCCTTCAGAAGTGAAAGAGTTAGTTGACACATTGAAGCAATCCATGACATTTTTGGATGAACGGATTGCTGCACTAGGTTTGTTGCGAGCTAGCGTGGAGTAGCAGCATCGTTCTTAACACAATGAGACAAAGAGTGTGATGGACTCAGAAAAGCGAAAATTATATATATTTTGCAATAAAAGAATACGAGAACATTTTTTACAGCATGGTCGAATTATATGGATATTTTATTCTACAAGATGCTATGATATTTTCTGTGTGTTTTGTAGAGGGACAATGATATTATTTAGTAATATATTTTCTATAAAATTTTAGAATTTTGTTTTGTAGAAGTTTGTTGATGGTGAATTTTCAAATAAAAAGGTCATGATGCAATAACTGATTCTAGATACATATTGTATCTAGATGGCTTCCCTATATAACTGGAGAGTACAATGGTTAGCACCTATGTATTTCAGTGTATGGGAGCTCGTCCATAGAATGACTAGGGGTTCAGCGATTCCAAACATGTAATCAATTGTGTTTGAAGAGATAAAGTGGTAGTAAGGCTCAACATGGATGGTTGTCGAGATAGTATGGCAGTTGTGGATATAGGGAAGGATCCCTTATTGGTCGTAGATGTGGAGTGGTCTCCTAATGAGGTTATGCGACAGATTGGGATGATGTCCGGTAATTGACTTTGGGAGGTCCTTGATTTTGGAGTTCAGGAGTCAAACTTGGGAATCCAACTTGCTTACTACACCTTTACGAGGGTTATGAGACAACTTGATGGAGCATCTACTGATAAGATAAAGAATGATTGTGATTTTCAATAAATTCATGTAATATAATCATTAAAGGGGGATGTTGGAATTAATGCTTACATCCGATATTTGAGAAGTTAGTTTGTGATGGTTGAGAAATTCTCTCAACCTCTCCTTCTAACTTAGGAATAAGTTAGATCTGGAAAACTCTATTTAATAGAGTAATCTGAATGTAATCTGTGTGTGTGTGTTTACACATACACCATTGTGTATAATATATGAGTGTCTTTTAGTTAGTTTTATCAAATTTAAGGAAAATTCCTGTAAACACTCTCATATTATGTCAAAATTATTAATATCTTTTACCTCACTTTGCTACATTAGGTTTTGTCCATGTGTGTAAGCAATAATATATTTTTATTGTCTCATTTGAATCATTATGTCTCATGGTGCGAAACAAACTTTATTTCCAAGTCCTATACTACATTCTGATTGAAAATTAGCTCAATCATCTTCTTTAATTTTCGATGGACTTATGTGTTCATACCGTGTTCTAGAGTTTCATAAGTCAAATAATATGAAAGAAGGAAAAAGAATTGTATGCTCTATTCCACTTTAAAATATATTATTCCCAAATAGATTTATATATTCTATAGTTTCATGGCTAATACTACTACATCGAGAGTTGAGAAATAGTCATATTAATTTTTATAGTTTCACTAAGAGAAAAAAATCGAGCTAAGTCTTTAACAACAAGAAAATTATGGTTCAAAACTTTGATAGACAATTTAATAATATTTCCAACAATGCCTATAAATGACTTTGAGTTTAGTTTAGAAAAAATAATGATTTAAGAATATATCCACCAATACTAAAAATGGCTTTGATTTCAATAGAGTTAGGATTGTTTAATGTAAGACACCATAATCATTAAATAAAAACTATATAGCATACATCAAATGCGTAAACCATTAGTCATTAAATAGAGAAATGTTATCAACTAAAAGCTGTGCTATATGGCACACTTGAACTATTCTTATATGAATGGGATCTCATCAAAATAAAATAAAATAAAACAAAATATATAACACAAAATAGCATGCCCATTCTTCACTATAATTGTGGGCTCTTACTAGTACAAAAAGAAAAGCCTATGATGAAACAAAATATCTAACACAAAAGAGGATAAAATTTCTTTACTAGAATGGTGGTCCCTTCCAAGTACAAAAGGAGAAGCCTATGAAGCTACACTTACACCAACATGTACTTGCAAAACAACATGAGGATTGCATTAACTCAAACAAAAATAGTTGTAGCATCATGCTCTTAAAATGTAGCCATAATAGGTTACAAATATTAACTAAGAGTAATACTAGTCTTATACAAACTCACAATAACTTAACCTTGCTTTAAGTTTAACATGTACATTGTCTTTTTCAAATATGTTGATACATTATATATATAAAAAAACTTATACATAATAGATAATAACAACCTATATAGAACAACCCTAAGAGGGAAATCTATTATCTTGGTTTCATAGAAATATTTAATTGAACATGCATTCTTAGAAATGAAAATATGAACCAACACTTTGATACACTTTGATACATATATCTAGAAACTCAAGGATGAGGGCATGGTATTTTTTCTTGTCAAATCTCCACGGCCTAATGGAAGGCTCCATGAAAGTCAATAGCTAAAATGACTCAATAATTTTTGGTTAAAGAAACCAAAGTCTTTGATGAAAACAAAGAATTTTAGGAAATGAACATTTAAAAGACTATGTAAGATCAAAGGGTTGAAATCAAATATTAAGGATTTGACTAAATTTAAAAACTCAAATGCTAGAGCTTTAGCATTTAATAAAACTACAAGTCTAGATATAAAAGATAAGTAATTTATCTAATAAATCTCTGACATATTACAAATGATCACATTGATTACAAGTTCCACAAATTTTGTATGGCATGAAGAAATTTAAACCAAATTAAATTCATCTTAAATTTAGATATCAAATAAACACCAACACTTACGTTTCAAATAAACACCAAAAATTTTTCCTTCTAAATTTCTTGCATATATAAACATTACAATAACTAATCATAGGATTATAGTTCAAAATTTATTTAAAGTAATCCAAAATAATAATGAAAATATTTTAAGTATCATCATGATGTCCCCCTAACTTATGACTCAGGTCCATGGCTGCAGAATAGGCCTAGTCATCCTTCAACACCACTAGTTTATTTGAGCTCCTCCTTTCTCCGGATTTCTGTTGTAATGGATGATAGTGTCCCTACCAATCCTTAGCTTCCTAAGTTGATAGTTTTGATGACAAAGAAAGTCTCATAGCTTTTCTTAATCTATTTCCTTTCAAAATGCGCTTACAATGGTAATTTCATCTCTCTTATGTTCTTCTCTCTATATAATGTTGAGAGGAGCATGATAAACTATATGTCAAAATACAATTGTAACCATGAATAGTCAAAAAATCAAAATTGACATTAGCCTCTTAGGTGAGTGTGTTGGGTGCCTTTAGGAAAACATCTACCTTTTCCAAGATGTTCCTCTTACACTGCCTCATTTCCATAGGGCCATTTTCCTTGGTTTCTTTAGCTTTTGATTTCTTAGAACCTACAATTTTTCCTTTGTTTATTATGAGGTTTTTTAATGGCATGTTGTTAGTATCAATGACCTCCTTGGAAAGGTCACCATTTATTTTCAACTTTATCTTAAACCTCAGTTTGTTTGTAGTCCTAGTATGAGGTTTCTTATCTCCCCTAAAGATCTCGTTCAGTGGAGGTTCTTCTTCAACTAGGGGTTCTTCATTTGGGGTTTCCACTTCAATTTATTTTCTTTTAATGATTTATGGTGAATGATTTCTGCATGGGATTTCTCAATGGGTGATATTTTAGCATGAGGGGAATTGATAGCAGAGTACATGTTTTGAGTGGAGGCATGATATGTCTTTTTTAGCCTAGAACTTCTCCTAGCATAAACCTTAGGTATTTTCGGCCAAGAAGATGATGAGGGGATGTTTGTTTCTTTTTGTCTAGGGGTTGGCTGAGTGAAAGCTCATCCATGAGTTTTCTTACTCTGTTTGGTGCCTTTCTTGCTCCCTCTTCTATCCTTAGGAGGTTAGGAGGTTGAGGTTGAAAACCTCCCCAAAACAAGAAATGGCTCACCATCCTTAGTGCCTTGTGAAATATATTCTCAATTAACAATGTGGTTATAGATTTATGATAAAAAAAGGGAGGAGAAGGGTCTACCCTCACTTGAAAACTCGCAGCCATGTGTTTCAATCTTTGGAGAAAATAGAAACGATGTTGAAACAACCTTCACAAGTGAGATAAGACTCGGTTATCCTTAGAAAAAAATTTAACATATGGTACAAACAGACCCTCTGAACCTTAGTCTTCAAGTTTCAGCCACTAAACTATGCTTTCAGGAAAAATGAAACGTCCATACTTACTAGAACATGGATCCTAAAAACCCTTTCTCTGTGTGCAGGAAAAATTGTAGTGTTAGCTGTGATCTCCTATGTGACTCAAAAATAAAGTCCTCCTATCTCCACTAGCTAACCATTGAGCCCCTCAGCTAGTGCATGAGCCACAACATCATGGTAAACGATGAAATGGTGGAAATACTGCTAAACTGAAATTGCTATTGAATGTTAGGGTAAATCTCCAAGACTTAGGACCCTTTCGGCTTAGCCCTGTTAGATTTTCTACTCTTCCCCATTAGATGTATAACCTAGTGGAAACACAGAAGGATTCATGTGTATTTGATCATGGATTCATGTCAACAAACTTGACACAAACTACTTTGCTATAAGTTATCTAACTTACAAGCCATAAAAATAATTCACCATTGGGATAAATGATTTTACATTAACCCACTTTTTCCTCTATGAATTATTAATCGATGACTTTATACCTCATGGTACACGTGGAAATTCTCATCATTACTATTGCTGAACTAGTGAGAGAATTTAAAAAAAATAAAAATTTGAGATTTATTTTGGCTTTGAAATTATATTTTTCAACTATATCTGTAATACTACAACCCCATTGTCAATTCATTTGCGTTATTCTGAAAAAAGTTATGGAAACCATTAAAATGTTGATCATCCCACCATCATCCTTTTCATGTTTAATACAAATCAAATGATGAAACGAAACTGTCAGCATTTTCTTACAAGAAATAATATTATTGTTTTTTTTTATTTAGAATGTTTTTTTGAATAAATAGATGGATTATGTAAAACTCTCTAATGAACTCATTAGTGAATCTTTTTTAAATTAATTGTTGAGACCAAAAATCACACATAATGTTTTATTATTAAAAGATAATAGTATAGTATGAATAGAAAGTATTTAGACTTCCTATAGAAAAATACAATATTATAAATAAATGAAAAAAATCGCTGAATAGTTTTGGTTGGGTTTTATGTAATTTTGAAAAATATAAAAAATTATTAAGAAAAATATAGTATAATATAATAATATAAAGGAATCATGTTAGAACTAAGAGTTTTGTGATGTAGATAAAAGAAATTTCAGATTAATCACATCATTAGGATTAGGTCGACGTTTTGAACCAACTAAACGTCCATCTAATCCTAATGATGTGATTAATCCGAAAGTTCTTTTATCTATAAAGGAATCAATAATTTTGTTTGATGGTTTTTTAGTAATGGATAACAAGTATGTACTATTTAGCTTTATTTATTTATTTATAAAATAGTATTAATAAATAATAATAATAATAATGAATGAGTACATTCTATTAAGCATAATAAGTAATTTCATAGAAACTACCTCCACTATCTTATTATTAGTAGAATTATTTTATAAATGATCACAAGGGCCAACATGTCTTGAACTCTAATAGAGGCTAATTGGGACAACCATTATGGAATCATGTTGAGGAATCTAAGTCCAATCATGCAACTAGATGCCCTCTCACATTTTTTTTTCCATTAGACTAATGCGAACAAGTTCTCCAATATATTGAAAATGGTTGTTATTGATGTCAAATGTTGTCCAAATAAACGAGGAAATAACATAGTTAAACAACAAATTACAATACATTTCCAATTGTGTATGGCACTCCCTCTAATTCCATAAGAATAAAGAGATATGATCCAAGATATCCATGTGGATCATTCCTCCCCCCTTAGGAAGAAATGGTCCTCATTGCATGCAAAGCCTCCATGAGTTAAGGAATTTTTTGTTGAACTTGGTCCTTGGTGAACCACTTGCCCTGGTGAAGGAGTTGGCCTGATTTGACAACTTGAGATAGTTGGATCCTCTGGGTGTTCTTGAACTCTGTCTCCATGATATGATCAATTGTGGCTTGTTCCGTGTATTCTGCATTTAACTCTATTGATGTGAGTTGTTCTGTAATGTCGGATGTGTCGATTAATGGCGGAAAGTAGGGCTCAAGGTAGTCCACATTGAATCGTGTGTGCAAACCGAGTAATGCCGGAATATTGAGCTCAAAGGAATTGTCCCCTACAACTTTGGGGATGGTGTATGGCCCATATCAAAGTTGATGAAGCTTGCGGTGGGGTCCAATGCGGCCCTCCTTAGGAAAATGTAGCCAAACATTATCGCCCACGTGGAAGTTGTGTGGCATCCAATGTTGATCATGTTGCTGCTTATACGTAGCATTGTTTCTGTCAATATATCATGTGCTTGTTGCCAGATGTGCTTAATGCCCAGAATGAAGTTGTTCTCCTTGTCAGATTCAGACTCGACACTAGTTGAATATGTCTATGTATCCATAAATGACATGGCCACATCAATGGGACATAGTCGCTAGAATCCCAAACCCACCTAAATGGGGCTACGACTAGTTAAGCTATGGAGAGCCTAGTTATAGTTGTGTTGTACATAGGGAAGGCTTTCATCCCATGTCTGTGGATGCTTCGAGTTTTACATGTATAGGATGTGTACGATAATCCTGTTGACAACCTCTATTTTGCCATGAGTTTGGGGGTGGACCATTGTGGACTTTGTAAGCTTAGTGTCCAACATCGACCACAAACTTGACCAAAATGTATTAAGAAACTTGTTGTCCTCATCTAAGATAATGGACTGTGGGATTATGAAGTGTACCCACACTAGTTCAAATAATAGTTTAGCATTGGATTCTTCTATGATATTCTTATTGCAGGCCGCCATAATGTCCATCTAAGAGAATTTGTCGGAAACCACAAAAACATAGTCATTTCCATTCTTGGTAGAAGGAAGGTCCAACATGTAATCCATGGAGATGGATTCCCAAGGTCGACTAGGGGTAGGCAGCAGACTATATAGGCCCTGCCTTTTGGTTGTTGGTTTGGTAATGGCATAAGCAGTGCAGGATATTCTATACTTCTCGACGTCTTTTCGAAGGTTCCGCTAATAGAAATACTTCTGCAAAACTGTCGTTGTTTTCTCAACCCAAAAATTTCTACTGACTTGACTGTAGTGATCTTCCCAAATGTTATTGGCACGGTCACTTGATAGAACACAAAGGCGTCCCATGTGACATAACAGTGAATCCTGGTTGTGAAAATTTGGAACTTTCTTACCTTCGAGGAGTGTCTCCTATGTGTTGCCAAATTATGTATCACTTTTGTAGATTTTCCACCAACATGAAGTCTTCTTCCCAAAAGAATCAAGCATAGTGTTTAGCGCCATAATCAGCTGTGAGGTGAAGCAGTCTATAACATTATTGGTTCTACCCTTTTTGTACTAGATTATCAACTCAAATTATTGTAGATATGTGGACCATTTATGATGTAAATCATTCTACAACTTCCATTGTGTCTGTATGAACTGCATGGGTCGGTGATATGTGTGGTTGACTGTTTCCTCCCCCAAAATCTAATGATTCCATCGTGACAAACCTGCACAATGAAATACATCTTTTTGTCATAGGTGGGTTAGTTCTGGACTCTCTCTTAAAGTGTGTCACTATGATAGGCCACTAGGTGCCCTTGCTAAGAAAGAACTACCCCAATATCATAGTGAGAGATATCGTATGTCTCGATCTCAAATGGTTGTTTCATGTCTAGTAATGTGTGCACTGGTGCTGAACAGAGGTGATGCTTCAACTCTTCGAACACCTTCTATTGATATTCAAACCAAAATAATTTTGTTTTTCACCCACTTTGGTGACTTGAATCAAAGGCGAAGTGATACGAGAGAACCCGAACACTGTCATGTACCAAAATTTATTTAGGTTGATGATCGTCATCCATCCTTTATCATATTAACATCATAAATAAACTTCATTTTTTCTAATGCCACAATGGTACTCTAACCATTACTCATTAAATAAGACACTTACTTATAACGTCTTAGCATGTTGGATCCTTAGTATGTTGAAGGAGTCCTAACTCTTTAAAAATATTTACATGTTCATTCCATAGGCTAATATTCATAACCTACGTTTACATACATTAACCTATAATATAAACTTTACATACCTTTACATACATTTACATACATTAACCCTCATATATATAAACCTATACTCTATACCTACTCTAATATTTCAATTACCTATATTCCTTTTATGGAATGTTTTTCTATACCCTTACTCCTATATTAAATGTAGATAGGATGATACAAAGGCTTTAACACCCATTAAATAACTCCATTTCCCATTTAATATGTTGACCCTACCTTGATGACATGTCTTGCTCAGGGTTAACCATGTGGCAGAGGCCATGTGCCTTCACGTGGCCTTCACCCTTATGAATGCCAAAAGTGAATGGATGAGATCAAAGGGATTAGATATATGACTCAAAAATGTGAAGAAAACCCTAAGGGTTATACCTTCCCTTCTATTCCTCATTTCAGTTATTTGACTGTGTTTTTTGTGACATTCATTCCTGAGGGAACTATGCCACCATAGCTCGAACCTGCAACTTGATTTTAAGAGCCATGGTAGCTTGATTTCTCCTTGAAATGAACCCTCTATGTGTTTATCATGTTCACTGTGGAATAATAATTGTGTTGCGTAGAGCATTTCTTTTCCATGGCCTCAAGGTAAGGATTTTACAGTGATTCTCCTACATTTTGTTTTGGCATGAACACATAATTGTAATTGTTCTTAAATCCTCTAGGTTGATTCCTAATTTCATTTTTTTTGTGTTGCACGAAACCCCATAGCATTGTTATACTCAACCTTCACCTCACGTAACTTTGTTTTTCATTTTCCCTCTGTTTTATTGTCTTGGATTTCGTTAAATTTAGAATATCCATGTCACTATGGGTTTGTTACATTTCGCAGGTGTGAAACCCTCTGTCTCCTTTACGTGGTCATTTTAGTAAATGTTTCTTACTCTTGTCACTGCATTCAGTGACAAGTTACGGGGTTCAATTTGGAACTCCTGTGGCCTGTTTCCTTCTAATACGAGGTAAGTGGATTCTTAACACATTCTTTTCAGGGTTTCTACCCTTGTACACCATTCATATTTTGGGATTATATATATAGAATTTCAGTCATGGGTGTAGTATATATTTCACTCCCATAATTGATGGGTTTAGCACTACGCATTTGATTTTTTGCATGTCCTATTTGATTATGAGTCCTACTCGCTATTCAATGTCTCGTTCAATTTTTGTGTATCTGATATGTTAGCCGAGATATTAGAAACTTCCTTTATATTTGGTGTATATTCAAATTTCACATAATTTCTCGTATGTAACCTAGAATTCAAATAGTCAATTAAATCTCTGTTTAGTTATAATTGCATTTGGAATTTTTGCGAAAGCGTATGAAAATCGTTACCTCCATTACATTCCAATTTTAGTCACTGGTTTTTCGATGTACCCATTAGCTTCATTGTATTGCTAGTTTATTCTGCTTCTTGTGAACCTAAGGGAATTTCAAGTCCTCTATATTATTAAATATTGGGTTTTACGTTTTGAATTTTCATTCTGTTCATAGTAGTATTTGAAATTTATACATTCATGAGATGTTTTAGCTAATCTCTTCTTTTCCCATATGATTATGGGTTTAATTCTCTTGGGTATTTAAGTACGTGGTATATGCTATGATTTGCTCCATTTACTTCTGAGTATTTATTTTTTATTAATTTATTCATGACGTTGTATTGCAATTGGGGTTTTTCCTCCTTGTATTATTCGTGGGAGGTGCGTACACAATTCTAGGTTGTTTTCCTTCACACTACTCATGGAAAATGTGTAACCTATCTTGATGTTCTGCCCCGTTAAGGTTTTCATGCAATTTCGTAACACAATTTAATTCCTCATTCGAGGTTTGTCGCAACACTTCTTACCCTTGTTCTATTTCTCATTTTGGGCATTGTTGTACATTTAATTTTCATTGTAGTTTTCCCTTCTGCGTAGAATTTTGTTTTATGATCTTGATTTATAATGTGGGTTGTTGCCACCCAAGTTAATCTTTTTCTCAGACCGAGAATTTTTTGAATGAGATGAGGATGTAAGCTTATTTATATGCTTTAGAATCCCTTCACTCAAAACATTTTTTTGATTTGTATGCATAGGTGGAGCAAGCATAATCATGACAACATGCTAAGGTAAGCTATCTCTCTCTCCCTTACATAGCAATAATTTTTATCTATTATTCTATTTGGCTCTCCCTAATTTTCACATTTCTGCTCTTTTACAGGTATTCTTTTGAATTATGTTTCTCTACATGAATCTCAAGGTTCCTTCAATGCCCATACATACCAACTGTATTATTAATCAGGTTGGTAGCATGATGATCCGCCATGGCTCTATTATTAATCAGGTTGGTAGCATGATGATCCGCCATGGCTCTCCTTCTGGCAAGGATTTGAGTATTACTTACCTTACGGAGTTGTTTTTGTATTTTCTATGTTTACGTGGTAGTGCCATACTTGGCCTTTTGATAATTGGTGAACATATGTAATGTGTTTTCTTCTTTTTTAATACAGTATTATACAAATGATTGTGTACTCCTGAAGGATATAGAAGGAATGTTGTATCTAGAGAGTTTGAAATATTTATATTTGGAAAACAGAATGATATTTTCTCCTCCTTGTTGGGTGTGGAGCTTTATTATCTATGTATCATCCCATTGGGCCTCTGTTATTAACATGGTGGCAACACCACCTGTCATTTAAATTTTTCCTAGGGGGGTTTCGAGGGAAGCGCCCCGGAAGCTAAAAAATATGTAAAATTTACTTGTAAAATATTGTAATTTATAGTCAATTTCGGCTATTCATTAGGGAGACGATCTAATGGTAGAAGTTATGTTTAATTTAGGTTTTTCTCCCTAGAAGGAAACCCTATTGTTTTATGCGGGTATTGTATTGCGGCTAGGTATTGTGTGTGTATTCTCAAAGCCATAAATAACAAAGGGGATTGTGTGAGAGAGAAGAGGATATTACAAAAGATCTACTATAGGTTGTGTCTCTTCATTTCGTTGGATAATATAAGGAATAACTTGCTATTTAGGGTGGACATAGCCGAAATTGGGTGAACTGTGTATATATGTGTCTCTCTTGTTTATATATTTTCTATGTTTGTATCTCCACGTATTTTATTTCTTCCATTGCTGTGTAATATATAATTTTCTAACACTCGTGTCTATGATGGATGCATATGCACTTTGTCTCATACTTTCATATTTTATAAATGAAATCAACAGTATTTTGGAATCCTTTCAGATGTTATGTGACTTTGGAACTCGTTTGGAAAATAATGTGGATTTCTAGTAAATGATGAATGTATCTGTATTTTTTTTTCATAATTTCCACTTGTAGATTCTTCTATACTCTATCATGGGTTCACTTTTTTTTTTTTAATCTCAGTAGCTAGAATTAGCATGTTCAGTATTATTTATTCCTTCCAGTAAATTTAAATAATATTACTTTTCTAAAGCTAGATCTATCTTAGCTTAGTCTCTAAGTTTTCATTTTTCTGCTTATCATTCTAGTGAAAGATTTTGTTTAACTTAATTTCTATAGGTTTTCTTATTTATTTTACTTCTCGTGAGATATGAATAGGTAGACAACATTTAACCTCTTATCATAATCCTTTCTAGTTTTATAATTACACATATTATACACTATACATCTACAGTACATTAGTTTACTATATAGAACACAACATAGACATTGTACTTAACATAGTATTGACATCGTACAACACAAAATATTGACACTGTATATAATATTAACAAGCATGTGCAACTAGTTTTTGTGCTTTGTTTGGATTGATTTGCAGGTTCTCGAGCACGAGGAGTAGGAGAGTATTTACACGCTGTGGGGTCGACATCAAAAGAAGGACCTTCACGTAAGTTTGTCTATCCTCCTTTTTCTAGTTCGAGCATTAGAACTCATAATTAGAGTGCTTCTTGTGGTTACATGCCCTTCGCTCTATTAGGTCTTTCAACCGAGGCCTTAGGGTAGCTTTGCCCATAAAAACGTGGAAATTCGCATCATTACTATTGTCCACCTAGTGAGAGCATTTAAAAATAATAAAAATTTGAAATTCATTTTGGACATTACATTATATTTGTCATCCCACTATCATAGTTTTCATGTTTAATACAAATCAAATGATGACATGAAATTGTGAGTATTTTCTTAAAAGAAAGAATGTGATTTTTTTTATTATTATTTAGAATGCTTTTCTGAATAAATAGACTAATTATGCAAAACTGTCTAAGCTCTCATTAGTGAAAAATATTTAAATTAATTGGTGAGAGAAAAAATCACACATTGAAGTTTTCATAAATTATCATAAATAATTTTTAGTTAAATGTAAATGTTATACATTAAATAATATTAATTTAAAAAAAAATTAGCATAATGTTTTGTTATTATATGCTCTAAATTACAAACGAAATATTAATTTAAAGAATTTTTTTATTCAAATATATAAAATGTCAAAAATTTATTAATTAGACTCATTAAAATCTAGAAATCTATTTTCGATTTAAACAATATTAATATATAAGATTAATTTTATGCCCGTTCTATAAAAACAAATTAATAATGGGGATATAATGATTTTTTTTCTAATTTAGTCTACTTCTATTATATTATACATGGAAAAACATTACAATGCTCATCCTCCGAATTTGGCAAGCCAATTCCAGAGGGAAGTATCAAGAACTTAACAACAAAATAAGGACTGCCCTAGGTTGGAAAACCAATCCATAAGTAGAGAGTATTAAGAGCTGCCCAAGATGAGAAACCACCATGTCTAGTTTTGGGACTAAAAATGTAACATAACAGTAAAAAGTTTCAAAACATTTGCAAACTAGATAACTCGAGAAGATAGCTGGAGTAAGAGGTGAGCACCCAACAATTGGACTTAGGGTAGGTCCTTGTCATTCTTCTCAGGATGGATTGGAGCTTCTTCCATGATCGTGCAAGCATAAAGAGACTCATCCTGCAAGCATAAAGAGACAAGCATGTTTGGAAGGGGTGGGTTGTGTCAACCCTGCACTCATTGGTATAGTCACACATATTCTCCTTTATGTTGATAATATTGTTCTTTTTGCAAGGAGAAATAAAAGTATTGGAAGGTCACAACTCTTGCTTGGGCAGGATTGTATAATACATAAAACTAAATCCATAATAATTAAATTCAATAAAAGCATACGATACTTTCCTTTAAATAACACTTACTTTTAAGAAGTTATTTCATACTAATACCTAGAAATGAACATCCATGAAAAGCTCAATTGCAGTTATAACATTGAGATAAGGTTGAATGGAGGTTGGAAGGAGAATTGTGTAAGTCAATGTCAATATTAAAAGTAATACTTCATACCTTATCCTCCTAATTGAAGAAAGCTTTTCTCCCATTAAGAAGATGACTATAAGTTAGTATGTTATATATAAGAAAAAATTGAACAACATAGAAGCCAATAAGTTTCAAATTTTCCTTCTAACTCGAACTAAAACTCCCATCATTGAATCAAGGAAGCATAACATCACGATGCGGGAGATCTCTTAGGGAATAAAGGAGAATATTATCTCAAAGAGTAATGACAATACTAAAAATGTTATTTCTTCCAAATTTAAGGAGAATTGTCCATCTTATACCAACATTCTATATAATTTTCATAATATCTCTCATGCTATTCACATTTTATATGAATATAACTATGATGATGTGGGAAAACTCCTTAAATTCCTTTTCAAACATACAAATAAAATATTAAAATTTTTCAATTAATTTATTATCTTCTTATACATTTAAAAAAAACTTATAAATCTTAACATTAATAATTTTCTTGATTATTATATAAAATAAAAATAAAATATTTAATTCTAAACACATTTATAAAAAATAATATAATTTTTTTTTTTAATTAATATTTTATAAACCAAATTATTTAATTGTTTCTCCACATAACAGATTATAAATTTTGAAATGACAAAACAAATTTAATCATCAAATTCAATTTAGACAAATTCTTAATATTTCTTACGGGACTTTGATATGTAGATTTGGTTCAATGGTTACTTTTGATAAGTAGATTTGGTTCAACTGCAATTGCTCAGTAACTGGCTGCGTCATAGTATTTACCTCCCAAGCAGCTATGGCTTATGGGAGGGGAACTGTATGTCCTATTCCTTTTGAAGACACTATAGGCAAATAGACTTAAACAGTATGCCGTTTGAAGATTGAAAATTAGCTCAATGATTTTATTTACTTTTTCATGAACTGATGTGTTGATACCTTTTTATAGCTTTTCATAGCTGAAATAATATACAGTTCTTAAAAAACACTATTAAAAAATACATTTGTATATTCTAGAGTTTGAATACTCATACTATGGCTTACAACTTTGAGACATTGTTTTACTGATTTGTATAATCTCTCCCATAAAAAACAATCTAATAATACAAGACAATTATTTTTGAAAGAAATAACAACCGTTAATCATAAAATGAATTCATAATACAAATTCTGAACATCAAAACTCTAAATATCTAAACACAAATTTTATTTTAAATAAACCACTTGTGAAATTGTTTCAGTAGACTTTCATAAACAGATTTGGCTCAATTGCTATAGTTTTATAATCGGGCAACTGACGACTTAAGGGACAAGTGGGAATCCAGCTCCATGTGTTATCAATTAAATTGTAATCAATAACATCTTCTAACTCTGTGGATAGCCGATGAAACAAACGTGATCTCCAACACCTGCGCAATCCGAATATAAACTATACTCCTCCGCAATACAAATTTTTTCACTCCATTACTCCCGAAAGGAGGAAGGAATTTGTGCAATCTTCACCCCTTCCCAAGCTGGCGTGTTGGACAGAGGCACCTAGTGGCCCTCCTCACGTTTAAACTTCAACCCACACACTAATAATATCCACCTGCTTGCGCTTCCTTCGTCCACCAGCTCAACGTCGAACGGAAACGTAGCTATCACAGATGAATAGGAGGCGGGAACTGCAGCTGATCATTCGTGAATGAACAGCACCCTTCGTCAATTCCAGAAGGAATGGTGCAAAACTCATGGGTATGAGGTTGGGGGCTATAGCAGAATCAGTCTTCTTTTTTAAGTGAATGGTGATAGTTAACCTAGATTAACTTTAGCTGAACTCTAGAGATTTCTTGCACTTGGATTTAGTTAGTTAATTCTAGTGCTTGTATGTGGTGCATGTGCACATTAAGAGAACATAAATCACTCTTAGCTTCAGTTAGCTTTAACTATCCTACAGCTAATTGTTTTATATGTTGGTTGATATATCAATTTTATTTTTAATTCTAATTTTTTTTTCTTTTTCAACTTGTCAAGTTTGTGCAACTAGATCCATATTGTACTGTAATAATTTTACATGGTATTAGAGCTACAAGGGTTTGGAGAAGTTGCATGAACAAATTTTTGAAGGTTTGAAGATCATAGAATTGGAAATTGTTGAGTGATTTGATGTTCGCATCAAAATATTGGAGAATTGCCGCAATGGAGTTCTCATCTTCAACGATTCTTACTCCATACAATTACTATGAATGAAAGCCAATGATTTTGTTTCATCCTAGGAGCAAAGACTTGTACCAAATAGTCATGGGAATTGAGACAAAACCAATGTCGGAGGATGAGAAGTCAGATTGACTTAACAGATGTGACATGGCTTATGGAAGATTGTGTCTATCTGTGTCTCGTGATATTCTTTATGACATCAGAAATATTGAATCATCACACTAAATCTGGACTACATTGAAAGGATTATATGGTGATGAAAATGATCTAGAAGAACACCATTTGGAGGCAAAGAGATCGAGTTATTATAGCAGCCATGAAAGTGGTGAAGACTCCAATAATGTGGAGAAATATTCTCAAGACAGTTTTGAACAATAAGACTCTGCTTCTTCTAATGTTAATGGACCTCTAGTAGATGAGAATTTTATTTTGTCCAATAATGAAGACATTGCACATGAGGAAATATGTTCATTTGCTAGTGATGAAGACACTACTTTCAAAATCATAGAAGAGGACATTGATTCCTCTACTATTGATGATGTTGATGACGCAGATCTGACAAGATCTCAATTTAATGATGTCGCACATGCACTTTCAGTAGAGCCATGCATGCCCATGCATGTATCTAAGGAGGAATTTATAACACCATGTATGATCATGCATGCTGTTAGGTCCTTGTAATTTTTCAAATTGGCAAGAACAAATTGAACAAGGGTAACATCAAACCAATTTTGGAGCCTTAGAACCTAGCCTTTCTAGACTGAGATAGCGATCTCTCTATATTTTTGTAAAAGATACAACTTGATTGATTTTTAGGCTATTGATTTTAGGCTAGCTATAATGATAGGGTTTGTTTGTTTTGCTTTGTTTGGTTGGGTTACTTGTCAAGAAGAACAAATAGAGTAAGAGAAACTTAAACCATTAGGCTATGGGGTCAGAAACTTAAACCATTAGGCTATGGGGTCTATGAAGGTCTTGAAAAGTACAATAACAATTCAAGGGTGTTTCATAGAGAAAGTTGACAAAGGCAAATGGACCTTAATAGCTTCTATGGGAGTGAAATGAACATCAAATGGTGAATTTAGTAGAGAGCACGAAACTCCTAAATTCTCTAGATATCTACCTTCACAGAAAGAAAACATTCAAGATAACAGATAAGTGATGATCGAAGAGCACGGAACTCCTAAGCTTATTCAATCAGACTATAAAGACCTTCAAAGTGACTCATAAAGATTGGACTAAAGGATGGGACAAACCATAAACTTCTTTAGCCTAAACCCTAATAAGAAAACTCCGAAGAAAGGCATTAAAAACAATGTTTTTAATTACACCAAAGTACACAGCATACCATAAACTGCTTTGGCTTGGCTACATTAAATTATTTCTAAGGTAAACAAGAATAAGTGGAATCAAAGAGAAACTAAGAATTCTTTAATAAGACGTAGCATAGGAAAACATCTAAACAATAGAGAATAGACAGAATTAAGGTGCCTCTCATTGGCACTCTGTTAGAATGGAAAGATGAACAATATGGAAAAGATAAGAAGACAATAAGTAAATTGGAATAACATCGCCATTTGACAAAGTCCATGAATCCTACAAATGTGCTTGCTCCATTGTCATTCAGTGCAAGACAATTACAAAGCTCCAAAGCCAAAAAACTCTTCACCGCTCAAAGTCTAAGTGATTTTCATCTCAATAATCAACCAACCTCAAAATGAAGCTTACATGCAGTATTTAACTGCAAAATGATCAAGTAAACCCTGGCTAGGGTTTTAGAAGTCATTAATTACATATTTAATGAATTTTACCTTTGAGACCATGCAAGGCCCAAGGTACAAATATCCTAAACTCATTAAATGAAAAAATAACTTCTAACATAGTTTTTAAGCTAACTTTGGAGTGATTTGTCTTCAAAGACTTCAAAATATTTTTTTCAACAACTTCTGATTTGGTTTGCTGACTTTCAAGCAAGCACACAACTCCAAAGTACAAGTGCACACCGCGAGGCCAAGGGCGCAGTGCCAAAATTGGAAACATTGCCTCCGTTGTAGTTACGTTTTGGAGGCCTTCCCGGTGTCCAAATGAGCTCCATGATAGCTCATTGGAAATCATGTCCTATCTAGTTTACAGATTTTCCTTTAGTTTCTATATTGGTTCTCATTTGCCTATTCAAAAAACATTTTTCCCAAGACTGCTAAGGTCGCAGCTCCAGTGCTAAAAAGAGTGAAGAAAGGTGATTTTTAGGTGGTTTTTTCCCTTTTAAGGGACCAGTTCTGCTCCAAATGACCTAAAATTTTCTAAGGATGATGTAATTGCCATTAGGAACATAAGTTTGTAAACCTTTTCTCAATTGAGTGCCTCAAAAAAGAGCGCAGCACCAGTGGCGTTGCGCGTTTAGCCCTTTTTCTGCTAACCAAACAGTGAAAAATAAAAAATTTGCACCAAGTGACAAAATTTGGGATTTACCTTGCTGATCATGATTTGGATGCTTGGAGGGATACATCAGCAAGGATATTAATTTTTTCCTTCTGCTTTGCCTCATTTAGCGCTTGAATCTTTGAAAGGGATGTTTTGAGCTAGGCCCTTGTAATCTTGTTCCTCATGGCATAATGCTTTTCCATCTTCTTCTGCATGTAAATGTCTCTTTTTTCCTTCTCAAGTTGACCTCCTAGGTGCAAGTTTTCCCTTTCTAGCAAAGACTCCCTACAATAACCGATTTCCATGGAAAGCAGCTCACTTGGAGTGACCTACTCTACCAATTTTGTCTCTTTCTCTCTTTCTCGGGCTAAGGCCTTCTTCAACCCAATTGTCCTTGGCCTTTTCCTAGGAAGTTTTTCTTCCTCATCTTCATTTTCATCAAAAGTGCCCAAGGTCTCATCTAGCATAGCCTTGGCCTTTCCGGCCTCTTTCCGGGCTCTGATTTCCCTGACCTCACTGATGTCTTTCTTTGTCTCTAACTGTTGGTTTTCTACCTCAAGGAAGTTGATCACATTCTTGGCCCTACCAAGATTAGCTTGTAGCTCCCTACTTTGGGCATCCTCACTCTTGATCAGCATATTGGTGATCCTCTCCTCATCGTCATGCTCAAGGTCAATAATTTGAAACTATTTTTTAGTTTCATGCTCATCCTCCTTTTCAACAATGACCTACTCTGCAACCTTTTCCTTACCCTTATCAAACTATTTTGTTGATAATGAAGGTAGGGTCCCTTCCAAAATCTGTGGAGCAAACACCTGCCTATGACCTCTTTTATAGTTCAAAGGAAAAGGCTCTATGTAAACCATCTTACTGTCATCTCTCTCACTGCTCTCTTTACTGTTTGATGCTCTGGTATCATGAGATGAGGGTGAAGGAATGTGGAAGGGTGATGAAGGAGTGTCATCATGGGGTGAAGGGATGTGAGTGGATGGTGATGCATGAATAGTGGGACGTGATGGAGAAGGAGGAATGGGAGGATGAGAAGATAAAGGGATATCTTACTGATGATGGGTTGGTGGAATAGTGAAAACTTCATGGGCAATGAAGGCATCCCATGGAATGTTCTTTTGCTAGAGTTGGTGCATAACAACCATCTTGATAAGTGAGTGATGGAATAGGCTCTGCATTTGCTGAGGGTAGTATCTCTTTTGCACTATTTAGGACATTTTTTCAATGCTTTGGGAGAGGTAATATGGTATATGCAACATCCTCAATCTAGTGAAGTGCATAAGAAGCCGAATGTGGTATGAATAGAGGTAGGAGAACCTTCACTCACATGTCTAGATTTTAGATATGGCTCAAAGTAACTCATGTCTAGGTTTTCTTTCTTGAAGCACTTTTCTCCCACACTTGGTATTCCTGTAGCACTTGCAACGACATATGTAGATAACTCAATTGTAACCGCAACAAGATTTACTTACTTGTCAGGTAGGTTAATGGTAAATAATATTGTTAGCTCTCAATGGTTCTGTACTTGTTGCACCTTCTGAGAAAATTCAAAGTAGCCTACATGTTTGAAGCATGAAACAGTAAGGGGAGATGCCATAAGCTCCCTTGTATTAAGGGGTTCAAATTTGTTTATCTTTCCTCCCTTGTGATCATGGCTCCTTGGCATTTCTGCCTCTCCAGCACTGCCATTGTCTCCCTCTTCTGACATTTTGAAAACTCTTTTTATGGAAACCCTACAGCTGATGTGAAAATAAGATGAAGGGAGGGTAATGAAATGGAAATTTTGCAAATGAAGGGAATCAGTGAATGAAGGTAATGGATGTTGAGAATGGGTATTGTAACAAGGAAGATGAATGGCAACCCTAAAACAATGTAATTTATCTATCTATCACTGGATTTCTTTAAGGAGGATGAATTAATGGAAAATCAATGCTTTCAATCTTGAAAACCTAAGGTTTGATTTAGGGTGTCATTCCATTCATTAAATGATGACCAAAATTGCTTGAAGATGAGATCATCCCATGAACTTACATCTTATCAGTGTCTTAGAGGACCTTGTAGGAAACTTGAAAGCGTTTTGAAGTGGTTTGAAGGGTTGAAGGGTTTAGAAACCCTCTTTGTCCAACTGAACAGTGCCGGTGCTGAGGGCGCAGCGCTGATGCTGAGGGCGCAGTGCCAATGTTAAGTGCACAACACCAGCTCTAAGTGCACAAGGCCAAGGCAATATTTGCTAGGGCCTCTTGGGAAAGAGTGCACCGCTCTGTCAAGGGCACAGAGCCCACTTTTGAGGCGTGCAACACCTTTACAAAATGTATGGGGGGAGGGAGGGGAGGGGGGGGGGGGGGGGGGTACGGGGGGCGAATGCCAAGGGCACAGCGCCGTGTCCCAGGCGTGCGACAATAAACAAATTTGCTCAATTTTGGCTTGAAAACTCAAAAACTCTTTTCTCCTAAGCGCTCTTGATCTTTTGAGATGAAAAACTGATTCATATGAAATGTAAAATGGAATTTTATAGACTTGGGAATTTAGTTTAACTTTGAAAACCCATTTCCTAATGTTTAAAGTCTTATTTCCTTTCTCACTAACCCTTTTACACTTTTTTGCCTTGCAGGTGACTGAAAGCATTGAATTGGCTTTTATTTTGATCATTGAGGCATGACTAGCTAATTTTGACAACTTTAGGATGATTGTACATAGTAGCATCTTCAAAATCCTCTTTTGCTTCCACCATGGAGTTCAACTCATCTTTTCACCTTCTCTGGCCACTTTCTCCAGCTCTTTTATAGAAATCATCAGTGTTGTCTTCTAAGTTCTATATAGACCTTTCAAGTTCATTCATTTTTGTAAAGTTCACCTAAATTTTTCCATATTTCATTAATCTTTTCTGATAGAATTTCTTCATGTTTGGCCTTGTGTGATTCCTCCATGTCATTTTCTGCAAGTGATCACTATTTTGGCACTCAAATGGACTAACTTGACTCTTGCTTCTGGTCATCTATAAGAACAAGTGTTTCCTCCTTTCCTTGTTGTAAGTTGTTTTCATTCAGGAATAGACAGTCTACCTCATCAGTACCTTCTGCTGATAGAACCTTCAACACTCCTGCAAAAGTGCCAAAGTTTTTCCTTTTTCCTCATGTGCAAACTCTGAACTTGAAAAGATAATCTGCTTTGGAAATATTTTAGTCCCTTCTTGAATAACCATGTTCTGGCATTCTATTACATCTGAGCCATATTCTAGCAAAGGAGAAAATCAATTCTGGAAACATGTCAAATGCGACTCAGCCAATGTGAAGCATAATTTCTTGTAAATTGATAACGCAGAAGCTGATTTGACTCAAATTTGTTGGGGGTTTTCATTAATAATTATTCCTATGATTATTATATAGCAAAGGTAGGGAAGGCAGGTAAACACTAGAAACCTAGCGGGAGGGTTAAGTCTAACGAAAAGGGAAAAAGATTAATGAGGTTATAGGTAGGAAAAAAGGATGAAAATGAGGGGTATAAGCTCACAAGGAGTTTTTAGGAGCACAGGGTGACTTGAGATGGCAAACTTGATAAAATAGTGAATTTTTTTTTATCATAATAATGAAAGGCAGTGAGATTTCTGAAACTCACAATAGTCAAGAAATGTTGGTTTTAGAAAACTAGAACCATCCTAGAGTCCACTTGGGGAGGGCAGCTCCTTTGAGGAGGTGTCCAGAACCTCAGAGTTCAGATCTCTGAGTGTTGAAGATTAGTACCTTACTTGTACTTAGCAGATCTATCTTTCTTTACTTGTTGGTTTTCTATTGTTCTTTGAAGCTATGATCTTACACTCTGAAAAAACATGATTGCTTTAATATCAACTCTACCTACCCATCATACTTTTCCTAACATTTTTTATTCATTTTGGTGCAGTTGGACTAGCAAACCCTTGACATAATTTTCTTTTTGAAAGCAAAAACTATCTACTTCTACCCTTATGTCATCCAAAGGCTCAGATGAGACTGATGATCTCTTTATTATGTACCTAATCTACTTATCTGTCAAGGTGAAGCAGTTTGATAGATCTTCATTCTCTAATCTATTAACATGAAATTCAAAACATGACTCAATAAAGGTTAAGAATTTTCATTTGCCGTAGCAGTGGCATTTTGGACAAGTTGTACACATATTATTTTGCAAAAGTAAAAAAAGAAGTATGAGGGATATAATTTGGAATTTTTTATGCATCCCTCTCTTTCTCTTTTGGTTCAGATTTGAGCTTTGGGAACCAAAATAATTTCCTAATCTAACCTACTGATAAGCCAAGTTTACATGGTTTGGAAAATCTTTCTTCATTAACCTATTAGCGGAAATTTAAAACATGTTCAATCATGATTAGGCTATATGGTTGAACAAGACTTTCCTTTCTCGAAAGTAGTGGAATTTAGGATTGCACACTTTCAACAATATTCATTTTTGGTATGGGGCTTTACCTCTTCTTTTTATCTGCTCTCTTTTTCTTTTTTTCTTTGTTTTTTTGTTTCATTTTTCTGATATTTTATTTAAATAGTGTTATGTACAATGAATTAAGCTTCAAAACGGGCAATTAAACAAAAAATATGGTTGAGCAACCTGCCATTAAAAGAACCTCCAAATAACATTGTTCCGTCCAGTTCTTATAGGAATAATGCATTGTTACCTCTTGTTGAATGGATGATGTATGGACCCTTCCATAGATTTTCAAATTTTCCATTCTTGCCTTTGTCCTCTCTCCTTGAATCCCACTTCATCATTTTGTCTCCAATCCAGAAATAATTTTCCTTAGTCCTCGTATCCAAGATTTTCTTGATATTCACTTGTACTGCTTGTGTCCTGTTATATACTTCTTCCCTTGATTGATGCAATTGAATGGTTTGGTTCAACCTTATTTGTATATCATTCTCCTCTGATTGTACCTCTTTAATAACCTTCATCACTGGCACTCCCAAGGATATTGGAAAAACTGCATCCATGCCATACACTAGTTGATAGGGAGACATGTTAATTGATTTTTTTCTTGTTAATCTATCATCACATAGTGCATGCACTATTTTGCTATGAAATGACTTTTTCTTCTCTTCCAACAGCTTCTTGATGACATTTACCAAAATTTTGTTAGAGGACTCAGCCAACCCATTACCTTGACAACAATAAACTATAGAATGCCCTAATGTAATGTGATATTTGTAGCAAAAGTCCACCATTCTCTTGGACTTTAATGCAACAACATTATCGGTGATGATTTTTCTTGGACAACCAAATCTGGACAAGATGTTGGTTTCAAGGAATTTGATGATTATTGAGTCAGTGACATTCCTTGAAGGGATGGCTTCTATCCATTTGGTGGAATAGTCATTTGTAGTGAGGATCCATTTGCATTGGGTAGAGGAGGGAGGGTGGATTTCTCCAATAAAATCTAAATCCCATTATTTAAAAGAAGTTTCAACACTCATAGGGTGCGAAGGCAAAGGTAGTAGTTCTCTCTTTCCATCAAAGATTTGGCATTTATGGCAAGTCACTACTAGCTTGTGGATATCAGGGAAAAGGGTGGGCCAAAAGAAACCAGCTCTAAGGATTTTATTGGTAGCGGTTTTCCAATAGAGATGATCTCCACATTCTCCTTTATGAAACTCATGCATGATTCTATCTACATCATCTTCAAGTAAACATTTAAGCAAGATACCAACTAAAATTTTCCAATATAAATCTTTATCTAGAATGCAGAAATTTATAACCTTTAGTTTCAAGAACCTGGCTTTTGTTTTGGACAAAGCAGGAGGAGAATTCAAATTAAAAGCACATATAATATGTCAGCATACAACAGTGAGTTCATAAATGATTCTTCAATGTGTGGAGTCGCCAGTTCCTCTTGTGTAATATCCCCAAAAGGGAGAATGCAGTGATACTGAAACACAATATAAGAAATGCAACAAAGTAAAGAATAAATCTATATACACATTAGAATGTACAGAAATAGATGAGCCATTTTATTATATTTGAGGTGAAAAAACAACTACAATAGTGCTCAAAATGTGAGACACTCAAGCCACAAGGGTGACCTAGAATGGCCCTGCAAGAATTTCCCAAGAGGGATTGCATAACTGCTGCTCTGCTGGAAGGTAAACTGCGTTGTCCCTGCTGCAACTGCTGGGACTACAACTTCCTAAAAAATAGAAAGTCAGATCTAGGAAAAATGAGCACTCTGATGATGCTAAAATTGTAGATTTGGGCTCAATGATGGATTCCCAAGGTAACCTAGAAGGGATTTCTCAGACATGTAAGTCTAAGAAAACCACCCTCTTAGGGCTTCACATATATGTTGTTGGGAATGAAAATATGAAGCTAGAACTGATGATATGATGGCTGCAATGATGCATAATTAGATCTATGCAAGAAGGGATAACCCTTTCACTAGATCCTTGGGCTAAAAGCTCAAGATCTAGCTCCTCCAATCTCCTCCATTGAAAATAGCTGCTGGATGAACAACAACTTCAGAAAACTGCACTGTCAGAGAAGGAGGCTTAATAGCCCACTGCTAGATATGTCAAATCAACTCCTAATTGATGGGAACAACAGATCCAATGTGAGGAGATTTTCCGTTATAGGATTTCCAGCTGAAATACTAGAAACTTCCTTCCTCCAATCTATCTACAGAAATGAACTCCACAATCCTTGAAGGGACTGTTGCTACATGGAGGTAAAATCCAATGGCCTGAATGCCGGATGTGGATATCTTGCTCCTGAAAGGCTAGATCTGAAGAAAAAAGTGATAGGATGAATCCTCCACTGGTTTCCTAGCTGAATGCTAGAAACAACTTCCTGAAGATGGCACCAATCCCTGATAAGTAATGAAGAACAATCCTCTTTCCAGAGCTACTCCAAGAAATAGGTGGGATTCCTGCTCAGGAAAACCTTGTGCTAAATAGCATTGCAAACTCTACTAAACAGCCCAAGCTTGCATAGAAATCTCCTCAGACAAATCTAGATCTAAACAGATCAAGAAATGAATAATCCAAATCATGCCTTCCATTGTGCCTTCACCTTCATTATATGCATGAGCCTTCCATAGCCTAGGACCACTCCAAATATGTGTTGTACATGTGGACATAGTCTGGATGTTTGACTGCGCTATAGCCTCATGTCCACCATCAAGTTCACATGGGGTGATCGCCTTCTCCATCATATGTGCATTAAATGCACCACTTTCTCCACTATCTTATCATAAGTGCTTCATGATCTTCTTTGAATGCACTGTGATCTCAGTGGACCTTATCAAATATCATCATGATTTTTTATTTAAGATCCATGATCTTATTTAACTCTTTCATCCTATCTCATAAATGACACATGATTTCCATTAATGGAGCTACTCCACTACTCCATGATTTTAGATATAGATCTAAAATATCCACATACACACATAAAACGTGGATTGTATTCATCTTTGAGGTTTTGGGGCCCTCCACCATTTTATTTACTTAATTAATTGGGAAAATTAAGAACACTAATATTCCAAATATGATGTGAAAATTTGGGAATATTACAGTCCCGCCCCCCTAGAAAAATGTTGCTTGTCCTCAAGCAACTACAAAAGTAGATGCAAAGCCATCTATTCCCCTCCAAATGATATCCCCATAAGGAAGGCTTCCTCTATTTGCTGCAATGTGTTATGCATGTTTGGTTCCAAAGTTGTCTTTCAAAAATATATAGAATGACCTCCAACTGTATGGTTAGATGTCCTCCTTCCACCATGAAGTACCAAGTGACAACCATATGATGTCCAACAACATCATTAATACATGAGATACATAAAATAAAGAGGCTCTTTCAACAAAGGAAAAGCTCCATCTCACAGTACATCTCTCCATCCCATGCTTTATGAATTTGGTTGAACATTGACATGCTCTCATCATTAGCCCTTTTGGCCTTGTTGGATCTAAGAAACATTCCAACATTATGCAAAAGAAGAAAATGAGATATATGAGTAGACAAAGATGCCAAACCATATTCTCTCAATAGTAGCCATCGGAGTAAGGCCCTTTTCTGCCATCCTCCATCTCCTCCATGTAATATGGACAAGCCAAAATCTCCCAAAAGAAACCAAAGCAACAAGAGATCTTGCTGCTTTCTCTCATCCTCATGTGCATCATGGAGTAAAAACATACTGATAGACATGTGAAATGTCAAATCACCCCAATACAAAAAAACACCATCAATACACATCATGAGAGCATTATGTCAAATTTTACCTAATACAAAACACATAGACATAAGAGATGTCATGTGGTGGCCAAAGTTTCTCAAGGGAAACCAAAATGAGCATTCCTCCTTTTTTTGCATTCTATCATTGATGCACAAGGCATGAATTAGAAAAATAAGAGCTATTGGGTGGTAAACATACTCACCCAAGAGCAGCCAACGCAGCCATGTCTCCTTCTTCATTTCATAAGTGTTTTTCAAGGCATGGATCAAAGAAATAGGAGCCTTTGGGTAGTGACAAGAATCTCCCAAGGGAAACCAATGTAACCAACCTTCCTAGCCCACGTCATATATATGCAAGTGGTCATGCAACCCCTTAGTTATCATCCTCACCTACTCATCCCAATGTGGATGTTGAATGATGTACTGCATAATCATGGTATCCTCTTTTCTAGAATACCATCCTCCCCAAACTGATGAAGAACTTTACACTTCATGAAATGTTGAAGTGCACCTCCAATGAGATCTCTCAATCAGATTCTCTTTTCACCAAAGGCCCTACAAAACCAAAGAGGTGTTGCATCTGCTGCATGTAGAGGTTTCTATTTGAGCTGTGAGATGCTCATTGAAAAAGGGTCATCTATAAAGGAGAAAATATTTCTCATCTCAAGATGTCTACCATTTATCATCTTTACGTCCATGGCTTCATGAGTGAAGCTACCTTCAGAATGCTCCAATCATGAGGGGGCCTCTTTATTTTCATAGCTACTAAGTGACAGCGCTGTAGATTTGCATAGTAATCCATGTGTTGTCTCAAAGCAAGGCACAATACTGATCTCATAGTCAGTTATTGTACATAGGATCATTCTCATCCCAATTTTGGAAACTCTACAGTTCAACTCAAAGGGTTGAATGTACCTCAACAATGATGAACTCAGATAGTTCTCAATCTCCTCCTTGATTAGATCAAGAAGGGTCCTCTACGCTATGATATGTTGCTTCTTCAAATAAACATTTTTTCTAACCCTTGGTTATGCATTGGCCCTGATGGCATGTCCTCATAAATTTCAATAAGATCTATTGAAACAATATGTGATGAGAGTTCATGTATACCTTGGATCAACTAATGTGTGGAGACCTCTTGTGAGAACGCAAGAGTTCCTCCAATCAGGACAATACTGTCTCCAACTGCTGGTAAGAGTGATGGCTACTCTTCTCCAAGTGTACCAGCGCTGGAATTTTTCTCCTCTTCCTCATGCATCTCTGGAATCATGCATGGGACTGTGTGTGTCAAGATCTCAAGACTATCTTGCAAAGTTGCAAGTATCTCTTCTCTGGATGCAAGTACTTCTGTAGCTGGTGGTGAATGTACTGACTTCTTGTCGAGAGTGACAAGATTGACATCCTCCTTTGTTTCCTTAGGAAATGTCTCTTTGTGATATATCTTCGGTTTTCTCACATCAAACTTCTTCCTCAATTCATGAAAGAAATCTTAGTATTTAGTCACCTTTGCATGCTCCATGTGACCAAATCACCAGTCATTAGCTTCACCTAAAAGATGAAGTGTTCCAATTCGAACAACCTCTCCTTCAGCTACACAATGTATCCTAAAAAATGCATCTAACACTTTCCTCCAATCCTTAACAGTGCTTGAGGAAGATTCATCAAATTTAGGCAAATATAATCTATTATGCTTCTTTCTTCTATTGTGGCTATAGGATCCTCTTTCTTCTTTCATTTTGAAGAATTGTTGGAGAGTTAGCTTCTCCTTGAATTCTCTAGGTTGTGCTTTGTACTCTTCAAGATATACACTGAGAGTCTCATGCGTCTCAAGTTCCCAAAAACATCGGACAGAATTGGAATCTGTTACAACATTTTATCATTATATATACATACATGTACATGTGTGCACAATTATTTATTTTAAAAATATCACTTAAAAAACACTAACATTTGCCAACATATCTTGATAGTGAGACCCATCAGCATTGTTTGAACCAGAGGTCCTGAACGTGATATTAACATTTTCGTCACTCATCATGCATGACAACTGCAAATGGTGTTTTAAAATATAATGATACATTTTTGCTAGATTAATGTACATACAAATAAATGTATACATGTACATACACATGTATTTATTAAAAATTGTACACATGTATACATGTTAAAATAATTGAACCCTAACGTCATTAACACATACCATTCCTGTGCCCTCTTCCTCATGAAAAATTAGGCCTTGAAAACCACTGTGACAATTTTTTGCATATAATCGGAGATATTCAACATACATGTTGTCAATCTCTTCATCTATACAATACAAAAAATTGGCACATGCATTTTCACATGCTCTTTTTCAATTTAAAAAAACGTCGACTCCACTCAATACGCTGTAAACATTGTCGATCATGACATCCCTTGCTTCTCGACTTACTTGTGAAGTCGCAACCATCTCTGACCGCGGAGTTTTGACCCGAAAAGGTCGACTCACAAATGGCGGCTCAAGGAGAGGCAACTCGACATATCGCTTAACGCCCTTACAGTCATACAATCGACCTTTCCCCGGACCAGAAAATTTTGATGGAAGGCCATTGTAGTTGGGTTTCATACCCAAAATTTTTTTTGCGTAAAACAATTGTGCAAAATAAAGAGGAACCACGTCGTTCCATGGGAGCCTTCCATAGGCCACAAGGTGCCTAGCATACAAATAGCGAGCTATATTTGGGTGCTTGAAATATTACACCTTCAGCATTTTTCTTTTCAGCCCTTCCTTGAAATTAAACATTGACTTCGCCATATCTTTTGCAACTCTTTGTTTTACATCCTCCCATTTATCGGGACCCATTATTATTTAATTTCTCTTTCTCATCACTTCCACAAATGTACCAGTCATTGGTCGAAGATTTTTGTACACATTTACAATATCCCCCAATGAATGTGTAACTATTTCAAGGCTTTGTCGACTCTCAGCAGGTAGATTCAAAGCCACAAGATCTCTCCACAATTTTGCATGAAGTTTTTCACACCTTTGTAAGATGCATTGTGCCATGTTTGTTTCCCATGGTATATCATAAATGTCGGCCAGATAAGTTGTGGTGGGTAGAAAACCTTCTTCTTGAATGTAGCATTCTGCCCTACGTCTATTTTGACCAATATTTGGAACATTTTCAGCCTCTGCAGCAATATATATCAAATTTCGTATATTAGAAAAAACACGTGTAAAAAAATTTGTACAAATTCAATGAAAAAAATATTGAAATTGATGGCAACCTTGACATGGTTGGTTAGCATCTTCTCCGCCCTGAAACTGTTGAGACCCAGAATGACCCTGCTGAGAACTAGCACCACCATCTATTGATTGGCCTCCGGGGGAATAAATATCAGCACCTTCACGCAACCTGCTACCACTCATTGATGGCCCTCTAAGGGGATTTGAACCACCACCAACCTCTCGAGACGAGAGAGAAGCTTCATAAACAAATACGAATGTATAATCAATTGAAAAATACATTCATGTGTACATATAAATACATGTACATATTCATTGATTAAATTGCATGAACCATACCACGACTAGGTGAACCATGGGCACGCTCCATGGATGGAGTAGAGACCCTTCTCTTCTTAGCTCCTAAAAAATAAAAAATAAAACTTATTAACATCTAATTTAACTCACAAAGTTAATAAAAAATCAATTCCATATGTACACACATCTATGGTGATTTAATATTATATTTAAATACCGTGAACATCCCCCGATCCCTGATCCCCCATATGGGATTATGTTGATCTTCGTCATTCATCTTCCATGATATATATATCTATTGGTGGACATTTACACAAAAAAAATTCAGAAAATCAATTTTTAATTTAGTGTACACAAATTATGTAGAACAAAACTTTGAAAGCACTAATTGATGTGTGAAACTCAATTTAAGCAAAAAAAAAATTATAAAAATGATAAGTTCACCAAATTGCGCTTTACATGGTGGGAGCACACTTGGTATAAAATTGAAAAAAACACATGGTCATTAAAAAATAAGTGAAACTGCATTTAAACAAACTCCATTTAAACAATTTTTTTTTGAAGTCCCTGCATTGTAATTTTACAAAAATGTGAAGTTCACCACTTGTTGCAAATGTGAAGTTCACCAAATTGCGCTTTTCATGGTGTGGTGGGAGCACACTTGGTATATAATTGAAAAAATCACATGGTCATTAAAAAAGATGCATTTATAAGTACACAACACACACATATCCAAGATATGTTACAATGTCCATCAATAAATTTTGAAGGAGAGCATCTCAACACTAATTCATCTTTGAGAGATGAATCCTGAATTTTTGAAGAAGAGCATTTCAAAACCAATTCATATTTGAGAGATGAATATTGCATTGACATTGCTCTATATAATTCTAATTCATCTTTGATAGATGAATCATGAATTGTCATTTCCCCACGCAATAGATCAACAAACATCTTATTCACATTTGTACAATGCCTTATACTAAAAAATTGAAATTGGCTAACAATATTGTTTGATATTCCATGCAGTTCTTTTAACCTCTCCTTCTTAACTTGGCACATGCCATTCATATGGTTGCACACAAGTTCAAAATTGGTGAAAACTATAATTGCATTTGATCCATACTCCATTGGTGTTCCCAAGCCTTCTATCAATTCAATATAATATGCCTCATTGTTTGTTGTTCTTCCCAGTATATTCATTTTCCTTTGGACAAATTTGCTAGTTGCAACATTGGAAAGCACATATGTAATCACTGCTTTCCCTAGATTGGGATAGCAAGAAAATTATTTGCATAATTTCCATTTGTCAACCATATTTAATGGTTTTCTTATCCCTAAAAAAAAATCAACAAATAATATATATATGACATGGGAGAAATGACACAATATCATGAAGTGAATGACAATTGCATGGTTTATCTTAAAGTTTGACTTAAAAAGTTTCTGGTCTAGAATTGACATCTAAAATTAATAGGAGGAAGCCTTTAGTTTGTGGGAGAAATGACACATCTACACAGTTTACCTTAAAGTGGTTGTGTTTTATGGATATTAAAATGAAGAACTTTTATTTAGATCTATTCTAGAGATTGACTCTAGGGGAATTTACTAGATATGTCACCTTTCATAAAATATGAGATCCAGAGGCTACCTGGCCCTTTACAGAATCTGCCTATAGAACTTGTAGAAGTTATGAAATTTACATTGACAAATTAACTTGTGAGAAATTTACATTGACAACATATAGAGATTCAACTAGGCTTGTGAAAAGTACAAGTGGACATTGTATAATTCTACTTAGAAGAGTCTTTGGTTTAATGGTTAAGCAGTCGTTACTTTCTCTATCTAGAGTAGAAGTGGAATACATAGTAGTTACTTCTTTTTGAGTGTTTTGGATGAAATGGGATCTACAATATATTAAGGTAAATTTCTTTTTGAGTGAGTAGAAGTGGAATGTACATAGTACAGTTACTTCTTTTTGAGTGTTTTGGATGAAATGGGCTCTACAAGATATTAAGGTAATTTATTTTTGAGTTTTTTGGATGAAATGCGCTCTACAAGATATTAAGGTAAGGTAAATTTCTTTTTGAGTGTTTTGGATGAAATGGGCTCTAAAAGATATTAAGGTAAATCTATATATCTATTAAGTGTTTCAATAGAAGTGTAATAATAATTTCAAAAATAAAATATTCTACTTCCTTCAATCACTATTTACATATCATCATAAAGTACCACTTCCTCACACAACAAGTCTTTGAGAAAACAGTGAAGATGGAATACATACCCACAAAGCCTCTTGTTAGAGAAGCATTTGAATATGTGAGAAACAAATTAGGAATAGTTCTTGTAAATTATCTTGTTAGAGAACCATTTGAACATGTGATAAACAAATTATGGATAGTTCTTGTAAAGTATTGTCACTTATTTGACTTCAAAATAAGAGCCTATGAAATTCAGTGCAATATCTATGTGGAAGAGTACACAATATCTAAGGGGGAGAATACAATATATTTGATTTCAAAAGAAGAGCCTATGAAATTGAGAGCAATATCTATGTGGGAGAGTACACAATATCTAAGGGGGAGAATAGATATAAGGAAGGAATAGAAAGAGTAACAAAAAACATATGATTGTGTCAATAATTTGAAGTAGTCAAGAAAGATAACAAAGGACCATAAAAATTGAGTGCAATATCTATGTGGGAGAGTACACAATATCTAAGGGGGAGAATACAATATAAGGAAGGAATAAAAACAGTAACAAGAAGCATATGATTGTGTCAATAATTTGAAGTAGTCTAGAAGGATAACAAAGGACCATCATCAAATTCAAATTGAAAGATGAAGTAGTCTTCTTCATGAAGATAAGCATTAACTAGGTTCATCATTTAAAGGGTTCATTTTTTAATGAAAAAATTTATGAATAATATGGAATGAATCATTGTACATTATGATAAATCTTGTATTTAAATGACATTTTATCTATGAATAAAAAAGAAAATGGGATCATCTCTTCATATATATATATATATATATATAACACTGTTACTGATGAAATAGGTAACCTCATTGTTACCTACTTTTTGAAGTCTCAAGAAAAACACCTGATTTTGAAAAAGTGGCGATACAGAATCAAGAAAAAAAATTTGAGCATGTTTTTGGCACTTTAAGTTTTTTTCATTTTGTTTTTTTTTTAATTATTATTATTTTTTATTTTTTTATTTTTTTATGTGATGTTTTTTATGTCGATTTTGAACAGGTGGTGTATCATCACCAACGTTTTTTATAGGTTTGATTTTGACACTATATATTTTCTAATGTTTTCTTCTTCTGTGAGATGTTTATTTTTAAGTGCACTTATGTACTTGTGTTTTAAAAATAAATAAAAAATATTTTTTTTAAAATAAAAACTTGTAATGATATCTTCACTTTTTCACATACATAAAAGATGGAAAAAGGGTCAATATTCTAAAGTTTATATTTTCTACATGTTTATGTATTGTTAAATAATTTTTCAATGCACATCAAAAAATTGTCGCTAAAAAACCAATATTTTGAACCATATGACAAAAAAAATACAATTTTTCAATATAAATACAATGCAAAAAATACACTTTTACAGAGTTTTTGTTGAAAAAAACATGTTAAATAAACTAATTTTTTGGGAGAATCTTAACAAAAAAAACTTAAGAAAATAACATTTTTATTGAATTTTATGTCAAAAAATAATAGCAATCACATGTTTTTTGCAAAAAAAAGGGTTGTTCTCATAAAATATCAAAGTCTAAACATTACAAGTAAAACTGATTAGTAGTTCTCAAAAATAAGCTTTGTTTGTAAGCATAACTTAAACATCATCAACAATATCAACTAATACATTTTCAACATCATCTAGAACAGCATTGATAGCTTCTTCCGCAGCATTTTCTTCTTCATTTTGATCATTGTTGTCTTCTAATGGATCTTCCATGTCAGCAAATCTTCCAAAGTGTCCCTTTCCAATCATTCCATATAATGGTGGTTGAGGTTCCTTTTCTTTTTTTGCCACACGTGATTCATTAAAATCTCCTTTCCTTAAACCAACTTCTTGCTTCGCATCTGGAATGAATTTAAGAGCATTAATTCTTTGTTGAATAAATTGGCATTGAACTGGGTCTTTCTCAATGGCAATGCAATTTCTTCCTTTTAGTACGCAACATGCTAGTGTTGTACTTAGTCATCAAGCACAAAAAAATAAGTAAGAAAATTAGTATGGAGACATAAAAAGTAAAAAAGACAATATTTAAATTTAAATTTGTATAATAAAACTTACTTGAACCTGAGAATAAATCCAAAACCCATTCTCCTTCATTTGAACATATATCTATAAGATAGTTAATCAATGCTTGTGGTTTTTTATAAATGTTAACTATATCTCCTTTTGCATCTTTATCCTCATATGTTAGTTTTCTTACAACTGCATCATCAGCCAATACTTGACTATGACTCTTCTCATCTATTCTATTCATAATAATATGCTTATAGCTATCGTATTTTGTCCAACATTCAACATGGATGAACTCACAATCATTTATAATAGGCTGATCTATGGAAGAAACAATATTTGACTTTTGCCTGTAACATAACATAGTAAAATTTCAATTAACTTTTACATGAATAAAAAAATTTAGGAGGAATCAAACATACAATTTCAAAGTCTTACCATGTAAGTTGCATCCTTGAGTTTTCTTTACCCTTGAAGCTTGTTAATAACATTGGAAACTGTGTGTCTGAATGAAATGTCACAAATCGCCAAAGTGGTGATGTTGTCACTTCTTGAAAACTCGTAACCACTTTACTAAAAGCTTGATACGTATATGGTTCTCTATCATATTCAATGTCTAGGAAATTGAAACCATGAGGAATATCTGCAATAACTAGGCCATATTCCCTTTTAGGTATTAGTGATGCAATGTCTTCACAGTCACCTTGTATTATTTGATATTGGACAACGTCGAGCCCATTCCAAATGTAATGATTAAGAGTAGGATCAAGTTCAACATTCATAAGACACTTCCTTCTCATGTTCTCCATCTTAATTATTTCAATAAAGCTTTTGAAATTATCTCGTACTCCATTTCCATCCTTCTTCGACATCTTTAATGACATAATATATATATATATATATATATATATAATAAAATAAAAATAGTTTAAATATGAATAAAATGAATTTATAAATCAACATACCTTATTGAATGAAATATAAAACTATTTTAGTGTTGATGTAGAACTTGCTTCTACGTAGATGCATACAACATCATCCCAACTGTCTTCATTCAACATTTTAACCATGTGTTCTTGTATTTTCATAAAAAATTTCTGACTGAATAAATCAAGTTAAAGGAATTAATATAATGACATGTATAACAAATTCTACCAACATCATTATGTTTTATTTAAAAGAAAATTATAATGAAAGAAAAATAAGAAATAATTCAAGAAACTTACTTTTGAAATTCTGCACACATTTCTTCCATTGATAATTCACCTGACTTCACATGGGCTAATACTTATTTGACTAATTTATTATCCTTCACACCTTGCATTGTTCTCCAAGGTGTCATAGTCATATCCTCTAGAAGTTGCTTCATTTCAGGACCCCCCTTACTGTTGGTACATATTATGGGTTTACTCTTTCTAACCTTCTAATTTTTTATGGAAATATTCTCCCACTGATAAAAAATTTCATCAATCAAATCCCATACCTCCCCAATTCTAAATGCCAACTGAAAAATTCTATCTATGCCTTTGAAGAAATATGTATTCAATTTTCCATCTTTTGCTTTTTTTCATCAATTTGATAACATGTTTCCATTAGACATTCCTTTCAAAATGCTACACTAACTTGTGTCTTATCCCCACCACATTTTTCTATGAATTCATTATGAATAAATCTGACCCTTTGGATGAAATTCATTTTCATTATGTACTCATTATCTGCATTATGATCCCATGCCAATAACTTTGATTCTATTTCTGTTAAGCCAACGTAAATGATGCACTTCACTATTTGAAAAAGATAGTTATTGGGATATTCTACAATCAATTGTCTCTTAGCCTCTATTGAATGGTTCCCTCCAATTACATAATATTTATAATCAAAACATTTTTTCTTGTCAAATGCTTGTTTGTTGGGAACCTGACATGGATTGACAAGAACCACATAATCCACCACATGCGCATATGGATTGAACTTGAATAATGTTTTTAGATTATGTACATGTAGGTCATGGGCCTTTCTAATTTGATATTGAGATTGTCCTTCATCTGAGCCATAAAATTGGTTAACATTAAGCTCAAATGTTTGGCCACCAAGAATTAATTTATTCTTCCTCAACTCTTGTCGAATAGCATTTTGTTTTGTTTTAATAATGCCATCCTCTAACTCAGCACCTGGTGTTATGATTTCTCTATTTCCGTGAGAGCTTTCAATTTGTTCTTCACTGCTACTCACGACCTTTACAGGTTCACCAATATTTGATTTCCTAGTCTTATTGGATAACATATCAGTTTTTTTATAACGAAGCTCTCCTTCATGCGGTAAAAGAGACACATCTTTGGCGATTTTTCTTTTTGGCATCTCATCCATTTTCTCCTTTTGCACAACAGTTCTAATCTCCTCCTCACTAATTCTATCATTATTTTCTATTTCATGTTCAACACCTTCAAAAGAAAAATGTTTAAGTTTACTAGGTTGATCCCCTCTTTGTACTATTGCAGTGTCACGAGCTATTGCTCTTTGCTTCAATCTCCTTTCCTCCGCTTTGTCTTTGTCGAAAGTGTTGATCACATCCATAACATTTGGCACCAACATATAAATACCTTCAAATATGTTTGAAGGACTCGGAACAAAATCCTATGAAAAAAAATAAAACATGTCAATGATCAATAATTTATAAAAAATTGAATCATCCTTGCAATAATGCATAGAGGAAATAAAAATAAGCATACTTACAATGTTATTTGCAATGTTTCTTGATATTTCTTCAGAAAATTTTGAAGATATTTCATCTATGTCATACTTGACGATTGATAGACGATATCTAACCTTCTCACGTTTCTGAGCCTTCCTTGCAAGAACATAAATAGTGTTTGTATTCAGGACCATACATATGTCTCGTACTCTGCCCATCACATCATATGGCTCATTTAAGTCAATCATACCACAAATCAGATAGATGTGTATACCAGCCTCCTTTCACTGTCTTCAAGATACCATGAGAAATCAGTTTAATCTATTTCCTCGACGCTCTTCCAATCAGAAATAAGCTTTAATGAACTTGGTGCCCCACTTGCTTGACTTTTATTAGTGTGTGCAACAATGTCCTTATTGCGTCCAACAGTGTCCCTAGTGCGTCTAGCTGCAACTTTAGATTTGGGAGTTGTATCCATAGTGCGTCGAGCTGCAGCTGTAGATTTGGAAGCTGCTACCCTAGGTGCAGAAGCATTCACATAAATATTTTTTGATGCAATTTTCCGGATAAAATACACACACACACACACACACACACACATATATATATATATATTATCAGGAAAATTGCATCAAAAAAGATTTATGTGAATGCTTCTGCACCTAGGGTAGCAACTCCCAATTAGCTAATGGAAAAATAATGCGGATAAAATAAATTTAATAAACAAAATTTATTTCTAAAACTAAATAGCTTGAAATTAAAACAGTAAAATTAACTATAAAAGTTTTCATTTAAAAACAAAATATTATAAATCATATGTATATATATCTATATAATATGTTTTGAATACATTTTATAAAAAATTTAAAAATGTGTTTAAATTGTATAAAACAATTTAAAAAAAATAAACTATTATTTTCAAACTTCAGTTTTTGTTTAATATTAAAAAAAAAACAAAAAAATTACTAACTATTTATAACAAATGTTAAAATTAAATTTTATTTTTTTAAGGCAATGATTTTATTAAAAAAACTTATAATATTTTAATATATTTTAAAATTTTAAAATTTAATTTTACATTACATAGCAATTGAATAAAAATAAACAAAATAAAATAAAAGAAAAATTTATTTTACTTTACATAGCAATTAAATAAAAAATTATAAACTTAAAATTATAAAAAATTAATATAAAAGTTTATAAATTTATACAATCTTTTAATATATTTGAAAATTACAAATTTCTATTTCATATTACATAGTAATTAAATAAAAATAAACAAAATAAAATAAAAGCAATTAAACAAAATAAAATAAAAAATTAAATTTATTATAATGTTGTATTTATACTTAAATTTAAAAAAAAATAAAAAATAAAATAAAAAATAAAAATAAAAAATAAAAAAATATTTAAATATTTAAATGTAAAAAACAAATGTTATAATATTATATATATTTTTTATTTTTTTAATTGTATTATATAGTTTTTTTTTTTTAAATTTATTGTATTGTTATATTAAAACAAATGATGTTGTTGTTGTTGTTGTTGTTTTTTTTTTTTAATTATTATATATAAATATATTGTGTTGTTTTTTTCTTTAATTATATAATGTTTAAAAACAAAACATAATTGTTTTTTTTTAATTTTATTTTTATTTTTATATATATTTTGATATTTTTAACAATTATTATATAACAATGTTTTTATTATATTATATAACAATTTTTTAATTATTTTTATATATAACAATGTTTTTATTAATTTTTTATTGTTTTATTAAAACAAATTAAAAATAAAAAAATTTAAAAAAAACTAATTTGAAAAAAATAAAAAAAATAAAAAAATTGTTTTATTAAAACAAATTAAAAAAAAAAAAAAAATTAAAAAAAAAATTAAAACGTTGTGGCTGGTGCCCATGGGGTGTCGGAGGCCGGTGGGCAGCGACACGGGGGCTGCCCAGCCGGCCCCAGGGCCCCCGGGCCCAATGCATATTTATTTTATTTTATTTTTTATTTTTTATTTTTTTAAATTATTTTGTTTTTTTATTTTTTTTAAATTTTGTGTTTTAATTTTTTTTATATATAACATAATTAATAAATAATTATTAGAACATTATTTAATTAAAAAAAAAAATTGTTAAAAATATCAAAATATAACAAATATATTAAAAAAAAACAATTTATTAAATAGCAATTATGTTTTGTTTTTAAATATTATATAATTAAAAGAAAAAAAATACAATATAAAAAAAAAAAAAAAAAACATTTTTTTTAATATAACAATACAATAAATTAAAAAAAAACTATATAAAAATAAAATTATAAAAAAAAAATTATATATAACAAAAAATTAAAGAAAAAAAATTGAAGATTTAAAATTAAAAAGAATAAAACTAAGATTTAAAAAAATATATATATATAAAATCAAAAAAATTCTCAAATAAAAACAAAAAAAAACATTTTAAATAATGAAACCACTGATATATTTATGATAAAAAAAAAACAAATAAAAAATGTTATAATATTACTATTTTTTTTTATGTGCATGGTCGTTTTATGGATTTTTCTGTCTAGATGAACCTATAAGTCTTAAAAAAGAAAAAAATTTCTAAATTTTTGTCCTTAAAACCCTAAAAAATTTAGTTCTTTTTGCATTTTCTTCACTAAAAAAATATAAAAAAATTATGGTTTTTGAACCTAAAAACCTTTAAAAAATAGTTTTTGGACACAAAAAACTATAGAAAAACATATTTTCCCCAAAATCGTCTTTAAATTGACAGAATAGAAGGAAAACTAACCTTTGAAATGCAAAAAACTGTTGTCACCAATGCCAACACAACGCCTCCACAAAATTACGAATAGCAACACAACGCCTCCAATGCCAATGCAATGCCTTCACGAAGTTACCAATGCCAATGCAACACCTCCACAAAATTACTAATAACAACACAACGCCTCCAATGCCAATGCAATGCCTCCACGAAGTTACCAATGCCAACGCAACACCTCCAGAATTTTTCTCTAACAAATACCAGAAAATTTGATGTGATGTGATGAATAGAAACAATCATTCTTATTATATAGCGAATATTGTCTGATTGGTTTACTGTTTAATGAATGTGGGATTAAAATTTCAAATTTAAAATATTTACATTTACTTTATTATAGTTCATACTATAGTTAAAATACTTAATATTTGCATGTAGTTATCATAGTTAATATTTTATTTAATATTTACATCTACTGAATGTTGAATAATTCAAATATAATCTCAGATTAAAAATTAAAATATGAAATACTTACATGTAGTTAATTATAGTTAATATTATAGATAAAATAGTTAATATTTGCATTTAGTTATCATAGTTAATATTTACATGTTGTTATTTTTGTAAATATTTACATGTAGTCAATCTTAAACCATTCAAATAAGAAAATTATTTTAGTTTCGAAGACATGCATAAAAGGAATATTTTGTGGATATTTTGAATAGAAAGTATGGTGAAATATTTGAAGACAAACAGTTTATTAATAAATTTTGAAATATATTTTAGATGAATATAACGTAAGTTTAAAATTTAAAATTTAAAATATTTACATGTAGTCATTATAGTTAAAATAGTTAATATTTGCATGTAGGTATTATAGTAATATTATAGTTAATACTTACTTCTAGTCAATGTTAAATCATTGAAATAAAAACATTATTTTAGTTTGGAAGGCATCCATGATAGAAATATTTTGTGGATATTTTGAATATAAATATCGGTAAAATATTTCAACATAAACAGTTTATTAAAAAAAATGTTAAATACATTTTTTGATTAATATTTGTACCAAATATATGAAATGAAAATTTTGGAGGGAAAGTTTTTTGCGAAATTTTTTGGAGGGAAATTTTTTCGCTAATTTTTTTGGAGGGAAAATTTGGAGGGAAATTTTCAGTATTTAAGCTATATATTGTAAGTGGGAGAGGAATTTGTATCATTCAACCTATTCTTGTTGAAAGCCATGGTTTCTTCTGATAGCGAAGTTTTTCTTTCTAGAACATCAACATCTTCGTCACACAACAACTCTATTCAGAGTGATGAATATAACGGGAGTTCGTTCACCATGAATAGAGAGTCAAAAAATCGACTTGGTCGTAATCCTAAAGATGATGAGAACAAAATTGATGAGGCACAGCAAAATGAAATTTTTGTAAATCGAGCGCCAGTTATACCACTTACTCTTAATCCTATGGATTATGAAAGCAACACTGATGAAGGGCATGATGAAGAATTTCCAGAGTCAAAATTTTCACTTCGTCCTAATCCCAAGGATTATGAGGACACCATTGATGAAGAGGGAGATGAAGAATATCCACTTTAGCTTAATCCTAAGGATTATGCGAGAACAACAAATGAAGAGAGGAATGAAGAATCTGTAGAGTCAAAATATCCACTCTATCCTAATCCTGAGGAGTATGCTAGCACCACTGATGAAAAGGGGGATGTAAAATTTCCAGATTCAAAATATCAAATTCATCCTAATCGTAAGGATTATGCAAGCACCACTGATGAAGAGGGGAATGATAATGTTTCAGAGTCAAAACATTCACTTCGTCCCAATCCTAAGGATTATGCCAGCACCACTGATGAAGAGGGAAATGAAAAATTTACAGAGTCAAAATATTCACTCCGTCCTAATTCTAAGGATTATGTAAGCACCACTGATGAAGAGGGGGACAAAAAAATTCCAGAGTCAAAATTTCCACTTCGTCTTAATCCTAAGGATTATGTCAGCACCACAGATGAAGAGGGGAATGAATAATTTACAGATTCAAAATATGCTCTTCATCCTAATCCTAAGGATTTTGTCAGCACCACTGAGGAATAGGGGAATGAAGAATTTTTAGCATCAAAATATCCACTTCGTCCTAATCCTAAGGATTATGCCAACACCACTGATGAAGACAGGGATGAATTTACAAAGCTAAAATTTTCACTTCATCCTAATCATAACGATTATAATTTAACCATTGATGAATGGGGGGATGAAGAATTTCCAATAAATATAGATTCAAGGCATTCACTTATTCCTAATCCTAATGATTATGAGAGCTTTAGTGAGGAAGGGGAGGGGTAGGATGAAGAAATTCTAGTGAATACAAATTCAAAGCTTCCACTTATGCCTAATCCCAAGGATTATGAGAGCACCACCGAAGGGAAGGATGACGAGTTTCTTGCAAATGATAATTTTAGAGGCACAAATTTGAATATTGCATTTTCTCCAAGTGACCATTTCAAAGACACTCATGGTGATGAAGAATTGAATCCTCCCAAGGAAGAATTTGAAAGCATGAGTCAAGATGGTGAAGAATTTATTTTGAGTGGGGGTTACAAAAGTGTCGCTGATTCTTGTGAAATTTTTTCTTCAACTGATGATGGTAAAGAAATTTTTTTAGGCAATGATGTTGATGAATTTCTTAACTTGTTGAGGATGATGATAGTGGGGATAATATTCCTCCTAATGGTGATGAAACCACTTTTACAAAGGATGATGGAATGATGAAGCCGTTGCAAGCAAATATTACAACTAGGAGTAGGAGTAGACATTTTCATATCAATCCAAAGCATTCCAGCTATACAAAGGCGAGGACAAAATATCTCAAAAAAAGTTATGTCGTTCATTTGATTTCAAGTGAATGTTATCGAAGGGATTGCTTGAAAAATATGGATATCAACTTTGTTTTGAAGAAAGGAAAACATATATGTCAATGAATAAAATCATACAAAATTCATATTTAGTGGGTTGCATGCAATCTACACTAGGAGGTTATGATTATCATATTGGGAATGTATTACTTTGTAGAAATGAGTTCAAAATGTTGCATTCAATTGGTAATTGTCGTTTGTCAAGAATCTAGGATAGATTGGAAAGGGATCCCACATATTATTCAGAAGCACGTTATAAATGGGAGGTGGGGCCATTTGCAAATACTGCTAAGACATGGATTAAAGACTTCTTTTCAAATCATGGAAAGTGTATGCTGAATAAAGACACAATGCATATTCCAGATAATTTCTCGAGACGAGAAATATTCATGTTATACAAAGATTATGCAGAAGTTGTTGAAGGAATTGGTAATTTTATTACATATTCTTATTTTACAAGGATATGGAAAACTGAATTCAACAATGTTCATATTCCTAAGAAGACAAGGATGGGGATTTGTAGCACATGTGCTTCTCTTAAAGAAAAAAGAGATAAATGTCAAAGGGCAGAAAGAGGTATGTGTTCAAAAAATTGTTTTTTAAAATTTGATACTTATCAACTATGAAAATATATTTATTCATATGTTTCTTTTATTTTATGTATAGATTTTGTTGTCAAAGAACTTCAAGACCATCACAATCAGCAAACAAGTGAAAGGAAAAATTTGTATAAACATCGAAATAAGTGTTATGATCATCCAAATAAATATCTAGGATTGATAATTGATGGTATGGACCAAAAGAAAACACTTCTTCCACATTTTGTCTGCACGCCAAAAAAATTACAGGAGGAAAATTTCATTCAGTTTAAATTGGTTGGTTGTATGGTATTTAATGAGAAGATGTTTCCAAGAGTTTTCTTCACAACTCCAAATATTCACAATGATGCAAATTTGACCATAACTATAATCCATGATGTGGTTACTCATTGGTCTGGGATTCTTCCTGAAGTTTTGTATTTACAATTAGACAACACAAGTCGTGAGAACAAAAATCAAGTTCTTTTTGGGTATCTAAACATGCTCATTGAATTGGGGATTTTTAAAAAGATAAAGGTTGGTTTCCTTCTTGTTGGGCATACTCATGATCATATTGATCAAATGTTCAGTCGTTTTTTAGTAACATTGAGGAGGAAAGGTGTTGGGAGCCTGCCATCATTAATTGAATTTATTAAGAAATCGTACATTCTAGAGCCTGTTTTTCATGTGTTGGAAGAAACTATTGACATGCGAAGGTTTATTTTTGGATCGCATGGTGAGGAGAAATGCATTGAACAAATTAACAACATTAGATTCTAGCATCAATTTCATATCAAAAAAACTGATTGGATAGCACTTATATGGGGCAAGAAGTATTCAACTGTTGAAGAATGGGGACCATCATCAGGTTTAGCATTTTTGAAGTTCATTCCAGAGCATCCAATATTTTCATCAAAGATATTGTTAATACAGTTAGTTGTTGAACTCCATAATGCACGAAGGCAGAAGAGAGACGTAAATTATTCTGAATGTCTAGAGGAAATTAAAAGATGTATTAGAGGTACATATGAGTACTTCGATGTTGCTGATTCAATTTAGTGGGAGTCTTTTTTCAATAATCAAAGTGATATGATTTCAAGATCAATAAATGAGGATGCGCTTTTGAAGACTCATTTTTTTTTGCCACAAAATATTTCAAATGAACATGAACATCAGGAAACACACAATGTTGAACAACAACAGCCTCAAGCTATTATTAATTCCCCACAGGTAGAGGAAAGAGAAATCTATATTGGTTCTAGAAGATCACGTGCACAACGTGAAGCCATGGAAGACCTTCACAGGGGTTCTGTGCAGGATCTTAAGGAGGGTTGTATGATAGCAGTGTTAGCAGATGAAAATCCACTCAGCTATCCATTCTGGATTGCCAAGGTTATAAAGGTCATTAATGAAAATGAAGAGATTACAGCTGTTGATGTACATTGGTATGCTACAAGTACCCACCCTTTCAATGGTGTGTACAACCCAGAGATGGTTGTGGAAAAAAGAATTGGCAGAAAGAGAAAAAGAAATGGCACAAATATAAATCATCGTTGCACAGATGTCTTAAAATTGGAGGATGTTGACATACTTGTGTATGACTTCAATTTGACAAAGAGAGGAACTCTTCGGTTGCAGACCATAAATATTTTGAAGAAATTGCTACCAGAACAATTACTGTTGAGATGGGACTCTGCAGAATGTAGACGTAGAACTACAAGACTTTTGAACTCTGAAATGGTGGGTATGCATGTTGACTCATATGGAGCACTAGTTGATGAAAGAGAAGAATATGGATCATCTTCATCTACATCGAGCCATTCATCTAAAGATGTAGGTTATGATGGTGTGCCAGAACCTATGGTTGATTTTGAATAACTATCTAAGACACTTTTATGTAATTGATTTTTGCATGGTAACTTGAAATAAAAAATTTGACTTCCATCTCATTTTTCATGAAGTTATGAGACATTTCTATGTTTGTTGGATTATATGTTTTAATTATGAAAAATTCATCTCTTTAGAATATCGACAATGCAACAATTAATTACAAAAACAATTTATGTTATATTCAATGTACCAATGTTGATATTTTAATTATAAGTAAAATAGAAAATAGAAACTAATGTTGAATTTTTAGATTATGTAGTGATATTACCATGATATTATGTATTGTTACCATTTGGTATAAGATGCTTTTAAAATTTTTAATAATTATATGCGTCATTGAAAGGGAACACTTTGTTTTGATGCTTGCTTTTTAGGTTTTGGTTGAAATTATATTTAAATTTGTCTTATGCTAAGATTTGAAAAAATATAAGTTTTTATCCTTTAAAATTAAAATTACTCTTAGTTGTTTCTGTTCAATGATAATTTTTTCATTTACTTGTTCATTTTTTAAAATTGTTTAAGTCTTATAATTTCTCCATTATTTCATTGTTCAAGTATGTTGAAAACTTAAGATTGAAAAACTTTATATTTACAACTTGTCATTAAGGTTTTTATGCGCTACCAAATTTTATCTTTAATGTTATGGTTGACAATAATTACAATTTTGGGGTTGTTTAGAGTCAAGATATTTTATGTTTAACAACATGGATGAAAATTGATCGAAATGATAAGCCCTTCAGACATGTATTTTTTTATCTTTAACATTATCTATCAAAAAATTTAGAAATTTACGATTTTAAAAAATGTCCTAATATGTTGTCTTTAATTCCATTGTTACAAGTGTCAAAATTATGAGACAATTTTTTTTTTTTGTTATTCTAGCATCAACTGGTTTTGTTTTGAGGGTGTTTTTTCAATCCTTTTTTCAACAAACAATTTTGTTTTTAGCAAAATTTTATAAAATGTTGAAATTTGACCTTAAAAAAAAACCAAGTGCATTCTGGAAGACACACTTTTTGTTTTTGAGGTTTTTTTTTATGTTTTTTGACACTTTTTGGGCTAGAGTTCCCGTTTTGAGGTCAGGTTACCTATTTCATCGGTAACAGTGTTATGTGTATAAGAGAGAAATAAAAGGCAAAGGTAATTCCACCAAGCCTAAAGGAGCATGTCCTAATACATTAAATTATGTTTGGTTTCTAGAAGTATTAATCATGAAGGCAAAGGTAATTCCACCAAGCCTAAAGGAGCATGTCCTAATACATTAAATTATTCTTGTTTTCTGGAAGCATTAATCATGAAGAGTAATGAGATCCACATTTCGACCATACTATTTTCAAGTTAAAGGAGCATGTCCAAATACATTATTATGTTTGGTTTCTAGAAGCATTAATCATGACTTTTCTTTGAGATCCACATTTCCATCATACTATTTGCAAGTTCACATTTCCATCATGCTATTTGCAAGTTCTATATGAACATATGTAGTCTAATAATTAATTAGCAAGTTGTGATGTCCTAATACATTATTATGTTTGGTTTCCATCATACTATTTTCAAGTTATATATGAAGATATGTAGTCTAATAACTATATAGTATAGCCCATATAACATATAAAGACCTTTGACGGTATGAGCAAAGAGTCAAAAAACAGAGAGGCCTCCCAGCAGAGTTCCTCCTGTTCATCAAGGTAAGCAACATAATATCGAAAATGAAACAATGACACCACTAAACATATGTGAATTTAGATATTAAATTGACATTTATTGGAAATGACATGTGTATGGTTTATCTTAAAGTTTAACTTAAAAATTTTATGGTAGAATTCACATATAAAATTAATGGGAGGAAGAATTTAGTTTGTGGGAGAAATGACACATGTACACAGTTTACCTTAAAGTGGTTGTGTTTTATTGATATTAAAATGAAGAACTTCAATTTAGATCTATTCCAGAGATTGAATGTAGGGGCATTTACTAGATATGCACCTTCCATAAAAGATGAGATCCAGAGGCTACCTGGACGTTTACAGACTCTGCCTATAAAACTTGTAGAAGTTAAGAAATTTACATTGACAAATTTACTTGTGAGAAATTTACATTGAAAAAATATAGAGATTCAACTAGGCTTGTGAATAGTACAAGTGGACAATGTATAATTCTACTTAGAAGAGTCTTTGGTTTAATGGTTAAGCAAGAAATATTTGTTACTTTCTCTGTCTAGAGTAGAAGTGGAATACATAGTAGTTACCTCATTTTGAGTGTTTTGGATGAAATGGGATCTACAAGATATTAATGTAAAAGCATATGATTGTGTCAATAATTTGAAGTAGTCAGGACAGATAAAAAAGGACCATCAAAATTGAGTGCAATATCTATATGATCAAGTGTCAATAATTTGAAGCAGTCAAGAAAGATAACAAAGGACCATCAAAATTGAGTGCAATATCTATGTGGGAGAGTACACAACATCTAAGGGGGACAATACAATATAAGGAAGGAATAAAAAGAGTAACAAGAAGCATATGATTGTGTCAATAATTTGAAGTATTCAAGAAAGATAACAAAGGACCATCATCAAATTCAAATTGAAAGATCAAGTAGTCTTCTTCATGAAGAAGAAGCATTAACTAGGTTCATCATTTAAAGGGTTCATTTTTTAATGAAAGAATTTATAAATAATATGGAATGAATCATTGTACATTATGATAAATCTTGTATTTAAATGACATTTGATCTATGAATAAAAAAGAAAATGGGATCATCTCTTCATATATATATATGTGTGTGTGTGTGTGTAAGAGAGAAATAAAAAGCAAAGGTAATTTCACCAAGCCTAAAGGAGCATGTCCTAATACATTATTATGTTTGGTTTCTAGAAGCATTAATCATAAATTTTCTTTGAGATCCACATTTCCATCATACTATTTGCAAGTTCACATTTCCATCATGCTATTTGCAAGTTCTTTATGAAGATATGTAGTTTAATAACTAATTAGTAAGTTGTGATGTCCTAATACATTATTATGTTTGGTTTACATCATACTATTTGCATAATAGTATGAAGATATGTAGTCTAATAACTATACAGTCTAGCCCATATAACATATAACACCCTTTGATAGTATGAGTATAGAGTCAAAAAACACAGAGGCCTCCCAGCAGAGTTCCACCTGTTCATCAAGGTAAGCAACATAATATCAGAAGTGAAACAGTCACATCACTGAACATATGTGAATTTAGAATGATTTCAACTCATTTTTCAAAGGAGAAAAAACCCTGTTTCATATATTGATAACAGTTCATATACAAAATCCTCTTGATATACCCATAACAGGTTATCAAGTATAAAAGATCAGATTCTGTCTCATAAAGAAATACATTATAGCAGTATAAAAGACAATATGTAGTCACATTACAGAAATACATTACATGTGAATTTAGAATGATTTCAACTCTTTTTCAAAGGAGAAAAAACCTTGTTTCATATATTGATAACAGTTGATATACAAAATCCTCTTGATATACCCATAATAGGTTATCGAGTATAAAAGATCAGATTTTGTCTCATACAGAAATACATTACAGTAGTATAAAAGACAATATGTAGTCACATTATAGTAGTAGATCATTCTACTTCAATCATTCCAGTGTTGAGGAATCGAGAGAAGGCTCAGTAACGACATAAGCTTAACAGTGGTAGTAAACTTCCATGCACAAGGCAAGAATCAGCTAGAGCGGATGAAATTGATGGATCCATAGGAACAGTAACAACTGCAGCAACCGAATGCATATCATACTACCAAAAATTCAACATACACCTTATAGAAAAAGGTAATGAAATTTAAAGCATAAGTAACAGCATAGATGCTTTGTTTGGAATTTCGGGGTTTCTCGTTCCCACTTGGTTGTAAAGACAAAATTTCTATAGCAATGAGTGCCTTGACTTCTACATGACACCAATCAACTCAAATTAAAACCAAGAATTCCAGAAGGCACATTTGTAGTAACAGTCCAAATTTAACATAGAAAAGGACTATATGAATGTCATTAAATGGTTCAATGGAGAAAGCAGTTGTTATAATTATATTTTATCTCATTTATTAGAAGAGACAAAACATTTAAAACATACTTTTAATGTTTTTTGTTTAAAACATATATACAGGGATTGCCCCAAATTACCGACTCCAGGCCCTTAAGGAGCTCTCTTCAACCTGCTCATGGCTAGATTGATTTCCAATTTTTGGACTATTCCTAGCAAGGAGTATAGCCTACACGTGGACATAGGCCTAGATGGCATAGGCATAGATAGCAACAGAGTCAATAGGGGCAAGGATAGTTTCACCCGCAGGAGTAAATACATCTAAGAAAGCAGCATGGGTCTTTCCCTTAGGGGGGATGTTTTATTCCCTAAAGGTGTGCGCCAATGATACAGCAGACCAGCTTTCTAAAGCGGGTTTGCAACAAGATATAGGATGTTGGAGGATAGAGGACGAGGACCAGGGCATGATCCATGTGTCAGATCAGCCACCATATGTATAACTTTATTTTTCTATCTCCCTATTTTTATATCAGAAAGTGTTTTGTTTTTTGGTTTTATATACATGCCCTAGACAGTTACTCTTACTTGCATTTATTTTCAAACTTCTATTTTGTTGTTTATCCTATCTGGGCTGTTTTCCTCTCTCAGGACGCCTGGGTTAACAGAAAAAACTATTTTTGTTTTATGAACATATGGACATACTTGTTTTTCTGGATATGAACTGATCTATGGGTTGTTTTCCTCTTATAAAGGAGGTTTGTACACCAGATCAATGGTTTATCCTCAGGAATTTGATAGATGAAGGTGTACCTTTCATCCTGTGAGCTCTATGATCTAGGAATCATACATCCATAAAAGGAATGCGTAATGCATATACTATGTAACTTTTTATTTCTGTTAATTAAAAGTATGTTTTTTTTCTTGGAAAAAAAAATGTAATGAAATTTAAAGCATAATTAACAGCATATATGATTTGTTGGAATTTTCCGTAACATATGTTTAACAGAGGAGGAGCAGGAGGAGAAATACCATAATTGGTAACTAATAATTCATGTAGATTTCAATGTATCATATTGCGTAACATATGTTTAACAGAGGAGGAGCAGGAGGAGAAATACCTGGTAGTTCGCTCGCTTGAAGTCATGTCAGATAATCACCAACAACGTGGACGGAAGAAGCCCCAGACCAGCAACAACATAGACACATAAAAATTCATGAACAAATAGATCAAAGAAAAAAAAGATGCGGTAAACAAATGAACTTCGTAGGTGATATATTTATAAGAACTAGTTCGGTCGAACTAGTTTGGCCAAAGTTTTATCGCCCGTTTTCCCATCTCCGGAAAAAATTCAGTTTGCGAACACCATCAGTATGCCATCAATCTAAATAGAAGCATGAGTTCGGCCAAACTTTCTCATAAAGTTCAGCTGAACTTTATAAAAGGTTCAGTCGAACTATTGTTGAAAAAAAAATTCTTCCCTCGATTCTCACAAAAGTGTAACCCAGCTTCACATTTCCGCCCCTTAGTCTTCCATTTGATTAAGAATGTTTGATTAAGGGAAGGGAGATCATGAATGATGTTAGGGGTTGAGCTCTTGAACCATTTCTTTACTTCTCCTCCCAAACTTTGGGAAAACATTCTCATCTGTATGGTCTCATCCTCTATTTATTAGTAGTAAAAAGCATCATTCATCTTATCTACATGATGTTGGGAATTTTTAGGGCTAGTTCCATTAATGTGAGGGATTATAGATTGATAGTATTGTGGCATAGGTAGTAAAGGTTGTGGTAGTACCAATGGGGCAAAATATGCTGCCATGATTTGATGTAAAGGAACCCAAGTAGGGTTTATAAGAGGAGGGTTTCTGAGTGGAGGTGGAGGGTGAAATGGAGTGGTTTGAAAAATGGATGTATGAATGGGGGTGGTAGATGTAATTGGACCAGCAAGATGATTTTGAGCAGATTTAGAACGAAAGGAGTCAAAGTGTTGGAGAAGCTGAAGATCGGAAGGAGTGCAAGGAGAGGCTTCTCTACTAGGACTCTGTTGTAATCCTGTAGGCTCAAGTTTTTTTGGGTTTATGAAACTCTGATACTTAGTTCTGAATAGGTTTCTTCTATGGTGTAATTTAAGTTGGATTTCTTGCATGGATGTGAGGTTTTCAGGGATAAAGCTTGCTTTCTGAATGGGTGTAACAATAGTTGAATCTTCAGTCATAGAATTTTTCTTAAGATTCTTTCTGGGTCATCAACTATGGTAGGAGGGTTTGGGTTAGGGTGAGATCTGGTGCTAATTCTTTGTGAAGATAGATTTTAGACCTACAACATAGAGAGGCTGAAAGTTTATGAGATTTTCGAAAACCAGGGTATCTATAACATTACTAAATTCACACAGTATGTCACTAGGCTTTATGCTCTTATGTTTGATTAATACATTCCCAAGGGAGTCTGTGAGGATTAGTGGAGTCAACAGGGATACTGAAGATCAGTGGAGTCACCAAGTGGATGATGCTAACTATTTTGAGGATTTGTTTGTTGTCCACCATCAACAGTTGGATAGCAATCTAAAGATATTTTTGGGTTTTCTGATGTCTTTATGTAACACTAATATTTTCAATAAGTGTTGTCCAGTATGTTCATTATTGTTTTAGTATGGTGAATCAACCAGATACCATTCCTGGCTAAACTTGATTTATCTAGGTTTGACAGGGGTTTTTTGATTTCTTAAGGAATATTAATGTTGTTACTTATATTCCCCAATGGAGTCGCCATTATGTTAGGTCCCCGTAATTTTTTAGATTGGCAAGACCAAATTGAACAAGAGCAGCATCAAACTAACGTTGGAGCCCTAGGACCTAGCCTTTATTGACTCAGAGAGGGCTCTCTCTATATTTGTGTAAAAGATACAACTTGATTGATTTTTAGGGTATTGATTTTAGGCTAGTTATAATGATAGGGTTTGTTTGTTTTGTTTGGTTTGGTTGGGTTGCTTGTCAAGAAGAATTGATAGAGTAAGAGAAACTTAAACCATTCGGATATGGGGTCTATGAAGGTCTTGAAAAGTACAATAATGAATCAAGGGTGTTTCATAGGGAAATTTTACAAAGCCAAATGGACCTTAATAACTTCTGTGCGAGTGAAATGAACATTAAATGGTGAATTTAGTAGGTTTAAAGGGAAGTTAAGAATCCTTTAACATATACTATAATAAGAAGAGACTTTAAGAGTACTATGCATTAAGAAAGAATCAAAGGAAAAACTTCTTTGACCTAGCTTTATCAAGTAAACTTTAAAAAAACAATCCAGCAAACCCTACAGAGCAGGGAACTCCTAAATTCTATAGCTATCTACCTTCATAGAAGGATAACATTCAAGATAACACATAAGTGACAATCGAAGAGCAGGGAACTCATAATTTTCTTCAATCAAACTATAAATACCTTTAAAGTGACTCTTCAAAATTGGACTAAAGGATAGGGAAAACCATAAACTTCTTTAGCCTAAACCCTAATAAGAAAACTCCAAAGAAAGGCCTTAAAAACAATGTTTTAAACTACACCAAAGGAGAGGGAATACCATAAAATTCTTTGGCTTGGCTCCATTAAATAATTTCTAAGGTAAACAAGCATAAGTGGGATCAAAGATGAATTAATAATTCTTCAATCAGAGCTAGTAGAGGAAAACATCTAAACAACAGAGAATAGACAGAATTAAGGTGCCTGTCAACAACATATATCAATCTAAGTTTTCTACTCTGTTATAATGGAAAGATGAACAACATGGAAAACATAAGAGATAGTAACTAAATTGGAATAACATCACCATTTTACAAAGTCCATGAATCCTGCAAATGTGCTTACTCCATTATCATTCACTCCAAGACAATTAGAAAACTCCAAAGCCAAAAAACTCTACACCACTGAAAGTCTATGTGATTTTCACCTCAACAATCAACCAAACTCACAATGAAGCTTACATGTAGTATTTAACTGCAAAATTATGAATTAAAACCTAGCTCAGGTTTTAGAAGTCATTAATTACATATTTAATGCATTTGAACCTTGAGACCATGCAAGTCCCAAGGCACATATATCCTAAACTCGTTAAATACAAAAATAACTTCTAACATATCTTCTAAGCTAAATTTGGAGCGATTTGTCTTCAAAGCCTTCAAAATATATTTTTCAATAAATTTTGATGTGTTTTTTTTACTTTTAGACAAGGGCACAGCGCCAAGATACAAGGGCATAGCGCTAGGCCAAGGGTGTAGTGCCAAAGCTGGAGAAATGTACTGTGTTGCATCTAATTTGCATTCCCAGTGTCCAAATGAGCTCCATGATAGCTCATTGGAAATCATGTCACGTCTAGTTTCCATATCTGCCTTTAGTTTCCATATTGGTTCCATTTTCTTAGTCAAATTGTGAGACTTATAAGCGCACAATGGCAATGCTGAAAAGAACACATAGAGGTGATTTTTAGGTGGTTTTTGGCCCTTTTGAGGGACTAGTTCTGCTCCAAATGACCTGAAATGTTCTGAGGATGATATCCTTGCCATGTGGAACATAAATATGTAAACCTTTTCTCAATTGAGTGCGCCAATTTAAACCCTTTTTTCTGCTAGCCAAACAGTCAAAAATTAAAAATTTGCACCAAGTGCAAAAATTTGGGATTTACCTTGTTGATTATGATTTGGAGGCTTGGAGGGATACATCAGCAAGGATATTTAGTTTTTCCTTATCCTTTTCCTCATTTATAGCTTGAATTTTTGCAAGGGCTCTTTTCAGCTTGGCCCTTACAGTCCTGTTCCTCATGGCACAATGCTTCTCCATCTTCTTCTGCATGTCAATGTCTCTTTTTTCCTTCTCAAGTTGACCTTGTAGGTGCAAGTTTTCCCTCTATATCCAAGACTCCCTATCATAATTGATTTCCATGGGAAGCAGCTCGCTTGGAGTGAGCTTCTCTACCAATTCTGTTTCATTCTCTCTTTCTTGGGCTAAGGCCTTCTTGAACCCAATTGTCCTTCGCCTCTTCCTAGGAAGTTGTTCTTCCTCATCTTCATTGTCATCCAAAGTGCCCAAGGTCTCATCTAGCATAGCCTTGGCCTTTCGAGCCTCTTTCCTGGATCTGATTTCCCTGACCTCACTGATGTCTTTCTCTATCTCTAACTGCTGGTTTTCTATCTCAAGGAAGTTGATCACATTCTTGGCCCTACCAAGATTAGCTTGTAGCTCCCTAATTTGGGAATCCTTGCTCTTGATCAGCATATTGGTGATCCTCTCCTCATCCTCACTCTCAAGTTCAATAATTTGAAACTCTTGTTTAGTTTCATGCTCATCCTCCTTTTCAACAATGACATGCTCTGCAACCTTTTCCTTACCCTTATCAAGTGGTTTTTTTGATGATGAAGGCAGGGTCCCTTCCACAATATGTGGAGCAAACACCTGCCTATGACCTATTTGATAGGTCAAAGGAAAAGGCTCTATGTCAACCATCTCAATGTCATTTGTGTCTCTACTCTCTTTACTATTTGATGCTCTGGTATCATGAGATAAGGTTGAAGGATTGTGGAAGGGTGATGAGGGATTGTCATCATGGGGTGAAGGGATGTCAGTGGATGGTGATGCATGAGTAGTGGGATGTGATGGAGAAGGCGGATTGGGAGGATGAGAAGATGAAGGGATATCTTGCTGATTATGGGTTGGTGGAATAGTTAAAACTTCATGGGCAGTGAAGGCATCCCATGGAATGTTCTTTTGCTGGAGTTGATGCATAACAACCATCTTGATAAGTGAGTGCTGGAATAGGCTCTGCATTTGCTCAGGGTAGTTTCCATTTTCCACTATGTAGGCCATTTTTTCAATGCTTTGGAAGAGGTAATATGGTATATGCAGCATCCTCACTCTAGTGAAGTGCATAAGAAGCCAAATGTGGTATGAATAGAGGGAGGAGAACCTTCCATCACATGTGAAATACTTCATTATGATCCTCATCATGGGTGCATATCTATCCACCAGATGTGGAAATGGAAAGATGGACTTGTGGTGGCCTTTATACATGGGTTTTAGATATGGCTCAAAGTAAATCATGTCTAGGTTTCCTTTCTTAAACCACTTTTCTCCCACACTTGGTATTCTTGTAGCATTTGCAATGGAATCTATAGATAACTCAAATGTAACCCTAAGAAGATTTACTTGCTTGTCATGTAGGTTAATGATAAATAATTTTGTTAGCTTTGGATGGTTCTATACTTGTTGCACCTTCTCACAAAATTTAAAGCAACCTACATGTTTGAAGCATAAAACAACAAAGGGAGATGCCATAAGCTCCCTTGTATTGAGGGGTTCAAATATACTTATCTTTCCTCCCTTGTGATCATACCTCCTTGGCATTTTTGCCTCTCCACCATTGCCATTGTCTCCCTCTATAGAAATTTTCAAAACTCTATTTTTAGAAACCCTATGGCTAATGTGAAAATAACATGAAGGGAGGGTAACAAAATGGAAATTTTTCAAATGAATGGAATGGGTATTGTAATAATGAAGATGAATGGAAACCCTCAAATAGTGTAATTTCTGTGTATATCACTGTATTTATTTAAGGAGGATGAATTAATGGCAAAACAGTGATTTCAAGCTTGAACACCTAGGGTTTGATTTAGGGTTTCATTTCATTCATTAAATGATGAACAAAATATCTTGAAGATGAGCTCATGCCATGCACTTACCTCTTATCATTGTGTTAGAGGACCTTCGAGGAAAATTGAAAGTGTTTTGAAGTGGCTTGAATTGTTGAAGCGCTTAGAAACCCTCTCTGTTGAAGGGCGCAGTGCCAGTGCTGAGTGCAGAGCGCCAATGCTAAGCGCGCAATGCCAGTTCTGAGTGCACAACGCCAAGGAAATATTTTCTGGAACCTGTCGAGCAAGAGCACAACACTTTCTCAAGGGTGCAATGCCCACTTCCAGGAATGTAGCACCTTTACAAAATGTATGGGGGAAATTCCAAGGGCATAGCGCCCAGTCCCAGGCACGTTGCGCCAAAAAAATTCACCCAATTTTTGCTTGAAAACTCAAAAACTCACTTGGATGAATTAATGAGATCATGTGAAACAAGGCAAGATAGTCATGTCAATGGATCTTAACAATTTGTGAATGGAAAGAAGAAATATTTAGGGTTTGATCTAAATGTAGAGGAGATATTATCTGGATTGTAGATTTAAAATCCAGAAGGAAGCATAGATATTGTTTTAAAGCCTGAGCAGGGTCTCCTATATGAGAAATCCAAAACAAAAATTCCTTATAAACAATAAATAAATAAATAAATGGTGGAATAATACAAAACAAGATACCATCAAGATGCAATTCACCATTAAAACATAACACAAGAATCTGGAAAACATCATGGTCCTTTCATTCATCCAAAAAAGGTGCTTACAGCCAGATAAGCATTTTAAAATAGTTTCCTCCCTTCAGCTCTAACAACCTCTCCCATATTACATTCTATATTTTATAACATTCCCCTATTACATTTCATATCCTACTAATCAGTAAAATCAAATCCCTGCTTTAAGTATTTCGGATATTGTAGAAAATTGTCTATTAGTTCTACCAAAAATAAGAGATTTGATCTCTTTTGCAAATATGACCAAATCTCCCAACCTATTACAATATATCTGATCTCCCATATTGAAAAAGGAAAACACAACCAAATCTGTCTATTGATTATGTTATCACTCCAGTAATTCTCTAGTTGTCAGATTTTTTGTTTTTAGTTGAGAAAACTAGAGGTAACCACAAACCAACTTTTAAACTCTAGGATCTAGCTTTCCTAGGGTTCAGAGAGGGCTCTCTCTATAAGATTTAACTTTTTTTGTTTTTATAAAATATTAGGTTAGTTATGATTGTGCAATTTATTTTGGTTTTGATTGTTTGGTGGGAAAAATCATTGCAAGAGATGGATAGTGGGAAATCTATTTGTCCATTGGGCTAAGGATTCAAAAGTCAAGCATAAAAGGCTGGGATTAGGGTCAAAAGGTCAATTTTTTTCAATGAAAGATAGATAACCCTTGGAGATCTTGGAAATTTGTTTTTTGAGATGGTATTATTGGGATAAAGAGAAATGAAGGGTTCTTTAATCCGGAAAATGGAAGTAATAAGCAGAGGTCAAATGAGAGAGGGAGAAATTAAGGGTTCCTTACACTGGAAATTAGATGAAAAAATATAAATGAAAAATTGTTAAGACACGGTGATTTTAACAAATCATGAAGTAATCCTCCTATTCATTCATTCAGATTTAGAACACATAATGGATTTCATGTAACAAAGAAAAATAACAGTGACAAATTTAGAAAATACTTCACTTCAAATAGCTCATCACATTAATCTTGAAATATGATGCTAGTGGATCTGATCCAGTTTTCTACTCGAAATTTGAACACAAAAGCCTTCAAGTCCACAAAAGTGACTATAGAAATCTTTAGAAATTTATTCCACAATAATACTTGAAAGAGTGAAGTATTTATACATAATTGTTTACAAAATATCCTAGAATGCTTCTAGGAATTATCTAAGGAAAATAAAATATCTTTACAACAATAATAGAGCCAGTTGCTCAAAAAATCAGCAAGTTGTCCTATTAATTTAAATAAAATATAAACTGATTGTAGATAACATGCAACTCACTGTCTTGCTGTCTTCCTTGCTGGCTTTAGATATTTCGAGTTTGTTTTGAAATCTGATATGCTCATCTGATACTCTTTCACTGATACTCTTTAATCTCTAATACTCTTCAACCATTTGTAAAACATGTTTACTGCTATAAAAAATCTATTTTGACTGATAAATCAACAAACTGTTTTCACTATTGTCTTTTTGCCTTCTTACTTTTTACAGTAAATCTATTAATGGCTGTGAATCTTCTTCACTTGGAATTTGTATTTTCTTCATCTTTCTGAAATTTTCATCTGCTTCTGTGTACTTGGAGAAAATTGGTTTGATGACAAACAAATGTTTAATTTCATGCTATAAATAGAATAAGTCCTCCAAACTTCTAAGTAGTACTTTCCTTGTTCGAATGCCTTGTCCACCACCTAATTTTTCAACTTGTTCCTTGGCATATTCTCTGATATTTTTGTTATAATCCTCCTGAGGCATTAATTTTTCATTGATGACCAAAATATTAGGCAAACTTCTCTTCCTGGAGTTCTCAAATTTGACCATAAACCTGGTTATGGACATTTTCATGTTCTCACACTTTTCCTCTAACTGCTTCATCAGGTTCCTTTTAGTTATAACCTTATTTATCTTAAGGATAGTTTCTATTCTATCAGTAATTTCAAGTTCTTCTAAACTCTTGCCTGTTCTTGCTGTTGAGAAACTTTATCAGTTCTAAAGCTTGTTTTTGTTTGTTATCCAATTCATCTTTACTCTTTTGAATTTCTTCCAATGCTGCTTTTAATAAGTCTCTTTGTTCAAAAATCACTCAGATGGAGGCCGATACACCATTGATGGCTTCTATGATTTTGTTCCACAAATTATTTTTCACATAGGAAATATGTTCCTTCAAGGTTAATTTCTTTTACAATTTCTTCAATTCTTAATTTAATCTGATGGTCTTTTGCTCATGAGAGTTTGCGTTAATTTGAGCCAATTTGTTTGAATTCTCTAGATTTTCTACCATGTGTTTTAATATGTTGATTTCACTTGTCTTAAACGGCATTTCTTCCATGAACTTTACCAGTTTACTGGCCTCATCTCTAGGATGAACTATTGTTGTAGATGATTTTATAGCTGAGGTTGTCAATGAAGTTATTGGCATGATAGTAGCCAGTCATTCTTTGGGTGCCAAATTTTAAGCTAAAGTTGAAGGCACAACTGTAGTGACTATAGGAATAACTGTAGGAATTTTTGGTACTTTTCATGTTTCTTTTTCCTGGAAAATTTTTTCCATTTGAATTTCCATTTCCTTGATTTGGGCTGTCAACTGAGAAATCAAATTCATCATTTCATCTTTTTATCTCTGTCCTTCTATTATTTTCTTTGTTTGAGAATGTTCACTTTGAGGAAGTTTAAGTTGTTTCCTCAAAGCTGCAATATCCTCATTCTTTTTCTTCACTAATAACTCTGCTTTGACATTAGCAGTGTCATGTCCCACCTGCAAAACTAGTTCTTCCAAGGAGTTTATCGTGAGATCTTTAGCATAAAAGGATGATTTTTCCAATTTCGTATGATCTTTCATATTGGAAATGGTGTTTTGGAGTTTCTGAACACTCATGGCTTTAGTTGTAACAGTAGGGTACAACATTTCTAAAGTTTGTCTATGGAATTCAATCTGATCAAGAGCATGAATTCTTTCTGTTGGGCTTTCTACATCAATTTTCTTATAATTTGCCACATTATTTGGATATTTTATTGTTGGCTACAACATTGACATGATTATATTTTTATTTGAATAATCAAATGAAGACAGAAGTCTGTTTTGGACACTTGGTGTCTGCTTCAGATATTGAGAATAAATATTTTTTTTGATCTCTTCATTCTTTAGCTTGATCTGTTTGTATTTTTCTTTGATATCTAGATCTTTCTCCTCAGCTGCTTGTGAGGATGAAGCTTCCATGCTCTCTTTCTTTTCTATTAACTATGATTTTCCATTGTCAACCTGTTCTTCATTCTGATTCTTAGTAACTGGCTCATTGATGATGATAGTGGCAACATCTGTGTTGGTATCTATAAGATATGTTTCTTCCTCATTAATGGTTACTTTATCTTTACCCACTGAATTTAACTTAGGCATTTTGTTGTATATTAACTTGAATTTAGTTTCAGTTGTAGTTTCAGCAACATAGGCACCTTCTTCCCTTACACTCTTGGTGGATTTTTCTGGTTTATCTACAGTATCTAAAGTGTGACTAGTATCACTTTTTTTCACTGCATATACTAAGGTATTATCTGTCCACTCAGTCTGATTTGCACATTTTTCTATCTCTGGATTTGTTTCATGAATGAAGGGGGTTAATTTACATTTAAAACTTAGTTTACTTAGGATCCCTTGCAGATCATAATTCCAAGGAAAGTTTTCTTGAAATCTAAATTCCAATAGCTACTTAGCTGCTTCTTTCTCTGCATCCCTATGATTGCAGATGAATGGCCCTATCTGATTCTTTAATTTGAATCGATTTTTCTTCTTTGTTGCCATGAAATTTATAGAATCAGAGTTTAGGATATTCCTGATATACTCCAAGGCAAAGATCCTTATTGAAACATGTTTGGGTAACTTGTAAGGTAACAAATTTGACCCAAAAACTCTAACCTCGGTATGTTTTTCATATAAGTACCAATCACCAACTTTATTATGCTTTGAAAACTATAATATCTTCTTCATTTCTACATTAATCCTTGGTTGTTCTATTTTTGTTAACATTTTGATCACTAGATGTATGAATAATTCTGAAAATTCTGCATAAGTGAAATCTACACACTCTTTCGTGAGCAAAGTAATCCAGAGAATGATAGAAAGAGGATTTCCCTCTATGTCAAGCTTTTGAAGAGTAACTGGAAAATTATCGAATTGAAAATATAAAAACATGTGGAAGAGGAAGAATGTGTATCTGAACACTCCTTCATTTGGCAAATTGATCAATTGATATTGAATAGTGTCTGCAAAGTAATGAGCATAATCAAAGATTATAGATGGGGGTTGTCCCGGGGTAAAAGTGGATAATAAACGCAAGATGGATTCATCTGTGTGTTCATCAATAAAATACCCTAGGATGAAGGAAAGCATAGAAATCACGTCATGAACATTCTGTGAATCTGGAAGTGGAATATAGGGGATTTATTTGAGGAATTTCTACATGAAAAGGCATAAATGTCTAGAAAATCATGAATCTCTTGGGAAACTCTAGGCCAGTATACAACTTGGTGAGGACCTATATAGACAAAGGGACTGTTTGAGGATCAGGTTGAAGTTGTAGCATTTGGTTAATAGATTTAGCAGAAATGGTGAGAAGCACTTGTTTGTTAGCATTTACTATGGCTCTCTATTCAGGCACATAATATTGTTGACATAGCTTAATGATTTCTTGGCATGGATGAGTTAATGGAACAACATATTTGGGAAAGTGGGATTCCCAAATATGGACTTCTTGTTGATTATCTAAGGACTTCTCATATCTCCAGTTATGAATATCTAGAAGATTAAACTAAAAAATTGGGTCTGATATCTTGTAATCAGTATCTGCTAATGGATATGTTCAATGTCTATGACATGGGGTTTTAAAGGATTTAAAACAATAGCAGTCTTAGAAGTCATGGCTAGAGTTGATTTTGGCACTTTGGAACCTTCAGGATTGCTTGAGCTCTGCTTTTTAGGCATTTTGGATAGTTCTGCAATTATAGATAGTTTGCAGAGGCATTTGTATTTTAGGAGAAGTTTCTTGGATGAATATGGTCAAAATATGGGCTTCTCTTGGGCTTTTCCTTGTCAATTTTGGATTCTCAATAGGATTTATAGGCTTTTTGCTGGTCCAGGCACAAGAAACAGGGGTTTATTAGGATTTTTCACTAAAAAATTGGGATGAAAATCACCTATATATTGGGCACATAGGCTTTAGGATACCTTCAGAGGATTTCTGGATAAATTTGGAGTTGAAATAGTTTATAGAAACTACTAAAAACTCACGATTTCCCTTTAAAATAGCATACCTCAATAAAACGGGGTTTTTGCAAGAAATTTAACAGGGTTTGGCTTCTTTTTTGGGCTTTTAGATAAAGTTCAGTGGTTGGTTTTTAATCTCTGACTGAAATTGTCCTTTTAAAGGTATTTTCAAATTTAAAATAGGTCTGAATTTCAAAGAAATACCTATTATACACAGGTATAAGGTTTCGAGGAGGTTTTTGAGGAATTTTGAACAGTTTGAATAATTTATGTTTGATCTTTGGAGCAATACAAAGCTCCTCGGCAGTATTCAAATAAGTTCAAGTTTAAATTTTTTTTTCCTTTGGAATAAAACTTGGTGAAAAAGGTTCGTTTTACATTCGGGGGGCTTATACAGAGTTAATGTGCAGAAAAGAGGAAAAGAAATTCATTTTCAATGTCTATTGTGCGTATTAGGGAAAACAACGCCAACATTTAATGAGGGTCAAGTCAGGCGGGAAAATGGTTTTCGAGACCAAAGGGTAAAAGTCACAAGCAGTTTATCGCGTATAGTTTGGGTGGTAAGATTTTTTGGAGAAAATCAACACGATCCAATGAGAATTGACCACATGGAGGAAAGAGGAAATCACAATACTACCCATTTCATGTAAAATGAAATGGGTAAATATGCGCAAGTTTATTTGCAAAAATGTGTTTCCGTCGTCAGATCCTAGGGTTCAATTGCGAAAGGCCCAGATTAATCGTGGAAGCTGCGTCGAGATTTGGAGTGGGGTTGGGGTCTAATATAAGTGGCGGGGATGGGTTTTAAAATTTACAAATAAAATGTTTAATAGGTTCAAAACTTAGTTTATATGATGGCTGGGCTAAGTTTTATGTCTTAATTAAAACATTTGCCAATGTTTTAATTATACATATGGGTGCAGATTTTTTAATATTATATAGTTTCTCAACTTTTAACAATTGTTTTCAAACTATAGGGGGTGGGGTATTTATATATAGATATGTTAAACCAATGGAATGAGGGTGGGATTTTAATATTGCACACATGGAGTATTTAATACATTGGTTTAAAGTAAAATAAAGGGTTGTTGTGGGTTTATTTAAAAATGGATTTAATACTATATGGGTGGGTGTAATTTGTTCGGGAATTTATATATATATATATATATATATATATATATATATATATATATATATATAGTTAGTAGTTAATATGAAATAAAGGGTGAAGTGTAGGGGATATGAAAATACATATTTTAAATCTAAGTAAAGTGAAAATGATAGACAAAAATAAAGCATTGTTGTTTCTTTTGTTTTTCACATTTTTAACTTAGAATAAAATGTATTTCATGGGTTTTGAGTGTTTTGAAAGGAAAATGAAATTAGTTACTTAGGGTTTTACTTTTACTAAGTAAAAATGGGTTTTCACTTAGTAAAAAGGGATTATGATGATGAATGAAGGATAAATGCTGATGAATGTGGGTTTTATATAGGAATTCAATATTTTTAAACAATCAGTTATCGAGCCTTGGGTCCGGTCCCAACACAAGTCAGAGAAATGCTCTGAGCCTCTTTAACTGATAGTTTTTAGAATAATGAATAATTTGTAGGGGAGGGGAAATTAGTGATTTTTTCTCGATGATGCTTTATTACATGATTGCACAACTGCTTTCTACCTACCCATCTTTATTTCTCACTTTTTTTTACTTCATTTTCATTGGTGCATTTGTGCTTGCAACCCTAAATCAATTTTCTTTCAAAGCATAAAAACTATCTAAGTCTAATCTTATTCCATCCGAGGGCTAAGATTAAATTGTTGAGCTCCTCTTTTATTCTCTATCTTAACTATTGATTTGTCAAGTTTATACTGTTTGACATATCTTTATTCTCTATCTAAAACATGAAATTTAAAGCATGAAAAGTTAAGATTAAATTGTTTAACTAATCGTGGATTATGCATTTATTGACAATCTGCACATAATCATTATTCTTGCAGTAAAAATTAAATGGTAGTGGCATTTTGACTTGCTTACTTTTAGGTTTTATTTTCATCTCTTTTTATTTTGGGGTCTATCTTTTTCTAAGTCCTTTGATCATTTTTTTTAGGTCTTTTTACCCTCTTTTAATTTTTTATTATTTTTCATTTTTCTAAATATGGGAAAACAACTTGCAGAAAGAAAGGTATGTATATATTTACAAGACTATCATAGTCAATTCAAAAATTATGAATCCTATTATTATAGGACCCTAACATAATACACATTCGAATTTGGAAAATATGACAACTTGCTAACAAAACTAGATTTGGTTTGATCTTCATTAATGGCCCTCGATTAAAAGCGATGTGTCGGCTGTTGATGATGAGTTGTAATTATAATATACTTTGGAGGCTTATAAGATGCTGTAGAAGTCGAGTTACCTTGATTTGAGGACATTGGTTGCCTTTTGGCTATAACAAATATTTGGGCAGCTAAGGAAGGCAAAATAGGGGGCTCTTAGCTGCCAATTATTATGACTTTCGACAAATATTTTGGGATTCTTAACGGCCTTTACCTATCAAAAGTGAAATTCTTATGAACATAACCAAAAAATTTTGACTTGTCTTTCTACCTTTGATGCATTAATTATCACCACTTTCACTAAAATCTAGAGGAGCCTGAGCTAAAGCATTAAGTGTGTGATAAGCCTAGGGTTTCAGCTTCTTGTGAATGAGTGTTGAGCCCGACCTTACTTTTGATTGCTTGAGGGTCTCATTCTCTGCCTTCAACAGTCTTTCCAAAAATTTCATCTCATTATTTTCCTCTTGTAACTTCTGTGTTTTAGACTTCCTGCTCACCATCTTATGTGAGGAGGTTTTAACTTCTTCGCGGGCACCTTCTACTTCAACTGATGGTCCTGCTCCTATTAATAATAATTAATGAGTACATTCTAATAGGTACAATTTGTAATTTCATCGAAACGACTTCCACTATTCCATCATTAGTAGAATTATTTCATAAATCTTATCAATCAACCTCCACCTCTTTTCATATTCTTTTTTCAATTATACGAATGGGAAAGATGTTGTCCAATATATTGAAAATGGTTTCTATTGATGTAAAAGGTTGTCTAAATGAAAGAGGAGATCACATAGTCAAAAAACAAAGTGTGAAACATTTCCAAGTGTGTATGGCACTCCCTCTAATTCCATAAGAAAAAACATATATGAATTATTTTTTTAATATAAACCAACTAAAATACAAGTAGGCTATATTTGGATACCCTATATTTCAAGGAACTTTTACTCCAATTACCTAGCTCAAATGCGAGCATATTAGGGTATATTGTTGGAAAGATTATATGTTGGTGAAAGATTTAAACTTTTATAAAAATTATTATAAACCCCACACTGAAACAACAACCACCACAAAAAAACTTTGAATTATATTTAAAAGAGGATATCTTACCTTTATATGAAATCCCAACTCCAAGCCTTCCATTCTAATAACCACTAAGTCATGCGGATATATGTATAATTTGCACTAGTACGAAGGACATGATTAGCCCTTGGCACTTGAACTATTTCCTCCTTTTTCTCGTAATGAAACCACACCATGAGACATGGGTCCCCTTATCCATACTTGTTCACGAATACAAAAAATACAAAAATAAACATAAACATAGAGATGCATCTTAGTAAAAATTGTTGGTGGAGGTTTGTTTGTCCCTACAACTTTTTAGTAAGTCAACATCAATCACTCTTCTTTTAATTAATATTCTTAAATTGTCAAGTGAACAAACCTCACTGGATACCCCTTCCATATTGGGTTGAAATTGTAGTAATATTTTTTCTCTAATTGGAGTTGTTAATGGATAAAAGAGGATTCATAGATATGATATTTAATATCAATGTTCTGGAGCCACTGTCAAAGTCCATTATCAAGACATGGAAAAAATATGAAGAGGAGAGGAGATATATATAATAGATACTTATGGTTAGGAAACCGTAGGGCCGACTAAGATAAAAAAATATAACATAATTTAAGATTATATACTAAATAGTAAAACTTAGATATTTCTAGTAAAAATTGGTGGTAGAGATATATTTGTCCCTGTTAGTGCTCCATAATTTCGAGGTTGTAAGGATTGAATCTCGGAGGCAAACATCAAAACCCCTTTGAGTCTAGGATCTAGCCCTCCTAGACTCAGAGAGGAATCTCTCTATTAGATGTATCTTTTTTTACTTGTGAATTTTAGGCTAGTTATTAAGGTAAAGGGGTTTGTTTGAAATTTTTGTTTGAAATAGGAGAAGAGGGCCATTGGGCTAAATGAGTGAAACAAGTCAAAGAAGATTTAAATGGATGAATTAATGAGATCATGTGAAACGAGGTGAGATAGTCATGTCAATGGATCTTAAAAATTTGTGAATGCAAATAAGAAATATCTAGGGTTCCATCTAAATGAAGAGGAGACATTATCCTAATTCAACATTTAAAATTCGAAAGAAAACATAGATATTGTTTTAAAGCCTGAGCAAGGTGTCCTAAATGAAAAATCTGAAACAAAATTTCTTATAAACAATAAATAGATAAAGAAATAGCGGGATAAAAGAAAACCAAATAGCATCAAGATGTGATTCACCATTAAAAAATAACACAAGAACCTAGAAAACATCAAGGTCCTTTCATTCATCCAAAAAAGGTGCTTACAGCCAGATTAGCATTTTACAATAGTTTCATCCCTTCACGTCTAACAACCTTTCACATATTAAATTCTATATTTTATAAAATTCCCCTATTACATTTCATATCCTACTAATCAGGAAAATCAAATCCCCGCTTTAAGTATCTCAGATATTCTAGGAAACTATCAATTAGTTCTACCCAAAATAAGAGATTTGATCTCTTTTGCAAATATGACCAAATCTCCCAACCTATTACAAAATACCTGATCTCCCATATTGAAAAAGGAAAACACAGCCAAATCTGTCTGTTGATTACACATTCGAATATGGAAAATATGACAACTTGCTAACAAAACTAGATTTGATTTGATCTTCATTAATGTCCCACTCTGATCAAAACTGATGTGTCAGCAACCTCTTGATGATGAGTTGTAATTAAAATATTATTTGGAGTCTTGAGAGATCCTATAGAAGTTGAGTTACCTTGATTTGAGGATATTGGTTGTCTTCTATGTATAACAGAGCTTTCGGCAACTAAGGAGGGAAAAAAAGGGCACAATTAGCTGCCAATTAGCATGATATTCGGCAACTATTTTGGGATTTTTAATGGTATTTAGGTGTCAAAAGTGAAATGATTATGAACTTAACCAAAAAAATTTGAGTTGTATTTCTACCCTTGATGCATTAATTATCACCACTTTCACTCAAATCTAAAGCAGCCTCATCTAAAGCACTAAGTGTGTGATAAGCGTGGCGTTTTAGCTTCTTGTGAATGAGTCTATATCTTAACACCTTTTTCCTATTTTTCAAATTGATATTATGCTCACACATTCCTTTATTATTATGCCTTACCTTTTCATATTTGATTGCCATTTGATCCAGTGCTGAACTGATATTGCTTGATGATTGCATGAGGGTCTTATTTTGTGCCTTCAAGAGTCTTTCTAAAAATTTCAGCTCATTATTTTCCTCCTGTAACTTATGTGTTTTAGATTTCCTGTTGACCTTCTTCTGTGAGGAATTTGTAGCTTATTCATGGTCTCCTCCTACTTCAACTCATGGTCCTCCTCCAATTTCTGCCTCTAGAGGTTCTACTTGTTTTCTGCAGTTGATGACTCAGTCTCCTTTTGATGCAGGAGCATGAGGCTTAGAGACAAAATGCTTCATTAATTATTCCAAAAATCCCAAACAAGCAAAGGTGTTGGTAAATTTAGTTGTCAATTTATAGTTGTACTAGATAGGGTTGAAGTAGTATCGAGAAAGATTGAACTGTTTTAGATTAGATTCAATATATTTAGTCTTCATTTGATAGATTTAGGCAAGATATTATGTAATTAGGATTTTATCTAAGTTAGGAGAATTCGATCCTCAAGAACAGGTCGACTATTATGTAAAACACTATAAAATGTAACCTCTGAGAAGGAGAAAATTGAATTGGGCCATAGAAGAATTGGAGAGGATTTTACCTCTGATTTAATAAAATTTCATAACTTAATTATCTGTTGTATGCTTGGAAAATTCCTAGAGGGTTTCATCTCTCCGAAAATACATTGGATTTATACTTTCTGTGTATAATTTGAGTGTGATTAGCTTCTATGTAAAGGATTCAGAGGAATTTGAAGAAGTTCTGGTTTCTTTGCTTGAGATCAGATAGTCGAAAATAGAATAGTAAACCAACAGAAAATTTGTGGTCAAATGGGATTGAAAATGGAATTTTGCAGATCAAGCGGTTTTTGAAAAACCAGCCACTATTGTCGCACTATTTTTGGGCGTGCGAGTGGTTTTGTTAAATTGAACGTGATCTAGTAAAAAGGTGACACGTCACGGTGGAAATACCTTATTACATGCTTGCCTTATTACATGCTTGCACAGCTGCTTTCTACCTACCCATCTTTATTTCTAACATTTTTTACTTCATTTTCATGGGTGCATTTAGGCTTGTAACCCTAAATAATTTTTCTTTCAAAGCATAAACCTATCTAAGTCTAATCTTATTTCATCTAAGGGCCCAGATTAAATTTTTGAGCTCCTCATCTATTCTCTATCTTAACTATTGATTTGTCAAGTTTATACTATTTGACATATCTTTATTCTCTATCTAAAACATGAAATTCAAAGCATGAAAAGTTAAAGATTTAACTGTTTAACCAATCATGGATTATGGCATTTATTGACAATCTGCACATAATCAATATTCTTGTAGTAAAATTAAATGGTAGTGGTATTTTGATTTGCGCACTTTCAGGTCTTATTTTCATCTTGTTTTTCTTTTGGGGTTTATCTTTTATAAGTCCTTTGATCGTTCTTTTGGGACTTTTTACCCTCTTTTCATTTTTATTATTTTTTATTTTTCAAAATATGAGAAAACAACTTGCAAAAACCAAGGTATGTACATATTTACAAGACTATCATAGTCAATTCAAAAATTATGAATCCTATTATTATAGGACCCTAACATATTACACATTCGAATTTGGAAAATATGACAACTTTCTAACAAAACTAGATTTGGTTTGATCTTCATTAATGGCCCACTCTGATTAAAACTGATGTGTCAGCCTGTTGATGATGAGTTGTAATTGGAATATAATTTGGAGGCTTATAAGATGTTGTAGAAGTTGAGTTACCTTGATTTGAGGACATTGGTTGTCTTTTGGCTATAACAGAGATTTCGGCAGCTAAGGAAGGAAAAATAGGGCGCGCTTAGCTGCCAATTATTATGATTTTCGATAGCTATTTTGGGATTCTTAACAGTATTTACCTGTCAAAAGTGAAATTCTTATGAACATAACCAAAAAATTTTGAGTTGTCTTTCTACCTTTGATGCATTAATTATCACCACTTTCACTGAAATCTAGAGGAGCCTGAGCTAAAGCATTAAGTGTGTGATAAGCCTGGGGTTTCATCTTCTTGTGAATGAGTGCTGAAATGACCTTACCTGATGATTTCTTGAGGGTCTCATTCTCTTCCTTCAACAATATTTCCAAAAATTTCATCTCATTATTTTCCTCTTGTAACTTCTGTGTTTTAGACTTCCTGCTCACCTTCTTATCTGAGGAGGTTTTAACTTCTTCAGGGACACCTTCTATTTCAACTCATGGTCCTGCTCCTATTAATAATAATTAATGAGTACATTCTAATAGGTACAATTTGTAATTTAATCGAAACAACTTCCACTATTCCATCATTAGTAGAATTATTTCATAAATCTTATCACGCAACCTCCACCTCTTTTCACATTCTTTTTTCAATTAGATGAATGGGAAGATGTTGTCCAATATATTTAAAATGGTTTCTATTGATGTCAGAGGTTGTCTAAATGAAAGAGGAGATCACATAGTCAAAAAACAAAGTGTGAAACATTTCCAAGTGTGTATGGCACTCCCTCTAATTCCATAAGAACAAAAATAGATGTATTATTTTGTTAATATAAACCAACTAAAATACAAGTATGCTATATTTGGATACCCTATCTTTCAAGGAAATTTTACTCCAATTACCTAGCTCAAATGCGAGCATATTAGGATATATTGTTGGAAATATTATATATTGGTGCAAGCTTTAAACTTTTATAAAAATTATTATAAACCCCACACTGAAACAAGAACCACCACAAACAAACTTTGAATTATATTTAAAAGAGGATATCTTACCTTTATATGAAAGCCCAACTTCAAGCCTTCCATTCTAATAGCCACTAAGTCATGTGGATATATGTATAATTTGCACTAGTACGAAGGACATGATTAGCCGTTGGAACTTAAACTATTTCCTCCTTTTTCTCTTAATGAAACCACACCATGAGACATCGGTTCCCTTATCCATTCTTGTGCATGAATACAAAAAATACAAAAATAAACATAAACATAGAGATGCATCTTAGTAAAAATTGTTGGTGGAGGTTTGTTTGTCCCTACAAGTTTTTAGGAAGTCCACATTAATCACTCTTATTTTAATTAATATTCTTAAATTTTCAAGTGAACAAACCTCACTGGATACCCCTTCCATATTGGGTTGAAATTGTAGTAATATTTTTTCTCTAATTGGAGTTGTTAATAGATAAAAGAAGATTCATAGATATGATATTTAATATCAATGTTCTGAAGCCACTATCAATGTCCATTATCAAGACATGGAAAAAATATGAAGAGGAGAGGAGATATATATAATAGATACTTATGGTTAGGAAACCGTAGGGCCGACTAAGATAAAAAAATATAACATAATTTAAGATTATATACTAAAGAGTAAAACTTAGATATTTCTAATAAAAATTGGTGGTAGAGATATATTTGTCCCTATTAGCGATCCATAATTCTGAGGTTGAAAGGATTGAATCTTGAAGACCAACATCAAAACCCCTTCGAGTCTAGGATCTAGCCCTCCTAGACTCGGAGAGGGATCTCTCTATTAGATGTAGCTTTGTTTACTTGGGAATTTTAGGCTAGTTATTAAGGAAAAGGGGTTTGTTTGAACTTTGTGTTTGAAAAAGGAGAAGAGGGCCATTGGGCTAAAGGATTCAAACAGGTCAAAGAAGGTTTAAATGGATGAATTAATGAGATCATGTGAAACGAGGTGAGATAGTCACATCAATGGATCTTAAAAATTTGTGAATGGAAATAAGAAATATTTAGGGTTCCATCTAAATGGAGAGGAGACATTATCCTAATTCGACATTTAAAATCCAGAAGAAAACATAGATATTGTTTTAAAGCCTGAGCAAGGTGTCCTAAATGAAAAATCTGAAACAAAATTTCTTATAAACAATAAATAGATAAAGCAATAGTGGGATAAAAGAAAACCAAATAGCATCAAGATGTGATTCACCATTAAAAAATAACAAAAGAACCTGGAAAACATCAAGGTCCTTTCATTCATCCAAAAAAGGTGCTTACAACCAGATTAGCATTTTACAATAGTTTCCTCCCTTCACGTCTAACAACCTTTCACATATTACATTCTATCTTTTATAACATTCCCCTATTACATTTCATATCCTACTAATCAGGAAAATCAAATCCCCGCTTTAAGTATTTCAGATATTCTAGGAAACCGTCTATTAGTTCTACCCAAAATAAGAGATTTGATCTCTTTTGCAAATATGACCAAATCTCCCAACCAATTACAAAATATCTGATCTCCCATATTGAAAAATGAAAACATAACCAAATATGTTTGTTGATTACACATTCAAATCTTGAAAATATGGCAAGTTGCTAACAAAACTAGATTTGATTTGATCTTCATTAATGTCCACTCTGATCAAAACTGATGTGTGAGCAACCTCTTGATGATGAGTTGTAATTAAAACATTCTTTGGAGTCTTGAGAGATCCTATAGAAGTTGAGTTACCTTGATTTGAGGATATTGGTTATCTTCTATGTATAAGAGAGCTTTCAATAGCTAAGGAGGGCAAAAAAGGGTGCAATTAGCTGCCAATTATCATGATATTCGACAGCTATTTTGGGATTCTTAACGGTCTTTAGGTGTCAAAAGTGAAATGATTATGAACTTAACCAAAAAATTTGAGTTGTATTTCTACCCTTGATGCATTAATTATCACCACTTTCACTGAAATCTAGAGCAACCTCATCTAAAGCATTAAATGTGTGATAAGTGTGGGGTTTTAGCTTCTTGTCAATGAGTCTATACCTTAACACCTTTTTCCTATTTTTCAACTTGACATTATGCTCACACATTCCTTTATTATTATGCTTGAATTTTTCATATTTGATTGCCATTTGATCTAGTGCTGAACTGATATTGCCTGATGATTGCATGAGGGTCTTATTCTCTGCCTTCAAGAGTCTTTTTAAAAATTTGAGCTCATTATTTTCCTCCTATAACTTCTATGTTTTAGATTTCCTGCTGACCTTCTTCTGTGAGGAGGTTGCAGCTTCTTCATGGGCTCTTGCTACTTCAACTCATGGTCCTCCTCCCATTTCTGCCTCTAGAGGTTCCACCTCGTTTTCTACAGTTGATGACTCGGTCTCCTTTTGATCCAGTAGCATGAGGCTTAGAGACAAAAGGCTTCATTAATTATTCCAAAAATCCAAAAAAAGTTTACAAGAAAAGGTGTTGGTACCTTTAGCTGTCAATTTACAGTTGTACTAGATAGGGTTGAGCTAGTATCTAGGAAGATTGAACTATTTTAGATTAGATTTAGTATATTTAGTCTTTAGATGATAGATTTAGGGAAGATATTATGTAATTAGGATTTTATCTAAGTTAGGAGAATTTGATCCTCAAGAAGAGGTCAACTGTTATGTAAAACACTATAAAATGTAGCCTCTAATAAGGAGAAAATTGAATTGGGCCGTAGAAGAATTGATGGAGAGGATTTTGCCTATGATTTAATAAAATTGTAGAACTTAATTATCTGTTGTATGCTTGGTAAATTCCCTGAGTGTTTAATCTCTCTGAAAATCCATTGGATTTATACTTTCTGTGTAGAATTTGAGTGTGATTAGCTTTTGTGTAAAGGATTCGGAGGAATTTGAAGAAGTTTTGGTTTCTTTGCTTGAGATAGGATAGTCGAAATTAGAACAGTAAACCAACGGAAAATCTGTGGTCAAATGGGATCAAAAATGGAATTTTGCAGATCAAACGGTTTTTGAAAAACCAACCACTATTGTCGCACTGCTTTTGGGTGTGCGAGTGGTTTTGTTAAATTGAATTCAATCAAGTAAAAAGGTGACATGTCATGGTGGAAATACCACCGATTTCGTATTACTTTGGAGCCATAAAGTGTCGGGGCTATTTTTATGCGATAGTCGTCCGATCATAAGCATTGGAGATCTGATGGTGTTCACATCAGAAGTTGTGTGGGGTTTTAAAAAAGGTATGGACCCGATGGTTTATTTAATAGATCTTTCTTAAAGGTTTGAAGTCCGGAAACCATTTCTGAAGGTTTTAACATTGTTTAAAATTAAATTGTTATGTTTTCAAATTATAAAAGGGCTTAGTTTCCGTGTGGGATATCAAAAAGGTCATTTTATTAAAAAAATTAAAACAAATTTAAATAGATTTTGATGACCGAAAGAGGAAATAAAGAGCAGGAACAAGTCCCCCCTGAATTATAAAACATAGTAACAAAATTTGAGCAACTCTCCTTAACGCCTGCACCCAGACTGCCATCAATTGTGGTATCAGAGTCGTCTTCAGAGCATTTTCCAGACACTAAACAAGCTTCCAAAATTCAGAAAAAGAAATCCAACATGGCTCTCATAATTGCTAGAGGAGGTGGTGCTGGTAGAAGAAGAGGTAGACCAGTTGCAAATTCTGAAGTACTAGAGACTATGCAGCAGATTCAAGCTAGATTGGAAGCAATGGAAGCAGGACAACAGAGAGATCCTGAAGATGTCAGTGAACCTGAAGCTAAAGAAGAAGAAGAAGGAAATGTTGAGCTTACTCCTGAGATGAGATTCTTTAAATCAGTTTTAGGATCTACATCCAAACCTAGACTTGAAGTATCAGCTTTTGCAGGAGGATTGAATCCAAAAGAGTTGATAGACTGGATCAATGAAATGAATAAATGCTTTGATTATGAAGAGATGGGTGAAGAAAATAGAGTTAATTTTGTTGTCACAAGGTTGAAAGGACATGCAGCACTTTGGTGGGATGGAGTGCAAGCAGAAAGGAGAGTTGGTAAGCAGCCAATCAAGAATTGGAACAGAATGGTAGCAAAGTTGAGAGGTAAGTTTTTGCCTAGTGATTATCAGCATTCATTATTTAAACAAATGCAGAATCTTAGACAGAGATTAATGACAGTAAAAGAGTACATAGAATAATTTTACAAAGTGAGCACAAGAGCAGGACAAATTCAAGATACAGTAGAGAAGATTTCCAAGTACATGAATGGTCTCGAAATGGAGACTCAAGATGAGATAAGTATATTGTCTCCTAAAACAGTAGAAGAGGCTTACCAGATGGCCTTAAAAGCTGAATAAAAGCTCATAAGGAAGCAATTTTCCAAAGGAAGAGGTAATTTCCGAGGAAGAGGAAGTCAAGGTGGTAGAGGAAGATCTACAGCACCAAGAGATGGAGCTAGCAACAGCTCACCTCAGTATGCACCCACAGAAGGTGATACAAGTGGCAGAAGGAGTCCTTAGAGAGGAAGAGGAGGCAGAAATAGAGGAAGAGAAGTCAGATGCTACAAATGTAACAAATTAGGACATAGAGCCTATGAATGTCCAGAGAATGTGGGGACAAATCATAGAAATGCAATTGTTTCTCAGACTGAAGAAGAAGTAGCAAAGTTGCCTGTAACAGAGAAAGAAATTGTGCCAGAAAAAGGAGAATCTTTGGTGGTTAACAAAGTTTTGTTAAAACAAACAAAGGAAGTTGTTGAACCAACACAGAGAAAGACTTTGTTCAGAAGTGTGTGCAAAGTTCAAGGGAAATGATGTCAATTGGTAGTTGATAGTGGCAGTACAGATAACTTGGTCTCTACAGAGGTGATAGAGAAGTTGAAATTGAAGACAAGGGAACATCCAACACCCTACAAGGTGTCATGGCTTCAGAAGGGGCATCAACTGATAGTAAAGGAACAATGTGAAATAGAATTGCAAATGGGCAGTTACAAAGATAAAATCATGTGTGATGTGATGCCTATGGATGTGTGTCACATATTGCTGGGTAGACCTTGGCAGTATGACAGAGCAGCAGTACATGATGGAAAGAGAAACACTTACAAGTTTTTCAAAGATGGTATGAATCAAACATTGTTACCTATGGAAGAAGAAGATGCATCAAGTAAAAAGTCTGATCCAAAGGCTTTACTGTTGAGTGGAAAAGAATATTTGCAGCAGATTGAAGATGATGAGGTAAATTTTGCTTTAGTTTGCAAACCTAAGGTAGTATTTACTTCTACTAAAATTTCTGATTTGCCAATTGAAATTCAAGAAATGTTGGAGAACTATTGTGATATTATTGTGGATGATTTGCCTGATGAATTACCACCTATAAGAAGAATTAACCATCAGATAGATTCGATTCCAGGATCAAATTTTCCAAACAAAGAAATTTATAGAATGACTCGTACAGAAAATGAAGAAATCAAAAAGCAAGTGCAGGAATTGGCTAACAAGGGTTTGGTCAGAGAAAGTTTGAGTCCTTGTGCGGTATCTACAGTATTAAGTCTGAAGAAAGATGGAGTTTGGAGAATGTGCACTGATTCAAGAGAAATTAACAAGATAACAATCAAGTATAGATTTCCTTTACCTAGAATTGAAGATTTGATGGATTGTTTGAGTGGAGCAAGATATTTTTCAAAACTAGATTTGAAAAGTGGGTATCATCAAATTAGGATAAGGGAAGGAGATGAATGGAAAATAACCTTTAAAACAAATGAGGGATTATATGAATGGATGGTAATGCCTTTTGGTTTATCAAATGCACCTAGTACATTTATGAGGCTTATGAATGAAGTATTGAAAGAATTTGCTGGTAAATATGCAATAGTATATTTGGATGATATATTAATTTACAACAAAACAAAGGAAGAACACCTGAGACATCATAGTTATGTCTTCAGGAAGTTACATCAAGAGAAGTTACTGGTAAATTAAAATAAATTTTCATTGATGAAAGAAGAATTGATATTTCTAGGTTTTGTTGTTTCTGCTGAAGGATTAAAAATGGATCCAGAGAAGATAAAGAAAATTGTGGAGTGGTCTTCACCTAAAAGTGTTTTTGAGGTAAGAAGTTTTCATGGTATTGCTAATTTTTATAGAAAATTCATAAGTAATTTTAGTAAGATCAATGCACCTATCATTGAAACTATAAATAAGGAAAAACAACCATTTAAGTGGATTGTTGAAGTTGAAAGGAATTTTTAGTTCTTGGAGCAAAAGATAACTGAGAAACCTGTCTTAGTTTTACCTGATTTTAATAAACCATTTCAAGTGAAATGTGGTGCCAGTGGGGAAGCTATTGGAGTTGTATTAAGTCAAGAAGACAGACCTGTAGCATATTTCACTGAGAAGCTTAAGGAGACAAGAAGGAAGTATTCTTCTTATGACAAGGAATTTTATGCAATTGTACAGTCATTGAAGAAGTGGAGACATTATTTAATGTCTAAATAATTTGTTCTATATTCAGATAATCATGCTTCACAGTATATTATGAAGCAGCCTAAATTGAATCAAAAACATGAAAAATGGGTTGAATATCTTCAAATTTTCAACTTTGTATTGAAGCATATAAGTGGTAAAACAAACAAGGTAGTTGATGCCTTGAGTAGAAAAATCATTCTTGTTTAAGAAAGTCAAATTCAAGTGTTAGGTTTTGATTTTATTAAAGAACTCTATAAGATAGATTTGGATTTCAAAGAAGCATTTGAAGCATGTTGTAATCTTGTTTTTATAGACAGAAGTCAGTGGTTAGATTATTTCTTGCAAGAGGGTTTATTGTTCAAAAGAAATCAGTTGTGCATACCAAATTGTTCTGTGAGAGAAAATTTAATCAGGCAGAAACATAGTGGTGGACTTGCTAGACATTTTGGCATTGATAAGACTTATGAGCGTCTAAGTCATTTTTATTTTTGGCCAAAGATGAGATCTAAAGTGGAAAAGTATGTGAAGAATTGTAAAATTTGTCAATATGCAAAAGGGAAAAGTCAAAATATAGGTTTGTATATTCCATTAACTATTCTAGACAAACCTTGGGATATGGTAAGTATGGATTATGTTTTAGGATTTCCTAATACACAGAGAGGGAATGATGCAATTTATGTTGTAGTTGATTGATTTTAAAAAATGGCACATTTTATTCCATGTTATAAAACTAGTGATGCTACTCATGTTACCAATTTGTTTTTCAAGGATATTGTCAGATTACATGGGTTACCTATAAGTATTGTCTCTGTTAGAGAAACTATATTTGTTGGTTATTTTTGGAGGACATTGTAGAAGAAGCTTGGTACTAAACTAAGTTTCAGCTCAGCTGATCACCCTCAGAATGATGGGCAGATTGAAGTGGTGAACAGGAGTTTGGGAAATATTTTGATAATTCTTGCAGGAGAACATCCTAAACAATGGGATCATATTTTACCACAGGCAGAGTATGCATATAAAGATTCACCTCACAAAACTACAGGACAAAGTGCATTCCATATAGTTTATGGAATACACCCAAGAGGATTATTTGAATTGAGGAACTTGGGAAAAGCAGAAATGAGAAGTGCTAAAGGAGAGGAGTTTTCTTCAGAAATTCAAGAAATACATGAACATGTAAAGAAACAGCTACAAGACAGCAACATCAAGTACAAAAACAAAGTAGATTTGAGAAAAAGAGAAGTTAATTTTGAAGTTGGTGGTTTGGTTTTAGCACACTTGAGGAAAGAAAGAATTCCAAAGAGGGAGTATAACAATTTAAAATTGAAAAAGATACGACCATGCATGATATTGAGAAATTTTTCTGCAAATGCTATGAAATTTAATTACCATCTGATATTGGAATATCTCCAATATTCAATGTTGTTGATTTGTATAGATATGAAGATAGTGGCACAGATGACACACCATAAGGTAGAGAAACGATTGACTGATTAAAATAGTTACCCACAGCAAAGACATTATAGCCAGAGAGGATCTTAGACAAGAAAGTGTTTAAGAATACCAAAGGACAGGAATATTTTCAATATTTGATCAAGTGGAAGGATCAGCCAATTGAGGATGCTACCTGGATGATAGAAACCATGCTGCAAAAATTGGGCAGTTCTATGGAGGAGCTCATGGACAGGAGCCCATGAATATTTTTGTCCTCAGGAGTTTGATGCAGGAGCATGAGGCTTAGAGACAAAAGCTTCATTAATTATTCTAAAAATATAAAAAAAGTTTACGACCAAAGGTGTTGGTACCTTTAGCTGTCAATTTACAGTTTTACTAGATAGGGTTGAACTAGTATCTAGGGAGATTGAACTATTTTAGATTATATTCAGTATATTTAGTCTTTAGTTGATAGATTTAGGGAAGATATTAAGTAATTATGATTTTATCTAAGTTAGGAGATTTCAATCCTCAAGAAGAGGTCGATTGTTATGTAAAACACTATAAAATGTAACCTCTGAGAAGGAGAAAATCGAATTGGGCCGTAGAAGAATTGATGGAGAGGATTTTGCCTCTGATTTAATAAAATTGCAGAACTTAGTTATCTGTTGTATGCTTGGAAAATTCCCGGAGGGTTCATCTCTCTGAAAATCCATTGGATTTATACTTTTTGTGTAGAATTTGAGTGTGATTAGCTTCTCTGTAAAGGATTCGGAGGAATTTGAAGAAGTTCTAGTTTCTTTGCTTGAGATCGGATAGTCAAAATTAGAACAGTAAACCAGCAGAAAATATGTGGTCAAATGGGATAGAAAATGGAATTTTGCAGATGAGGCGGTTTTTGAAAAACTAGCTACTATGTTCGCACTACCTTTGGGTGCACGAGTGGTTTTGTTAAATTAAACACAGTCAAGTAAAAATGTGACACATCATGGTGGCAATACCGCCAATTTCGGGTTACTTTGGAGCCATAAAGTGATTGCGCTATTTTTACACGATAGCCGTTCGATCATAAGCGTCAGAGATCTGATGGTGTTCACGTCAGAAGTTGCGTGGGGTTTTAAAAAAGTTATGGACCCGATGGTTTGTTTAATAGAGCTTTATTAAAGGTGTGAAGTTCAAAACCCATTTCGGAAGGTTTTAGCATTGTTTAAAATTAAATTTTTATGTTTTCAAATTATAAAAGGGCTTAGTTTCTGTGTGGGATTTCAAAAAGGTCATTTTATTAAAACAATTAAAAAAAATTTAAATAGATTTTGATGACTGAAAGTGGAAATAAAGAGCCGGAACAAGTCCCCCGTGAGTTAGAAAACATAGTAACAAAATTTGAACATATCTCCTTAATGCCTGCACCCACACTACCATCACCTTTTCTGTAGCTAATGGCTCATATTTCGAGTCTCAATAAGGTAGATTTAGAATGTTGGTTGTTGCGGTCTCCTCTTGAATATATGCTCCTGTAACTTCACCTTCAACCCCTGTCTCTTTCTCAAATTTTAGTTTTTTCTTGGATTTCTTGGATGTTGAGGAAGAAGTTTCGGTGACCTTTTCACTGGAGACAGTGCCCTTCTTGTTCTCTTGCTGATTTTTGGAGTAGGAAACTCCTGTGAGGGAGTTCCTTCCTTTTTTGTTTGGACCTCTTGTTTTCAAACTCTCCAAAAAAAATAAATAATTCCATGTCTTATTTCTCCTTTTAAGCTCCTCTAGTACTAACTGTATTAATCCATGGTGAAATAATCTTCTATTAGCTATTTGGGGTTTGGCTTGGACCTTGGAAGCCATTTTGGTGAGGCTTTTAAAAATATAATAAGGCATGTTAAGTCGTTGCTTACATGTGAAGTGAAGGAGTAGTCTAAAGTGATAGAACATTGTTCTCCCATACCTTCCTTGACAGGTAATATAAACCCGGATCATCTTCAAAATCTCTTGCCACTGCTCTTGCGAATAGCTCCTCATATTGTCTTTCTTCCATTTCATATTCTCATGTTCCTCCTTAAGAAAGAACTCAAAATCTGCATCTTTAGTGGAGGTGGTCTTAAACCAACACTCTCCCTCTCCTCACATTTATGTTGTTACTGCCACACTTGCTTCGTCAATATTCATGCTCATTGGCCCCAACTACACTTTGTTTCCATCAAAACTTCTTGCGAATGCCTTAGTGACACCCTGGTGGTATCCCTGAAACTTCTGACAAAAGCTATAGCAACCGACCTATTTGAAAAATCTGCATGCTTCTCGGTGTGCCTCGAGGTAAGATGCATCTTATAATTCCTTCCTTAACAATGCTCCTCCAGTCGACATTCTCTGCACCTACAAATTATTTCAAACACACTATGTGGGTTTGTAAGGTGACTGGGGTAAGCTGTAAGTAGGTGATGATAGTTAACTGAGCGTGAAATAAGGGCCAAATTAAAGAAACAAAGATTGTAAAACCAGGAAATCAATGAAGGCTCAGAGCACTCAACTATAAATGAATTTTAAAACAAACTAGAAGATTGCCGATAGAATTAAAAAATGTTTGAGATCATGATGACCATTTTTGGAAGTTAAACAAATAAATGGGCACGACTTGAGTTATGATTACGAGATAAGGGGATATAGATGAGACAAACATTTGAAAACTGGCTGAAATGATGCATCAACATAGTTAAGGTAGCTTATATTTTAATGATGGTGTGAGTACCAACTATGACGCGGAAATGACATGATCCTACAAACCCTACGAGAAATTTCGGTTCTTGAGGCAACTATTAATAGATGTATTTAATTGTTTACACTGTCTAATTTCCAGCAGGAATCATACTTAAATCCATTGATAAATGTGTCTCTACCACCTTAAATCTTTAAAACTGAAATGAAACCTCTTAACTCCATCATCTTGTTCATCCTTGTCACTATTTTCATATCACAGTTTTGAAAAACCTTTTTAGAGGGCCCAACAAGCGGTAAATGGTTTGCAACAATAGGGGTGTGAAATCCCCACAACTTGCTACATGGTCTTCATTCGGTTTTGGAAATCATAATTTTTTTGAACTCCTCGTTTATTAAACTTAGAAGTGCTGAAGGGGTCCTAAATGAATCTAGACCATTGATCTCTATTAAAACTCATTAACCATAAGAGGAGAGTGCACAAGGTATAAATACTTTTACCTAACAAACTTATAAATATTAACAATTATCATATAAAATAAAAATAAAAAATTTATTTCTAAAAATATTCTATAAAAATTAATAAATATATATTTTTATTAATTATTTTATATATAATATATTTATTTTTTCTCCTTCATGTTTTCTCCATATACCAAATTATAATTATAAATTTTTAAAAGAAAAAACAACTATTAATCATTAAATTCAATTTAAGGCAAATTTGTGTAAACACTCTCATATAATGTCAAAATGATTAATATCTTTTACTAGACTTTGCTACATTAGGTTTGGTCCATGTGTTATCAACTAAACTAAGCAATAATATCTTTTTATTATCTCATTGGAATCATTAGGTCTCATGGTGCGAAACAAATTTTATTTCCAAGTCCTATACAACATTCTTATTGAAAGTTAGCTCGATCACCTTCTTTAATTTTCCATGGACTTATGTGTTCATACCGTGTTCTAGGGTTTCATCGCTCAAATAATATGGAAGAAGGAAAAAGAATTATATGCCCAATTCCACTTCAAAATATATTATTCCCGAATAGATTTATATGTTCTATAGTTTCAAGGCTAATACTACTACATCGAGAGTTGTGAAATATTCATATTAATTTTTATAGTTTCACTAAGAGAAAAAAAATCGAGCTAAGTCTTTAACAACAAGGAAATTATTGTTCAAAACTTTGATAGACAATTTAATAATATTTCCAACAATGCCTATAAATGACTTTGAATAATGATTTAAGAATATTTCCACCAATACTAAAAATGGCTTTGATTTCAATAGAGTTAGGATTGTTTAATGTAAGCCACCATAATCATTAAATAAAAACTATGTAACATACATCAAATGCGTAAACCATTAGTCATTAAATAGAGAAATGTTATCAAATAAAAGTTGTGCTATATGACACACTTGAACTATTCTTATATCAATGGGATCTCATTAAACTAAAATCAACTAAAACAAAATATAACACAAAATAGGATGCACGTTCTTCACCAGAATTGTGGGCCCTTGCTGGTACAAAAGGAAAAGCCTATGATGAAACAAAATATCTAACACAAAAGACTTTACTAGAATAGTGGGCCCTTCCTAGTACAAAAGGAGAAGCCTATGAAGCTACACTTGCACCCACATGTACTTGCAAAACAACATGACGATTGCATTAACTCAAAAAAAATAGTTATAGCATCATGCTCTTAAAATGTAGCCATAATAGGTTACAAATATTAACTTAGAGTAATACTAGTCTTATACAAACTTAACCTTGCTTTAAGTTTAACATTTACTTTGTCTTTTTCAAGTATGTTGATACATTATATATAAAAAAACATATAGATAATAGATAATAACAACTTATATAGAACAACCCTAAGAGGGAAATCTATTATCTTGGTTTCATAGAAATATTTAATTGAACACGCATTCTTAGAAATGAAAAATATGAACCAACACTTTGATACACTTTGATAAATATATCTCGAAACTCAAGGATGACGGCATGGTATTTTTTTCTTATCAAATCTCTACGGCCTAATAGAAGGCTCCATGAAAGTCAATAGGTAAAATGACTCAATAATTTTTGGTTAAACAAACCAAAGTCTTTGATAAAAAAAAAGAATTTTAGGAAATGAACATTTAAAAGACTATGTAAGATCAAAAGGTTGAAATCAAATATTAAAGATTTGACTCAATTTAAAAACTCAAATGCTAGAGCTTTAGCATTTAATAAAAATACAAGTCTAGTATGGAAGATAAGTAACTTCTCTAATTAATCTTTGACATATTAGAAATGATCACATTAATTACAAGTTTCACAAATTTTGTATGCCATGAAGCAATTGAAACCAACTTAAATTCATCTTAACTTTAGATATCAACCTAAATCTATCTTAACTAGGATCCATTAAGGCGCTAGCGATCAAATAACTCATGGTGCAAACCTTCCCCATGTTGCACTCAAAAATGAGGTTTGACCTATAGTAGTAGGTTTACACATTTAAGTTCTATGGCATGAGAAATGATGATTTTTGGTTGGGCTATGTAGAAAATACACCATTCTCCATGGATTCTTGGCTAGATTTGTTTGACAAATGGTGAAATTTGGCTGGTCTATGTATAAAATACACCATTGGTGATGGATTCTAACCCTATCAAGTGATGTTACATATTATCAAAACACAAAAGCACGGTAGGTAGAAATTATTCCTTTGATAGTTTAACGAATTTAAAGGTTAAAATGAAATAAATAAGTATAAACGTTAAGTGAACAAGAGTTAGTAATGGCTAAGAAATAAAGAAAGAGGAGAATAAATGAATCCCAATCTCACATACTCAACTTTTCGGACATGAAGAAGGTTTTAAAATAGAGAAAAAAAACTATGACAAATGAATTTCCATAGGGCCATTTTCCTTGGTTTCTTTAGCTTTTGATTTCTTAGAAACTACAATTTTTCCCTTGTTTATTATGAGTTTTTTTAATGGCATGTTGTCAGCATCAATGACCTCCTTGGAAATGTCTCCATTTATTTTCAACTTTATCTTAAACCTCAGTTTGTTTGTATTTCTAGTATGAGGTCTCTTATCTCCTAAAGATCTCATTCAGTGGAGGTTCTTCTTCAACTAGGGGTTCATCATATGGGGTTTCCACTTCAATTTATTTTCCTTTAATGATTTTGCATGGGATTTCTCAATGGGTGATATTTTAGCATGAGGGGAACTGATAACAGAGTACATGTTTTGAGTGGAGGCACAATATGTTTTTTTTAGCCTAGAACTTCTCCTAGCATAAACCTTAGGTATTTTGGGCCAAGAAGCTGATGAGGGGATGTTTGTTTCTTTTCGTCTATGGGTTGGCTCAGTGAAAGCTCATGCATGAGTTTTCTTACTCTGTTTGGTGCCTTTCTTCCTCCCTCTTCTATCCTTAGGAGGTTAGGAGGTTGAGGTTGAAAACCTCCCCAAAACAAGAAATGGCTCACCATCCTTAGTGCCTTGTGAAATTAATTCTCAATTAATGATTTGGTTAGAGATTTATGATAAACAAAGTGAGGAGAAGGGTCTACCCTCACTTGAAAACTAGCAACCATGTGTTTCAATCTTTGGAGAAAATAGAAACCATGTTGAAACAACCTTCACAAGTGATATAAGACTCTGTTATCCTTGGAAACCAATTCAACTTATGGTCCAACTAGACCCTCTAAAACCTTAGTCTTCGAGTTTCAGCCACTAAAATATGCTTTGAGGAAAAATGGAAAGTGGATACTTACTAGAACATGGCTCCTAAAAACCCTTTCTCTGTATGTAAAAAACGTTGTGTAGAAAAATTTGTAGCCTTAACTGTGATCTCCTATGTGACTCAAAAATAAAGTCCTATCTCCACTAGCTAACCATGGAGCCCCTCAGCTAATGCCTTAGCCACAACATCATTGTAAAGGGTGAAATGGTGGAAATACTCCTAAACTGGAAGTGTTGTTGAATGTTAGGGTAACTCTCGAAGACCGTATGACCCTTTAGGCTTAGACGTGTTAGCTTTTGCTCTTCCCCATTAGTTGTATAACCTAGTGGAAACACAAAAGGATTCACGTGTATTTGATCATGGATTGATGTCAACTAACTTGACCCAAACTACTTTTCTATTAGTTACCTAACTTACAAGCCATAAAAAGAATTCATCATTGGGATAAATGATTTTACTTTAACGCACTTCTTCCTCTATGAATGATTAATCGATGACTTCATACCTCATGGTACACGTGGCAATTCTCATCGTTACTAAACTAGTGAGAGAATTAAAATAAAAATAAAAATTTGAGATTCATTTTGGCTTTGACATTATATTTTTCAACTATACATGTAATACTACAACCCCATTGTCAATGCATTTGCATTCTTCTGAAAAGAGTTATGGAAACCATAAAAATGTTGATCATCCCACCATCAGTTTTTTCATGTTTAATACAAATCAAATGATGACACAAAACTGTCAGCATTTTCTTAAAAGAAAGAATATGATTTCTTTTTTATTTAGAATGTTTTTTTGAATAAATAGATGGATTATGAAAAACTCTCTAATGCACTCATTAGTGAATCTTTTTTAAATTAATTGTTGAGAACATAAATCACACATAATGTTTTGTTATTAAAATTAAACTACAAAGGAAATATTAATTTAAAGATTTTTTTTATTAAAATATATAAAATGTCAAAAGTTTATTAATTAGACTCATTAAAATCTACAAATCCACTTAATATATAAGATTAATTTTATGCATCTTTTATAAACACAAACTAATAATGGAGACTTAGTGATTACCAAATGGATCATTGCTAATTAAATTGGGTTTGATAATTAGAATGATTTCAATATTAATATGTATATCCTATTCCTCTTCAAAAGACATTATTCTCAAATAAATCTATACATTCTAGACTTCAAAACCTAATACTATGACTTACAACATTTATATAATCTCACAGATAGAAAACAATCCAACTATTTAAAAAATAATAATAATAATTATATAATAAATTTTGAAAAGAAAATCTTAAAATGAATTCAGAATCCCAATTTCTAAATATCTAAACACAAATTTTATGTTAAATAAACCACTCTGAAATAGTTTCACTCTACTTTGATACGCAGATTTGGCTCAACGGCTATAGCTCCGTAGTAATCGTAATCGTAATCGTAATCGGGCAAGTGATCACTTGAGGTAGAGGGACAGCTGGGAAGCCAATTCCATGTGTTATCAATTAAATTGTAATCAATAACATCTTCTACAAATCTGCATCGATGACGAAAGAGTGAATGTGCGAAACAAACGTGATCTCCAACTCCTGCGCAATCCCAAAATGAACTCCCAATTTTTTTATTCCATTCCTCCCTAAGGGAGGAAGGCATCTATGCAATCTTCATCCATTCTCACGCTGGCGAGTTGGACAGAGACACCTGGTGGCCCTCCTCACTCTTAAACTTCAACTCCCACACACTAATCACAGCCACCTCCTTGCGCTTCCTTCGTCCACCAGCTCGACGTCGAACGGAAACGTAGTTATCAGAGACGAATAGGAGATGGGAACCGCAGCTGATCATTTGGGAATCACCAGCACCCTCCGTCAATTCCCGAGGGAATGGTGCAAAACGCATGGATATGAGCTTGGGCTTGGAATCAGTCCCCTCCTCTAAGGGAATGGTGAAACACCCGATACCATGCACCGGTTCCCCCGCCTCCATCCACGAACAGTGTGTGTAGAATGTTCCGTTGCAGTGAAGAAGCTTAGTGATTCGCAGACCTAAATTCACAGGAATGTATCCCGCTATTTTCCATCCTTTTTGGGAGGGTTCGTAAATTTCCACCAAATGTTGTTCTTCCCACAATCTATTTTCAACCGACCAGTGGTCTCGTTTCCCAACAGTTGCAACTTTGTATGTAGTGTCATCCACAACAATGCAATATGAGCTATAAGAGTACATTATTGCCTCTGGGTCTGTAAGGTCCGGAATTTTAACGAACGTTCGTGTATAAGGATTGCAGAGTGTATAAAGATTGATACTTTCGAATTCGTTGATTAACACGAGTCCTCCCACAGATTGTTTGAAAGAAGTATATTTCCAGTCCACCTTAAGGAATGAAATGTCAAGACATGAGTTAATCCAGGTCTTCTGTAAAAACAAAAAGCCATACAAGGAGTTTTCATACTGAAATCACACACAACCAGCAGAGCGTGATTCTTGTTGAGAGATGCCTCAGCCCACCTGGTTAGGAAGTAGTTTGAGGATAGAAATTCGTTCCATTGCTTGCAAATCATGCGATGGCTATATACACACTCCACTGGCAGACGTGCACATATTTCTGTTTGAAAGTCACAGTTCACTAGGCAATTCGTTCCACCATGAAGAGGCCTTTACCATTTCCATATGTATAACTATAACTCAAGGAGACCAATACAAATACAGAGTCTACAGAGTCTAAGGACATATACAGAATTGAAGAACACCTACAATGTCGAAAAATATGAAATAAGATATGAAATATGACTCCAACGTCAATATTTATAGCACAAGTATGAAGATTGAGCATCCTTGAAACAAAATATGTCACGTCGGTTCAGAGGTTATAGGATGAATAGAAAGTATTTAGACTTCCTATAGAAAAATATAATATCATAGAAAAATACAATATTATAAATAAATGGAAAAAATTGCTGAACAGTTTTGGTTGGGTTTCACGTAATTTTGAAAATTATAAAAAATTATTACAAAAAATATAGTATAATATAATAATATAAAGGAATCATGTTAGATCTAAGAGTTTTGTGATGTAGATAAAAACACTTTCAGATTAATCACATCATTAGATTAGGTTGAGGTTTCCATGGTTTGAAACGTCGACCTAATCCTAATGATGTGATTAATCCGAAAGTTCTTTTATCTATAAAGGAATCAATAATTTTGTTTGATGGTTTTTTAGTAATGCATAACAAGTATGTACTATTTAGCTTTATTTATTTATTTATAAAATAGTATTAATAGATAATAATAATAATAATGAATAAGTACATAATGAATGAGTACATTCTATTAATCATAATAAGTAATTTCATAGAAACTACCTCCACTATCTTATTATTAGTACAATTATTTTATAGATGATCACAAGGGCCAACATGTCTTCGACGGTAATAGAGGCTAATTGGGACAACCATTATGGAATCAGCCTGAGGAATCTAAATCCGATCATGCAACTAGATGTCCTCTCACATTTTTTTTTTCCATTAGACTAATGCCAACAAGTTGTCCAATATATTGAAAATGGTTGTTATTGATGTCAAATGTTGTCCAAATGATCGAGTAAATAACATAGTCAAACAAAAAATTACAATACATTTCTAATTGTGTATGGCACTCCCTCTAATTCCATAAGAATAAAGAGATATGACCCAAGATATCCACGTGGATCATTCCTCCCCCCTTAAGAAGCAATGGTCCTCATTGCATGCAAAGCCTCCATGAGTTGAGGAATTTTTTGTTGAACTTGGTCCTTGGTGAACCACTTGCCCTCGTGAAGGAGTCGGCTTGCTTTGACAACTCGATGTAGTTGGATCCTCTGGGTGTTCTTGAACTCTGTCTCCATGATATGATCAATTCTAGCTTGTTCCATCTATTTTGCGTTTAACTCTATTGATGTGAGTTGTTCTGCAATGTCGGATGTGTCGAGTAATGGTCGAAAGTAGGGCTCAAGGTAGTCCACATTGAACCGTCTGTGCAAACCGAGTAATGTTGGAATATTGAGCTCGAAGGAATTGTCCCCTACAACTTTGGCGATGGTGTATGGCCCATATCAAAGCCGACGAAGCTTGCGGTGGGGTCCAATGCGGCCCTCCTTAGGAAAATGTACCCAAAAATTATCTCCCACCTGGAAGTTGTGTGGCACCTGATGTTGATCATGTTGTTGCTTATACGTAGCATTGTTTCTGTCAATATATCATGTACTTGTTGCCGGATGTGATTAATGTGAAAAATGAAGTTGTTCTCCTTGTGAGCTTCAAACTCGACACGAGTCGAATATGTCTATGTATCTGTAAATGACATGGCCATATCAATGGGACATAGTGGTTGGAATCCCAAACCCACCTAAAAGGGGCTATGACTAGTTAAGTTGTGGAGAGCCTAGTTATAGTTGTGTTGTACATAGGGAAGGCTTTCATCCCATGTCTGTGGATGCTTTGAGTTGTACATGCGTAGGATGTGTACGATAATCCTGTGGAAAACCTCTATTTTGCCATGAGTTTCGGGGTGGACCATTGTGGACTTACTAAGCTTGGTGTCCAACATCGACCACAGACTTGACCAAAATGTATTGAGGAACTTGTCCTCATCAGAGATAATGGACTGTGGGATTATAAAGTGTACCCACACTAGTTCAAATAATAGTTTAGCATTGGATTCTCTTATGATATTCTTATTGCAGGCCACCATAATTTCCATCTAAGAGAATTTTTCGGCAACCACAAAAACATAGTCATTTCGATGCTTGGTGGAAGGAAGTTCCAACATGTAACATGGAGATGGATTCCCAAGGTCAACTAGGGGTAGGCAGCAGACTATATAGGCCCTGCCTTTTGATTATCGGCTTGGCAATGGCACAAGCAATGTAGAATATTCTATACTTCTCGATGTCTTGTCGAAGGTTCCGCTAATAGAAATACTTCTCCAAAACTGTCGCTATTTTCTCAACCCAAAAATTTCTAGCGACTTGGTTTTAGTGATTTTCCCAAATGTTACTAGCACGCTCACTTAACAAAACACAAAGGTGTCCCATGTGACATAACAGTGAATCCTGGTGGTGAAAATTTGGAACTTTCTTACCTTCGAGGAGTGTCTTGTATGTGTTGCCAAATTCTGTATCACTTTTCTAGATTTTCCGCCAACATGAAGTCTTCTTCCCAGAAGAATCAAGCATAGTGTTTAGTGCCATAATCAGCTGTGAGGTGAAGTAGTCTATAACATTATTGGTTCTACCCTTTTTATACTGGATTATCAACTCGAATTATTGCAGATATATGGACCATTTATGATGGCAATCATTCTACAACTTCCGTTGTGTCTGTATAAACTGCATGGGTTGGTGATATGTGTGGTTAAGTATTTCCTCCCCAAAAATGTAATGATCCCATCACGACAAACCTGCACAATGAAAAACATCTTTTTGTCATAGGTGGGTTACTTATGGACTCTCTCTTAAAGTGTGTCACTCTGATATGCCACTAGGTGCCCCTGCTAAGAAAGAACTGCCCCAATATCATAGTGAGAGGTGTCATATGTCTCGATCTCAAATGGTTGCTTCAAGTCTCGTAATGTGTGCACTAGTTCTTAACATAAGTGATGCTTCAACTCTTCAAACACCTTCTATTGATATTCAAACCAAAATAATTTTGTTTTTCACCCACTTTAGTGACTTGACTCAAAGGCGAAGTGATACGAGAGAACCTGAACACTGTCATGTACCCAAATTTATTTATTTTTCATCATGTACTATTTTGGGTTAATGATCATCATCTCTCCTTTATCATATTAACATCATAAATAAACTTCATGTTTTCTAATGCCACAATGGTACTCTAACCATTAGTCATTAAATAAGACACTTACTTATAACATCTTAGCAAGTTGGATACTTACTAGGTTGAAGGAGTCCTAACTCTTTAAAAAAATTTACATGCTCATTCCATAGGCTAATATTGATAACCTACCTTTACATACATTAACCTATAATATAAACTTTACATACCTTTACATACATTTTGCATACATTAACCCTCATATATGTAAACCTATACTCTATACCTACTCTAATATTTCAATTACCTATATTCCTTTTATGGAATGTTTTTCTATACCCTTACTCCTATATTAAATGTAGATAGGATTATACAAAGGCTTTAACACCCATTAAATAACTCCATTTCTCATTTAATATGTTGACCCTACCTTGATGACATGTCTCACTCAGGGTGAACGATGTGGCAGAGGCCATGTGCCTTCACGTGGCCTTCACCCTTATCAATGCCAAAAGTGAATGGATGAGATCAAAGGGATTAGATATATGACTCAAAAATGTGAATAAAACCCTAAGGGTTATACCTGCCCTTCTATTCCTCATTTCAGTTTTTTTACTATGTTTTTTGTGACATTCATTCCCGAGGGAACTATGCCACCATAGCTCGAACTTGCAACTTGATTTTTAGAGCCATGGTAGCTTGATTTCTCCCTAAAATGAACCCTCTATGTGTTTATCATGTTCGTTGTGGAATAATAATGGTGTTGCGTAGAGCATTTCTTTGCCATGGCCTCAAGGTAAGGATTTTACGGTGATTCTCCCACATTTTATTTTGGCATGAACACATAATTGTAATTGTTCTTAAATCCTCCAGGTTGATTCCTAATCTCGTTTTGTTTGTGTTGCATGAAACCCCATAGCATTGTTAGACTCAACCTTCATCTCACGTAACTTTGTTTTTCATTTTCCCTCTGTTTTATTGTCTTGGATTTCATTAAATTTAGAATATCCATGTCACTATAAGTTTGTTACATTTCACAGGGGTGAAACCCTCTGTTTCCTTTACGTGGTCATTTCGGTAAAGGTTTCTTACTCTTGTCACTGCATTCAGTGACACGTTATGGGGTTCAATTTGGAACTCCTCTGGCCCCTTTCCTTCTAATACGAAGTAAGTGGATTCTTTACACATTCTAGTTTCAGGGTTTCTACTCTTGTGCACCATTCATATTTTGGGATTATATATATAGCATTTCAGTCATGGGTGTAGTATATATTTCACTCCCATAATTGATGGGTTTAGCACTACGCATTTGATTTGTTACATGGCCTATTTGATTACGAGTCCTAATCCCTATTCAATTTCTCATTTGATTTTTGTGTATTTGATATGTTAGCCGAGCTATTAAAAACTTCATTTATATTTGATGTATATTGAAATTTCACATAATTTCTCGTATGTAACCTAGAATTCAAATAGTCAATTAAATCTCGGTCTAGTTATAATTGCATTTTGGAAATTTTTGCGAAAGCGTATGAAAATTGTTACCTCCATTACATTCCGATTTTAGTCACTGGTTTTTCGATCTACCCATTAGCTTCATTGTACTGCTATTTTATTCATATTCTTGTGAACCTAAGGGAATTGCAAGTCCTCTATATTATTAAATATTGGGTTTTACGTTTTGAATTTTCATTATGTTCATAGTAGTATTTGAAATTTATACATTCATGAGATGTTTTAGCAAATCTCTTCTTTTCCCATATGATTATGGGTTTAATTATCTTGGGTATTTAAGTAGGGGTTATATGCTACGCTTTGCTCCATTTACTTCTGAGTATTTATTTTTTATTAATTTGTTCATCGAGTTGTATTGTAATTCAGGTTTTTCCTCCTTGTATTATTCGTGGCAGGTGCGTACACAATTCTAGGTTGTTTCCCTTGACACTACTCATGGAAAATGTGTAACCTATCTTGGTGTTCTGCCCCGTTAAGGTTTTCATGCAATTTTGTAACACAATTTAATTCCTCATTCGAGATTTGTCACAACACTTCTTACCCTTGTTCTATTTCTCGTTTTGGGTATTGTTGTACATTTAATATTGATTGTAGTTTTCCCTTCTGTGTATAATTTTTTTTATGATCTTAATTTATAATGTGGGTTGTTGCCACCCAAGTTAATCTTTTTCTCAAATCGAGAATTTTTTGAATGAGATGAGGATGTCATCTTATCATCGTATCCTTTCTCCTTCAGGATATTTCAATACTTTATGTGATTTTTGGGTTTCTGGTTTGCTTATTTCGATATTTATATGCTTGAGGATCCCTTCACTCACAACATTTTTTCAATTTGTATGCACAGGTGGAGCAAGCATCATCACGACAACATGCTAAGGTAAGCTATCTCTCTGTCCCTTACATAGTAATAATTTTGATCAATTATTCTATTTGGCTCTCTCTAATTTTCGCATTTCTGCTCTTTTACAGGTATTCTTTTGAATTATGTTTCTCTACGTGAATCTCAAGGTTCCTTCAATGCCCATATGTACCAATTGTATTCTTAATCAGGTTGGTAGCACAATGATCCACCATGGCTCTCCTTCTGGAAAGCATTTTAGTATTACTTAGCTTACGGAGTTGTTGTTGTATTTTCTATGTTTACGTGGTAGTGCCATACTTGGGCTTTTGATAATTGGTGAACAAATGTAATGTGCTTTCTTCATTTTTAATACAACTGTGTACTCCTCAAGGATATACAAGGACTGTTGTATCTAGAGAGTTTGAAATATTTATATTTGGAAAACAGAATGATATTTTCTCCTCCTTGTTGGGTGTGGGGCTTGATTATCTTATTTATTTAGATGTATCGTCATGTTGGAATTTTTTTCTTAACATGGCAGTAACACCACCCATCATTTAAATGTTGCCTAGGGGGGTTTCGAGGGAAGCGCCCCCGAAGCTAAAAAATATGTAAACTTTTCTTGTAAAATATTGTAATTTATAGTCAATTTGGGCTATTCATTAGGGAGATGATCTAATGTAGAAGTTATGTTTAAATTAGGTTTTTTTACCTAGAAGGAAACTCTACTATTTTATGAGGGTATTGTATTGCGGCTCGGTATTGTATGTGTATTCTGAGAGCCATAAATAACAAGGGGGATTGTGTGAGAGAGAAGAGGATATTACATTAGATCTGTTATAGGTTGTGTCTCCTCATTTTGTTGGATAATATAAAGAATGACTAGCTATTCGGGGTGAACTATGTATATCTATGTCTGTCTTGCTTATATGTTTTCTGTGTTTGTATTTCTACATATTTTATGTCTTCCATTGCTGTGTAATATATAATTTTCTAACACTCCTGTTGATGATGGATGCATATGTACTTTGCCTTAGGCTTTCATATTTTATAAATGAAATCATCAGTTTTTTGGAATCCTTTCAGATGTTATGTGACTTTAGAACTCGCTTGGAAAATAATGTGGATTTCTAGTAAATGATGAATGTATTTGTATTTTTTTCATAATTTCCACTTATAGATTCTTCTATACTGTATCATGCATTCACCTTTTTTTTTAATCTCAGTAGCTAGAATTAGCATGTTCAGTATTACTTATTCCTTCGAGCAAATTTAAATAATATTACTTTTCCAAAGATAGATCTATCTTAGCTTAGTCTCTAAGTTTTCATTTTTCTGCTTATCATTCTAGTGAAAGATTTTGTTTAAATTAATTTCTATAGGTTTTATTATTTATTTTACTTCTTGTGAGATATAAATAGGTAGACAACATTTACCCTCTTATCATAACCCTTTCTAGTTTTATAATTACACATATTATACACTATACATCTACAGTACATTAGTCTACTATATAGAACACAACATAGACATTGTACTTAACATAGTATTGGCATCGTACAATACACAATATTGACACTGTATATAATCTTAACAAGCATGTGCAACTACTTTTGTGCTTTGTTTGGATTGATTTGCAGATTCTGGAGCACGAGGAGTAGGAGAGTATTTACACGTTGTGTGATTGACATCAAAAGAAGGACCTTCGGGCAAGGTTGTTTATCCTCCTTTTTCTAGTTCAAGCATTAGAACTCATAATTAGAGTGCTTCTTATGGTTACATGCGGTCCACTCTATTAGGTCTTTCAACCAAGGCCTTAGGATAGCTTTGCCCATAAAAATGTGGAAATTTGCATCATTACTATTGCTGACCTAGTGAGAGCATTTAAAACCAATAAAAAATTGAAATTCATTTTGGACATTACATTATATTTTTCATCCAGCTATCATTGTTTTCATGTTTGATACAAATCAAATAATGACATGAAACTGTGAGTATTTTCTTAAAAGAAAGAATGTGATTTTTTCTTCTTTAAAATGATTTTCTGAATAAATAGACTAATTATGCAAAATTGTCTAAGCTCTCATCAGTGAAAAATATTTAAATTAATTGGTGAGAGAAAAAATTAGACATTGAAGTTTTCATAAATGATCATAAATAAGTTTTAATTAAATGTAAAAGTTATACATTAAATAATATTAATTAAAAAAAAATTAGCATAATGTTTTGTTATTATATGCTCTAAATTACAAACGAAATATTAATTTAAAGAATTTTTTTATTGAAATATATAAAATGTCAAAAATTTATTAATTAGACTCATTAAAATCTAGAAATCTATTTTCAATTTAAACAATATTAATATATATGATTAATTTTATGGTAGTTCTATAAAAACAAATTAATAATGGGGATATAATGATTTTTTTTCTAATTTAGTCTACTTCTATTATATTAAACACGACAAAACATTAGAATGCTCGTCCTTTGAATTTAGCAAACCAATTCCAGAGGGAAGTATCAAGAACTTAACAACAAAATAAGGACTGCCCTAGGTTGGGAAACCAATCCATAAGTAGAGAGTATTAAGAGCTACCAAAGATGAGAAACCACCATGTCTAGTTTTGAGACTGAAAATGTAACATAACAATAAAAAGTTTCAAAACATTTGTAAACTAGATAACGCAAGAAGATAGCTGGAGTAAGAGGCGAGCACCCAAAAATTGGACTTAGGGTAGGTCACCATTCTTCTCGGGAGGGCTTGGAGCTTCTTCCACGATCCTGCAAGCATAAAGAGACTCATCCTCCTCCGTGTTCAGCTCGTAGATAGAAGGCAGAAGCAACTCTTGGGAAGTAGGCGAGTTGGAGGAGGCTACATGTAAGCTCATGTCTTCTTCCTTATCGTCCTCATCACTACTTGAACTGCGGCGACTGCGAGAACCTGTGCCACTACTGGGGTGATGACTCTGGTGGAAGCGCTCTGCACAAGAAGATATTTCATCTTGCAGGGAATGGAGAGAGGTACAGACTGAATTATGGATTTTCGAGGCATCATTTTGGGACAAATACCTGATGATTCAGGCAAGTGAGATGGGATATGAAGGGACAATTGAGTGGATAGGTTGACAGGTTTAAGCATACTCGACTCTTCCCAATCCATGGAGAGGTTCATCTCCATGATGGCCATCGACAATGAGGGTATAGAGGGGAGGCCACACTCGCCATTCTTTGTCGCCTTGGCATGATGAGCAAGGGAGAGAAAGCTCGAGATAGGAAGCGGATGCTCTCAAGAGCAGCAGAGGAGCACCTACCATGACTCTTTACAGAGGGTAAATCACACCGAGACTGAGCAGAGCGGGGAGTCGAGGGAAAAATAGTAATGCAAGGGGCCAATAGAGAGAGTAAGATGGAAAGACAAATGGAGGCATGAGGAGCGCGGATGGTTGATTTAAGAGCTATTGATGTGCGATGAGGTTAAGTTAATCCACATCAGCCAAAGGACGTCGCTCTAAAGCTACCGAGGGTGGTAATTAAGGGAGCCAGTCTCCTGCATTTATCAGTGGGCGATCGACCATGTGAAGGCATGTGGGGCAGAAAAATGCCATGCCACATGGCATCCAAGTGGCCCATCTTCTCATTGCTCGGCACCAGCATCCGGGGGGAATGGGGATATACTGATTACCAAATGGTTCATTGCCAATTAAATTTGGCATGATAATTAGAATAATATTAATATTAATATATAGAAGGAATTGCGATAAAATAAAGGAAAAAATTAAAATAAATACTCTAAATTCTAATAACTTATATAACCTTGTTCATGTGGATTTCAAATTCTATGGTATTTATTTTTATAAACCATTTTTTTTAAAACTAGAAATGAAATAAAAAATACTTGTATTTATTAATGTTTCAATTTGTTAAATATTTAAAGAAAATGATTAAAACCAAACTCATCAAAGAGGAAATGAGAGACTAGGATTCATCTAGAGTTGAGGTTACTTGTGGAAAGGTTGTACAAGAATGTTATGTCAAGGGTTGCTAGTTGCAAAGAATGGATTAAGAAGGGGTTAAATACTATGTCACATTCAAACAAGCATGTTTTGAAGGGGTGGGTTGTGTCAACCCTGAACTCATTCGTATAGTCACACATATTCTCCTTTATGTTGATAATATTGTTCTTTTTGCACGGAGAAATAAAAGTATTGGAAGGTCACAACTCTTGTTTGGGCAGGATTGTATAATACATAAAACTAAAGCCATAATAATTAAATTCAATAAAAGCATATGATACTTTCCTTTAAATAACACTGACTTTTAGGAAGTTCTTTCATACTAATACCTAGGAATGAATATCCATCAAAAGCTCAATTGCAGCTATAACATTGAGATAAGGTTCAATGAAGGTTGGAAGGAGAATTGTGTGGTTGAAAACAATTATAAGTCACTGTCAATATTAAAATTAAGACTTCATACCTTATCCTCCTAATTGAAGAAAATTTTTCTCCCATTAAGAAGATGACTATAAGTTAGTATGTTATATATAAGAAAAAATTGAACAACATAGAAGCCAATAAATTTCAAATTTTCCTTCAAACTCTAACTAAAACTCCCATCATTGAATCAAGGAAGCATAACATCATGATGCCCAAGCTTGGGAGATCTATTAGTGAATAAAGGAGAAGATTATCTCAATGAGTAATGACAATACTAAAAATGTTATTTTTTCCAAACTTAAGGAGAATTGTCCATCTTATACCAACATTCTATATAATTTGCATAATATCTCTCATGCTATTCACATTTTATATGAGCATAACTATAATGATGTGGGAAAACTTCTTAAATTCCTTTTCAAACATACAAATAAAATATTAAAAAATTTCAATTAATTTATTATCTTGTTATACATTAAAAAAAAAAAACCTATGAATCTTAACATTAATAATTTTCTTGATTATTTTATAAAATAAAAATAAAATATTTAATTCTAAATAACATTTATAAAAAATAATATAATTTTTTTTTTATTAATTATTTTATATACCAAATTATTTAATTGTTTCTCCACATAACAGATTATAAATTTTGAAATGAAAAAACAACTTTTAATCATCAAATTCAATTTAAGACAAATTCTTAATATTTTTTACGAGACTTTGATAAGTAGATTTGGTTCAATGGTTACTTTTGATAAGTAGATTTGGTTCAACTGCAATGGCTCAGTAACTGGCTGCCTCATAGTATTTACCTCCCAAGCAGCTATGGCTTATGGGAGGGGAACTGTATGTCCTATTCCTTTTGAAGAAACTATAGGCAAATAGACTTAAACAGTATGCCATTTGAAGATTGAAAGTTAGCTAAATGATTTTATTTACTTGATAGAGTTATACAGTATGCCGTTTGAAGATTGAAAATTAGCTAAATGATTTTATTTACATTTTCATGAACTGATGTGTTGATACCTTGTTATAGCTTTTCATAGCTGAAATAATATACAGTTCTTAAAAAACACTATTAGAAAATACATTTGTATATTATAGAGTTTGAATACTCATACTATGGCTTACAACTTTGAGACATAGTTTTATTCATTTGTATAATCTCACCAATAAAAAAAACAATCTAATAATACAAGACAATTATTTTTGAAAGAAATAACAACTGTTAATCATAAAATGAATTCATAATACAAATTCTGAACATCAAAATTCTAAATATCTAAACACAAATTTTATTTTAAATAAACCACTTGTGAAATTGTTTCAGTGGACTTTGATAAATAGATTTGGCTCAATTGCTATAGCTTTGTAATCGGGCAACTGACGACTTAAGGGACAAGTGGGAATCCAACTCCATGTGTTATCAATTAAATTGTAATCAATAACATCTTCTAATTTTTTGCATAGCCAATGAAAGAGTGAAAGTGTGAAACAAACGTTATCTCCAACTCCTGCGCAATCCGAATATAAACTACACTCCTCCGCAATACAAATTTTTTCAGTCCATTCCTCCACAATACAAATTGTTTTTTCTTTTTCAACTTGTCAAGTTTGTGCAATTTTTCTTCAACTAGATCCATATTGTGCTGTAATAATTTTACATGGTATCAGAGCTACAAGGGTTTTTAGAAATTGCATGACAATTTTTTGAAGGTTTGAAGAGCATAGAATTGGAAATTGCTGAGTGATTTGATTTTCACATCAAAATATTGGAGAATTGCAGCAATGGAGTTCTCATCTTCAAAGATTCTTACTCCATACAATTAGTATGAATGGAAGCCAATGATTTTGTTTCATCCTAGGTGCAAAGGCTTGTACCAAATAGTCATGGGAATTGAGACAGAACCAATGTCGGAGGATGAGAAGTCAGATTGGCTTAACATATGTGACATGGCTTATGGAAGATTGTGTCTATCTGTGTCTCGTAATATTCTTTATGACATTAGAAATATTGAATCATCACACTAAATCTCAACTACATTGAAATGATTATATGGTGATGAAAATGATCTAGAAGAACACCATTTGGAGGCAAAGAGATTGAGTTATTATAGCAGTCATGAAAGTGGTGAAGACTCCAATAATGTGGTGAAATATTCTCAAGACACTTTTGAACAATAAGACTTATTCTTATAATGTTAATGGACCTCTTGCAGATGAGAATTTTATTTTGTCCAATAATGAAGACATTGCACATGTGGAAATATGTTCATTTGGTAGTGATGAAGACACTACTTTCAAAATCATAGAAGAGGACATTGATTCCTCTACTATTGATGATGTTGATGATGCAGACTAGATCTCAATTTAATGATGCTGCACATGCACTTTCAGCAGAGCCATGCATGCCCATGCATGAATTTAAGGAGGAATTTACAACACCATGTATGCTCATACATGCTGTTAGGTCTCGGTAATTTGTCAGATTGGCAAGAACAAATTGAACAAGGGTAACATCAAACCAACTTTGGAGCCCTAGGACCTAGCCTTCCTAGACTGAAATAGGGCTCTCTCTATATTTGTGTAAAAGATACAACTTGATTGATTTTTAGGCTATTGATTTTAGGCTAGTTATAATGATAGAGTTTGTTTGTTTTGCTTTGTTTGGTTGGGTTGCTTGTCAAGAAGAACAAATAGAGTAAGAGAAACTTAAACCATTGGGCTATGGGGTCTGTGAAGGTCTTGAAAAGTACAATAATAAGTCAAGGGTGTTTCATAGAGAAAGCTGACAAAGGCAAATGGACCGTAATAGCTTCTGTGGGAGTGAAATGAACATTAAATGGTGAATTTAGTAGAGAGCAGAGAACTCCTAAATTCTCTAGATATCTACCTTGAGAGAAAGAAAACATTCAAGATAACACATAAGTGATGATCAAAGAGAAGGGAACTCCTATGTTTATTCAATCAGACTATAAAGACCTTCAAAGTGACTCATAAATATTGGACTAAAGGATGGGACAAACCATAAACTTATTTAGCCTAAACCCTAATAAGAAAACTCCAAAGAAAGGCCTTAAAAACAATGTTTTTAATTACACCAAAGGATATGACATACCATAAACTGCTTTGGCTTGGCTCCATTAAATTATTTCTAAGGTAAACAAGAATAAGTGGAATCAAATAGAAACTAAGAAATCTTTAATTAGACATAGCAAAGGAAAACATCTAAACAACAAAGAATAGACAGAATTAAGGGGCCTCTCATCGGCATTTTATTATAATGGAAAGATGAATAATATGGAAAAAATAAGAAGACAATAAGTAAATTGGAATAAAATCACCATTTGAAAAATTCCATGAATCCTGCAAATGTGCTTGCTCCATTATCATTTAGTCCAAGACAATTACAAAGCTCCAAAGCCAAAAAACTCTTCACCGCTCAAAGTCTAAGTGATTTTCATCTCAACAATCAACGAGCCTCAAAATGAAGCTTACATGCAGTATTTAACTGCAAAATGATGAAGTAAACCCTAGCTAGGGTTTTAGAAGTCATTAATTACATATTTAATGAATTTGACCTTTGAGACCATGCAAGACCCAAGGTACAAATATCCTAAACTCATTAAATGAAAAAATAACTTCTAACATAGCTTCTAAGCTAACTTTGGAGTGATCTGTCTTCAAAGCCTTCAAAATATTTTTTTCAACAACTTCTGATTTGGTTTGTTGACTTTAAGGCAAGGGCGTAGCACCAAGGTACAAGTGCGTAGTGTCAAAATTGGAAATATTTCCTCTATTGTAGCTAAGTTTTGGAGGCCTTCCTGGTGTCCAAATGAGCTCCATGATAGCTCATTGGAAATCCTGTCCTATCTAGTTTCCAGATATGCCTTTAGTTTCTATATTGGTTCTCATTTGCCTATTAAAAAAACATTTTTCCCGAGACTTCTAAGGCCGCAACACCAATGCTGCAAAGAGTGCAGAAAGGTGATTTTTAGGTGGTTTTTGGCCCATTTCAGGGACAAGTTCTACTCCAAATGACCTAAATTTTTCTAAGGATGATGTACTTTCCATGAGGAACATAAGTTTGTAAACCTTTTCTCAATTGAATGCCCCAAAAAAGAGCACAACACCTGTGGTGTTGCGCGTTTAGCCCTTTTTTCTACTAACCAAACAGTCAAAAATTAAAAAATTGCACCAAGTGACAAAATTTTGGATTTACCTTGCTGATCATGATTTGGATGCTTGGAGGGATACATCAGCAAGGATATTAATTTTTTCCTTCTCCTTTGCCTCATTTAGCGCTTGAATCTTTGCAAGGTATGTTTTGAGCTTGGCCCTTGTGATCTTGTTCCTCATAGCATAATGCTTTGTCATCCTATTCTGCATGTCAATGTCTCTTTTTGCCTTCTCAAGTTGACCTTCTAGGTGCAAGTTTTCCCTTTCTAGCCATGACTCCCTACAATAACTGATTTCCATGGCAAGCAGCTCACTTGGAGTGACCTACTCTACCAATTTTGTCTCTTTCTCTCTTTCTCGAGCTAAGGCCTTCTTCAAACCAATTGTCCTTTGCCTCTTCCTAGGAAGTTGTTCTTCCGCATCTTCATTGTCATCAAAAGTGCCCAAGGTCTCATCTAGCATAGCCTTGCCCTTTCTAGCCTCTTTCCGAGCTCTGATTGCCTTCAGCTCACTGATGTCTTTCTGTGTCTCTAACTATTGGTTTATACCTCAAGGAAGTTGATCACATTCTTGGCCCTACCAAGATTAGCTTGTAGCCCCCTAATCTGGGCATCCTCGCTCTTGATCAACATATTGGTGATCCTCTCCTCATCCTCATGCTCAAGTTTAATAATTTGAAACTATTGTTTAGTTTCATGCTCATCCTCCGTCTGAACAATGACCTGCTCGACAACCTTTTCCTTACCCTTATCAAACTGTTTTGTTGATAATGAAGGCAGGGTCCCTTCCAAAATCTGTGGAGCAAACACCTACCTATGACCTCTTTTATAGGTCAAAGGAAAAGGATCTATGTAAACCATCTCAGTGTCATATCTCTCACTGCTCTCTTTACTGTTTGATGCTCTGGTATCATGAGATGAGTGTGAAGGAATGTGGAAGGGTGATGAAGGAGTGTCATCATGGGGTGAAGGGCTGTGAGTGGATGGTGATGCATGAGTAGTGGGATGTGATGGAGAAGGAGGAATGGGAGGATGAGAATATAAAGGGATATCTTTCTGATGATGGGTTGGTGGAATAGTGAAAACCTCATGGGCAATGAAAGCATCCCATGGAATGTTATTTTGCTAGAGTTGGTGCATAACAACCATCTTGATAAGTGAGTGATGAATAGGCTTTGCATTTGTTGAGGGTAGTATCTCTTTTGCACTATGTAGGACATTTTGTCAATGTTTTGGGAGAGGTAATATGGTATATGCAACATCCTCACTCTATTGAAGTGCATAAGAAGTCGGATGTGGTATGAATAGAGGCAGGAGAGCCTTCACTCACATGTCTAGGTTTTAGATATGGCTCAAAGTAACTCATGTCTAGGTTTTCTTGCTTGAGCACTTTTCTCCCACACTTTGTATTCCTGTAGCACTTTCAATGACATATGTAGATAACTCAATTGTACCCACAACAGGATTGACTTACTTATCATGTAGGTTAATGGTAAATAATCTTGTTAGCTCTCGATGGTTTTGTACTTGTTGCACCTTCTCACAAAATTCAAAGAAGCCTACATGTTTGAAGCATGAAACAATAAGGGGAGATGTCATAAGCTCCCTTGTATTAAGGGGTTCAAATTTATTTATATTTCCTCCCTTGTGATCATGCCTCCTTGGAATTTGTTCCTCTCCACCACTGCCATTGTCTCCCTCTTATGACATTTTGAAAACTCTTTTTTTGGAAACCCTACGGGTGATGTGAAAATAAGATGAAGGGAAGGTAATGAAATGGAAATTTTGCAAATGAAGGTAATGGATGTTGGGAATGGGTATTGTAACAAGGAAGATGAATGGAAACCCTAAAACAGTGTAATTTATCTATCTATTACTGGATTTCTTTAAGGAGGATGAATTAATGGAAAAACAATACTTTCAATGTTGAAACCTAAAGTTTGATTTAGGGTTTCATTCCATTCATTAAATGATGACCAAAATAGCTTGAAGATGAGCTCATCTCATGAAGTTACATCTTAGAAACCCTCTCTGTCCAACTGCGCAGTGCCAGTGCTGAGGGTGTAGTGCCAATGTTGAGTGTGCAACACCAATTCTAGGCACGCAAGGCCAAGGCAATCCTTGCTAGGGCCTGTCGGGAAAGAGCGCACCACTCTGTCAAGGGCACAGAGTCCACATCCAGGCATGTAGTGCCTTTACAAAATATATTGGGGGGGGGGGGGGGGGAGAGAGAATGAGCGCAGTGCGGAGTCCCAGGCGTATAACACCAAACAAATTTGCTCAATTTTGGCTTGAAAACTCAAAAACTCTTTTCTCCTAAGCACTCTTGATATTTTGAGATGCAACATTGATTCATATGAAATGTAAAATTGGATTTTATAGACTTGGGAATTTAATTTAACTTTGAAAACCCATTTTCTAATGTTTAACGTCTCTTTTCCTTTCTCACTAACCCTTTTACACTTTTTTGCCTTGCAGGTGACTGAAAGCATTGAATTGGCTTTTATTTTGATCATTGAGGCATGAAAAGTTAATTTTGACAACTTTAGGATGATTGTACATAGTAGCATCTTCAAAATCCTCTTTTTTTTCCACCATGGAGTTCAACTCATCTTTTCACCTTCTCTAGCCACTTTCTTCAAAACCCTACGTGTCTACAGCTCTTTTATAGAAATCATTGGTGTTGTCTTCTAAGTTCTCTATAGACATTTCAAGTTCATTCATTTTTGTAAAGTTCACCTCACCTTTTCCATATTTCATCAATATTTTCTAATAGAATTTCATCCTGTTTTAGTCATATACAAGAACAAGTGTTTCCTTTTTTCCTTGTTGTAAGTTGTTTTCATTCAGAGTTGATAGTCTAACTCATCAGTACCTTCTGCTGATAAAATCTTCAACGCTCTTGTAGAAGTGCCAAAGCTTGTCCATTTTCCTCACTTGCAGACTCTAAACTAAAAAGGTAATATTCTTTGGAAGTTTTAGGTCTTCTTGAATAACCATGTCTTGACATTCTATTACATCTGAGCCGGATTCTAGCAAAGGAAAATCAGTTCCTAAAACATCAAATCATGACCTTAAACAATGTAAAACCATAATGACCTAATGGGGTTGTCCTTTGACCTGATTTTGACTGAAATTTGGCTTGGAGGTTTTCAAGTGAAAACAGAGTGTTACTATAGATTATTATGCTCAAATAGGTATGAGGACGAGTCAACACCAGGAAACCCTAGAGGGAGGATGAAGTCTATTTGAAAAGGGAAAAAAGGGTAATGAGGTTATAGGTAGGAAAAAAGGATGAAAATGGGGGGTATAAGCTCATAAGGAGTTTTTAGGAGCACAAGGTGACTCTGAGATGGAAAACTTGATAAAATAGTGAAATTTTTTTATCATAATAATGAAAGGCAGTGAGATTTCTGAAACTCAAAATAGTCAAGAAATGTTGATTTTAGAAAACTAAAACGATTCTGGAGTCCACTTGGGGAGGGCAGCTCCTTTGAGGTGGTGTCCAAAACCTCAAAGTTCAGATCTCTCAGTGTTGAAGATCAGTACCTTACTTGTACTTGGCAGATCTGTCTTTCTTCACTTGTTGGTTTTCTACTGTTCTTTGCAACTATGATCTTACCCTCTGAAAAAACATGATTTCTTTAATGTCAACTCTACCTACCCATCTTAGTTTTGCTAACACTTTTTCTTCATTTTGGTGCAGTTAGACTCGCAAAACCTTGACATGATTTTCTTTTTGAAAGAAAAAACTATCTACTTCTACCCTTATGTCATCCAAAGGCTCAGATTAGACTGATGATCTCTTTATTCTCTACCTAATCTTCTTATCTAACAAGGTGAAGCAGTTTCACAAATCTTCATTCTCTAATCTATTAACATGAAATTCAAAACATGACTAAATAAACGTTAAGCATTTTGATTTGCCATAGCGGTGGCATTTTGGACAAGTTTTACACATATTATTTTGCAAAAGTAAAACAAGAAGTATGAGGGATATCATTTGGAATTTGTTATGCATCCCTCTCTTTCTTTTTTGGTTCAGATTTGAGCTTTGGGAACCAAGATATTTTCCTAATCTAACCTACTGATAAGCCAAGTTTACATGGTTTGGAAAATATTTCTTTATTAACCTATCAGTGGAAATTTAAAACATGTTCAATCATGATTAGGCTGTATGGTTGAACAAGACTTTTGTTTCTCAAAAGTAGTGGAATTTAGGCTTGCACACTTTCAACAATATTCATTTTTGGTATGGGGCTTTACCTCTTCTTTTTATTTGCTCTCTTTTTCCTCTTTTCTTTGTTTTTGTGTTTCATTTTTCCGATCTCTTATTCAAATAGTGTTATGTACAATGAATGAAGCTTCAAAACGAGCAATTAAACAAAAACAATGCTTAAGCATCCTGCCATTAAAAGAACCTCCAAATAACTTTTTTCCATCCAGTCCTTGTAGGAAGAATTCATTGTTACCTCTTGTTGAATGGATGATGTATGGATCCTTCCATAGATTTTCAAATTTTCCATGCTTGCCTTTGTCCTCTCTCCTTGAATCCCACTTCAGCACTTTTTCTCCATTCTGGAAATAATTTTCCTTAGTCCTCTTATCCAAGATTTTCTTGATATTCTCTTGTACTGCTTTTGTCATGCTATATACTTCTTCCCTTAATTGATGCAATTGAATGGTTTGGTTCAACCTCCTTTGTATATAATTCTCCTCTAATGGTACCTCTTGAATAAGCTTCATCACTGGCACTCCCAAGGATGTTGGAAAAATTGCATCCATGCCATACACTAGTTGATAGGGAGACATGTTAATTGATTTTTTGTTTATTAATCTGTCATCCCATAGTGCATGCACTAGTTTTCTATGCCATGAATTTTTGTTCTCTTCCAACAACTTCTTGATGACATTTACCAAATTTTTGTTAGAGGACTCAACCAACCCACTATCTTGACAACAATAAACTGTAAAATAACCTAATGTAATGTGATATTTGTAGAAAAATTCCACCATTATCTTGGACTTAAGTGCAACAGCATTATCGGTGATGATTTTTCTTGGAAAACCAAATCTGGACAAGATGTTGGTTTCAAGGAATTTAATGATTATTGAGTCAGTGGCATTCCTTGAAGGGATGACTTCTATCTGTTTGGTGGAATAGTCAATTGTAGTGAGGATCCATTTGCATTGGGTAGAGGAGGGAGGGTGGATTTCTCCAATAAAATCTAAATCCCATTGTTTAAAAGGAGTTTCAACACTCATAGGGTGCAAAGGAAAAGGCAGTAGTTCTCTCTTTCCATCAAATATTTGGCATTTATGGAAAGTCACTACTAGCTTGTTGATATCAGGGAAAAGGGTGGGCCAATAAAAACCAGGTCTAAGGATTTTATTGGCAGTGGTTTTCCAATAGAGATGACCTCCACATTCTCCTTTATGAAACTCATGCATGATTCTATCTGCATCATCTTCAAGTAAACATTTAAGCAAGATACCAACTAAATTTTTCCAATATAAAGCTTTATCTAGAATGCAAAAATTTATAACCTTTAGTTTTAAGAACCTAGCTCTTGTTTTGGACAAAGCAGGAGGAGCATTCAAATTAAAAATCACATATACTATGTCAGTATACCAGATTCGGTTCATAAATGATTCTTCAATGGGTGGAGTCACCAGTTCCTCTTGTGTAATATCCCCAAAAGGGAGAATGCAGTGATACTAAAACACAATATAAGAACTGCAGGAAAGTAAACAATAAATCTATATACACATCAGAATGCAGAAAAATAGATGAGCCATTTTATTATATTGGAGGTGAAAAAGCAACTACAATACTGCTCAAAATATGAGACACTCAAGCCACAAGGGTGGCCTAGAATAGCCTTGCAATAATTTCCCAAGAGGGATTGCGTAACTTCTGCTCTGCTAGAAGGTAAACTGCATTGTCCATGCTGCAACTGTTGGGAATACAATTGCCTGAAAAATAGAAAGTCGGATCTAGGAAAAATCAACACTCTGATGATGCTAAAATTGTAGATCTGGGCTCAATGATGGATTCCCAAGGTAACCCAGAAGGGATTTCTCAGACATGTAAGTCTAAGAAAACCACCCTCTTAGGGCTTCACATATATGTTGATGGGAATTCAGATCTAAAGCTAGATCTGATGATATGATGGCTGCAATGATACACAATTAGATCTAAGCAAGAAGGGATAACCCTTTCACTAGATCCTTGGGCTAAAATCTCAAGATCTAGCTCCCCCAATCTCCTCCATTGAAAATAGCTGGTGGATGAACAACAGTTTCAGAAAACTACACTGTCAGAGAAGGAGGCTCAATAGCCTGCTACTAGATATGTCAAATCAACTCCTAATTGATGGAAACAATAGATCCAATGTGAGGAGATTTTTCGTCACAGGATTTCCAACTGAAATACTGGAAACTTCCTTTCTCCAATATATCTACAGCACTGAACTACAAAATCCTTGAAGGGACTGCTGCTACATGGAGGTAAAACCCAATGGCCTGAATGCCGAATGTGGATCTCCTGCTCTTGAAAGGCTAGATCTAAAGAACAAAGTGATAGGATGAATCCTCCACTGGTTTCCTAGTTGAATGCTACAAACAAGCTCCTGAAGATGGCACCAGTCCCTGATAAGGAATGAATAACAATCCTCTTTACAGAGCTACTCCAAGAAATAGGTGGGATTATCACTCGGGAAAACCTTGTGCTAAATAGCACTGCAAACTTTACTAAACAGCCCAAGCCTGCATAGAAATGTCCTCAGACAAATATAGATCTAAACAGATCAAGAAATGAATAATCCAAATCATGCCTTCACCTTCATTATATGCATGAGCTTTCCATAGCCTAGGCCCACTCCAAATATGCGTTGTACATGTGGACATAGTCTCCATGTTTGACTATGCTATAGCCTCATGTCCACCATCAAGTTCACACGGTGTGATCACCTTCTCCATGATATGTGCACTAAATACAACACTTTCTCCACTATATTATCATAACTGCTTCATGATCTTCTTTGAATGCACTATGATCTCAATTGACCTTATCAAAGATCATCATGATTATATATTTAAGATCCATGATCTTATTTAACTCTTTCATCCTCCATAATCTATCTCATAAATGACACATGATCTCCATTAATGAAGCTGCTCCACTACTCCATGATTTTAGATCTAGATATAAAATATCCACATACACACATCAAAAGTGGATTTTATTCATATTTGAGGTTTGCGGGGCCCTCCACCATTTTATTTACTTAATTAATTGGGAAAATTAAGAACTCTAATATTCTAAATATGATGTGAAAATTTAGGAATATGACAGTTGACCTCCTCGGGAAAATGTTGCTTGTCCTCAAGCAACTACAAAAGTAGATGCAAAGCCATCTATTCCCCTCCAAATGACATCCCCATAAGGAAGGCTTCCTCCATTTGCTGCAATGTGTTATGCATGTTTGGTTCCAAAGTTGTCTTTCAAAAATATATAGAATGACCTCCAACTGTATGGTTAGATGTCCTCCTTCCACCATGAAGTACCAAGTGACAACCATATGATATCCAACAACATCATTAATACATGAGATACATAAAATAAAGTGGCTCTTTCAACAAAGGAAAAGCTCCATCTCACAATACATCTCTCCATCCCATGCTTTATGAATTTGGTTGAGCATTGACATGCTCTCATCGTTAGCCCTGTTGGCCTTGTTGGATCCAAGCAACATTCTGACATTATGCAAAAGAAGAAAAGGAGATATATGAGTAGACAAATATGCCAAACCATATTCTCTCAATAGTAGCCATCGGAGTAAGGCCCTTTGCTACCATCCTCCATCTCCTCCATGTAGGATGGACAAGCCGAAATCTCCCAAAAGCAACCAAAGCAACAAGATATCTTGCTGCTTTCTCTCCTCCTTATGTGCATCATGGAGTAAAAAAATATTGATGGACATGTGAAATGTCAAATCAGCCCAATACAAAAAAACACCATCAATACACATCATGAGAGCATTATGCCAAATTTTACCTAATACAAAACACATAGACATAGGAGATGTCATGTGGTGGCCAAAGTTTCTCAAGGAAAACCAAAATGAACATTCCTCCTTTTGTTGCATTCTGTCATTGATGCACAAGGCATGAATTGGAAAAATAAGAGATATTGGGTGGTAAACATACTCACCCAAGAGCAACCAACACAGCCATGCCTCCTTCATTTCATAAGTGTTTTTCAAGGCATGGATAAAAGAAATAGGAACCTTTGGGTAGTGACAAGAATCTCCCAAGGGCAACCAACATAACCAGCTTGCTAGCCCATATCATATATATACAAGTGGTCATGCAACCCCTTTACTTATCATCCTCACCTACTCATCCCAATGTGGATGTTGAATGATGTACTACATAATCATGGTATCCTCTTTTGTAGAATACCATCCTCCTCAAAATTATGAAGAACTTTGCACTTCATTAAATGTTGAAGTGCACCTCCAATGAGATCTCTCAATGAGATTCTCTTTTCACCAAAGGCCCTCCAAAACCAAAGAGGTGTTGGATCTGCTGCATTTAGAGGTTTCTCTTTGTGCTGTGAGATGCTCATTGGAAAAGGGTCATCTATAAAGGAGAAAATATTTCTCATCTCAAGATGTCTACCATTTATCATCTTTACCTCCACTGCTTCATGAGTGAAGCTACCTTCAGAATTCTCCAAGCATGAGGGGGCCTCTTCATTTTCATAGCTACTAAGCGATAGCACTGTAGATCTGCATGGTAATCCATGTGCTATCTCAAAGCAAGGCACAATACTGATCTCATAACCAATTATTTTACATAGGATTATGCTCATCCCATTTTTTGAAACTCTACACTTCAACTCAAAGGGTTGAATGTACCTCAACAATCATGAACTCGGATAGTTCTTAATCTCCTCCTTGATAAGATCAAGGTTCCTCTGTGCTGTGATATGTTGCTTCTTCAAATCAATATTTTTTTCTAACCCTTTGTTATGCATTGGCCTTGATGGCATGTCCTCATAAGTTTCAATAAGATCTACTGAAACAATATGTGATGAAATTTCATGTATACCTTGGATCAATTGATGTGTGGAGACCTCTTGTGAGAACACAAGAGTTCCTCCAATCGGGACAATACAGTCTCCAACTGCTGGTAAGAGTGATGGCTACTATTCTCCAAGTGTACTAGCGCTGGAATCTTCCTCCTCTTCCTCATACATCTCCGGAATCATGCATGGGACTCTATGTGTCAAGAGCTCAAGACTATCTTGCAAACTTGCAAGTGTCTCTTCTCTAGATGCAAGTACTTCTGTAGCTGGTGGTGAATGTAGTGACTTCTTGTCCAGAGTGACAAGATTGAGATCCTCCTTTGTTTCCTTAGGAAATGTATCTTTGCGATATATCTTTAGTTTTCTCACATCAAACTTCTTCCTCAATTTGTGAAAGAAATCTGAGTATTTAGTCACCTTTGCATGCTCCATGTGACCAAACCACCAATCATTAGCTTCACCTAAAAGATGAAGTGTTGCAATTTGAATAACCACTCCTTCAGCAACACAATGTATCCTGAGAAATCCATCTAATGCTTTCCTCCAATCCTTAACAGTGCTTGAGGAAGATCCATCAAATGTAGGAAAATAGAATCTATTATGCTTCTTTCTTCTATTGCTGCTATAGGATCCTCTTTCTTCCTTGATTTTGAAGAATTGTTGGAGAGTTATATTCTCCTTGAATTCTCTAGACTGTGCTTTGTACTCTTCGAGATATACACTGAGAGTCTCATGTGTCTCAAGTTCTCTTATTTCTTCATTGCTATAACCTTCACCTTCTCTAAAGAAAGTGGGCATAGTAGATCTATGAGGAGATCTATGATTCTTTGGGTTTCTTCTTTTCTGCTGATAGGAAGTGCTTGGGCCTTCCTCATCAAATATTCTTCTCGGATCTTCTTTTTACTTTTATCTCTTCATTTGATAGACCTCCTTGGAGATATCTTGCATGGATATAAAGAAATGAGTGGAAATTTTTTTCTCTTCCATGATAGATGTCATCTATCTACTTCTTATATTGATGCAAAAAATGAAGTGTCCACAAGCTGAGCCAAATATCATGCTCTGATACCACTATAATATCCCCAAAAGGGAAAATGCAATAATACTGAAACACAATATAATAATTTCAACAAAGTAAACAATAAATCTATATACACATCGGAATGCACAACAATAGCTGAGCCATTTTATTATATTCGAGGTGAAAAAGCAAGTACAATAGTGCTCAAAATATGAGACACTCAAGTCACAAGGGTGGCCTAGAATGAACTTGCAATAATTTCCCAAGAGGGACTACATAATTGCTGCTCTACTAGAAGGTAAAATGTGTTGTCCCTGCTGCAACTTTTGGGACTACAACTGCCTGAAAAATAGAAATTCAGGTCTAGGCAGAATGGGAGCTCCGATGATGCTAAAATTGTAGATCTGGGCTCAATGATGGACTCTCAAGATAACCTAGAAGGGATTTCTCAAATCTGTAAGTCTAAGAAAACCACCCTCTTAGGGCTTCACATATATGCTGCTGGAAATGTAGATCTAAAGCTAGATCTAATGATACGATGTCTGCAATGATGCACAATCAGATCTATGCAAGAAGGGCTAACCCTTTCACTAGATCCTTGGGCTAAAAGCTCAAGATCTAGCTCCTCCAATATCCTCCACTAAAAATAGCTACTAGATGAACAACAGCTTGAGAAAATTGCGCTTTCAGAGAAGGAGACTCAATAGCATGCTGCTAGATATGTGAAATCAACTCGTGAGTGATGGAAACAATAGATACAATGTGAGGGTATTGTCCCTCATAGGATTTCCTACTAAAATACTGGAAAATTCCTTCATGCAATAGATTTACAGGACTGAACTGTGCAATCCTTGAAGGGGCTACTGCTGCATGGAGGTAAAACCCAATGGCCTGAATTTCGAATGTAGATCTGCTACTCCTGAAAGGCTGGACCTGAAGAACAAAGCGGTAGGATGAATCCTCTTGTGGTTTCCTAGCTGAATGCTAGAAACAACCTCGTTAAGATGGCACCAATGCTTGATAAGGAATGAATAACAATCCTCTTTCCAGAGCTACTTCAAGAAAGAGGTGGGATTCCTGCTCGGGAATACCCTATTCTAAACAACACTACAAACTCTTCTAAACAACCGAAGCCTGCATAGAAATGTCCTAAGACAAATCTAGATCTAAATAGATCAAGAAATGAATAATCCAAATCATGACTTTCATTTTTCCTTCACCTTCATTATATGCATGAGCCTTCCATAACCGAGGCCCACTCCAAATCTATGTTGTACATGTGGACATAGTCTCCATGTTGGACTACGCTATAGTCTCATGTCCTCCATCAAGTTCACATGGGGTGATCACCTTCTCCATCATATGTGCATTAAATACACCACTTTCTCCACTATCTTATCATAAGTGCTTCATGATCTTCTTTTAATGCACTATGATTATCAAAGATCCTCATGATTTTTTATTTAATATCCATGATCTTATTTGACTGTTTCATCCTCCATAATCTATCTCATAAATGAGACATGATCTCCATTAATGGAGCTTCTCCATTACTCTGTGATTTTATATCTAGACCTAAAATATCCACATACACACATCAAAAGTGGATTTTATTCATCTTTGAGGTTTGTGGGTCCCTCCACCTTTTTATTTACTTAATTAATTCAGAAAATTAAGAACTCTGATATTCGCAATATGATGTGAAAATTTGGGAATATTACATCTTTTTCATCAAAGGAATGTATCATGTTTATGTCTAGTGCTTGAAAGTTTTCTTTAGCCATTCGTTTGGCTAGTCCTTGTCATTTAATTAGTTTAGTGGGGCTGATTTCTAGATCATATTCTAAGATGACAACAATCCACTTACCCCTTTTACCATTAGGATCTTGATTAAATATGTCCCTAACAACTGTATGCTGAAACAAAAGCAATGACATGTGAATGCAAGATGTAAACTCTAAAAAATTTTAATGCTTTGATTAAGTCAAAGGCTTTTTTTTCTAGATGTTATATTTTAGAGGTGCATCTCTTAGTGCCTTATTGAAGAAAGCTATGGGTTGTTCTTGTTCCATTATTTTCTTTTGTAGAAATACTACAACAATTGTGTGTTGTCATCCAAATGAGAAGATGAAGAAGTACCTGGTAAAGTCAAGTCTGATTAAAATTGGTATTTGGGTACGTTCTTGTTTTACGAGTTCAAAGGATTTTTTTTCTTCTATGGTCCATTTGACTCCTATTTCTCTTTTTAGCATGTTTGTAATGTTTCTTAGAAATTCTTCAAGGTTGGGTATGAACCTTCTTAGGGAGTTGATTTTTCCAATGAAAGATTGCCGCTCTTTAATGTTCCTAGGGTGGATGATATGCAATATCCCTTGAATCCTCTTACAGCCTATATTAATCCCTTGTTTAGATATGATGTGGCCTAAGAGTTTTCCTTCGTGAAGGCCAAACAAAGTTTTCTTAGGATTTAAATATAGAGCATACTTTGTACACTTTTCAAAGACATTTGTTAGGTGAACTAGGTGTTCTTCATCGGTTTTAAAATAGACAATGATGTCATCAAGGTATATCACAATGAAGTGACCTATGCCTTAAAAAAAAACTATGTCCATGGCCCTTTGAAAAGTGGCCCCAACATTCATTAACTCAAAAGGCATTTTGACATACATGAAGGTGCCCCAAGGTGTAGTGGAGGTGTTTTTTTGTTGATCATCTCGGTGTACTAGCACTTGATTATACCCTGAAAATCTATCAAGCAATGATATTCTTTTACAGCCTACCACCCTTTGCAGTATATGATCCATATTAGGTAAAGGGTAGTTGTCTTTTAGGGGAGGCTTTGTTTAAATTTATAAAGTCTATGCGTAGCCTAATTTCCCCTGTTTTCTTTCTCACCGACACAAGGTTTGAGACCCATTATTTGTACATGAGTGGGACTATGTTCTAGCATCATACATCTTTTTTATTTCTTTCTCAACCAGACGCACTAGGACATGGTTTTTTCTGTGCAACTTCTGTTTAAATGGATTCTCGTTTTCCCTAAGAGGAATCTTATGCGGAATGATGTTTGTATCATAGGACTTCAAGTCCTCATAACCCCGTGCAAACACATATTTAAATTCTTTGAGTAGCTCAATGTATTTTTGTTTTATTAGAGGCGAAAGAGTTTTTAATAGCTTTACCATTTTGAGTTCCTGTTTACTGCCTATGTTGCATTCTTCTACATTTGTTTCGGTGGATTCCATATTTGGCTTCCTAGAGACATCATTGAAATAAAATAGCTCTTCTAAGGGGAAAAGACCTTTTAGAAATAGATTTCCTTTGCATTGAAATACCTCAAGGTATTTTTGATCTGGATCCCCACAAAATTCTGCCTCATGAGAGTGTTCTAACAAATTTATATCAGTAGAATAAGGTGGCTCTATTTTGTGTGTTTATTCTTCATCAGAGCAGTCCTCTTCATGATCTGAGTTTGGTTTTGGCATTTCAAATTTTTGATTGCATTAAGTCTTCAATGTGTTTGTCACCTTCAAAAACATACCAATAATCTATGTTATTAGGTATTGTTAGTTTTCTTTTGATCTTTATCGTGTATTGTTCATTGGCATGAGGTAATTGGAAACTGCTGGCAGCAAAGACTAATTCATTTGCAAGGTTGTTTTGAGTTCTTGGGACAAAGGTAAGTTCATATTTCTCAAACATCTGGCTGAATATTCTCCTTTTATTTGCCTAATGATTAGCTTGGAATCTCCTTGAACAAAAATCTTCCTGGCTCCTATATTTTTCAGCAAGTGTAATCCCAGGAGAAGAGCTTCATACTCTGCAATATTGTTTGTACATTGAAAATTCAGTTTGTAGGACTGACCTTAATTGGTTTTATGTATCCAAACACTTACTCTTAAACCAGCTTTTCCACAAGAGCCATCAAAGCTCATGTTCCAAAGAGTTTCAAGTTCAGATTCACCATTATGTTGTTATTCATGGCTGCAAGGGTTTTGACTATTATGTTCTTAATTTTGTGTTTGGTTTGACTATTTTGACAGGTCTAGTTCCTCCACTTTTTCATTCACATGTTCATTAATTTCATCTTCATTGTACAATATAAATGAGTGAAGGTTTGAATGGATAGAATAGAGAGGAGTGTTGTTTGGCTTTTCTTTGTTTCTTACCATGTATTTTATGTGAGATTCTCTGTACAATATTCTTGTTTGGTTAAAGACTAAAATGGTAGCATATGTCATGTCCATTTGGAGGGTTCCTTGGAGTTTGGCTCCCCATGATCTAGATTAAATAATTCCATACTTTGGGGGTATGTCAGCTACTACAATATCCATGACAAGGCTCTTGGCTGGTATTTGTGCCAAATTGACACACAGATCTCTAATTAGACACGGACATTTAACTCTACTTGAATCAAAAGAGTACAAGTCTTTGTATGGTCTAGTTATTTTGAGGCCTAATATTTCCATCACTACTTTTTGCATGAGGTTATGTGAAGCACCAGATTCTAGCATGGCATTATGTAGGACTTTTTCATAAATGTTCAAACTGACATAGAATGGAAGGATAGCTCCCTCTTGAAATTGTTCCTCTACCTTAGGTCCAAACAACAATTTTGGTCTGTCATCAGTCAAATTTAGAGTATAGGTTTCATTCGCTACGTTTAAAGCCTTCAAAACTTGAAACATATATACATATTGAGTCACTAATTCAGTAAGAGGTATGGTTGTTTTGATTTTGGAAATTTCACTCTCAATACTGAAAGATGCCTGTGTTCTTGGCAAAGTTAGATCAGTTTTATCATACATGGTATTTTCAACAACCTTATCTTGCTGAGTTTTATTTGGCAGCCTAGTTAGAGAAGTTCTTTCAGGGCCACTAGTTGATGTACTAGGGTAGCTTTGGTCACCATTATTTCGGTTGGTTTTGTCTTTGATTTGATTAGGAGTCTTAGCCATTATGTTGGTATTTTATGCTGTCTTTTTAAGAATGTTTTCAGGTGTCTTCCTAGTAGAAATTTTTGTTTTTTCCTCTTAGGGGTGTCTTTGGTTTTCCTACTTCGGAGGTCATACTACCTATGAACCTCCATGATAGCATTTTCAAATCCTAGCTTGTATTCTTCATAATCCTCATATTTTCTTTCAGTTTCGTTTGAGGAAAACATACCTTGTTCTTCTTTTGTGAGAAAAACAACATTCTCACTATCAGAGCCTATCATATTTACATGGTTTTCTTCCATCTCTACAGTCTCTCTTTCCTCTTCATATACCTAGTTTTCTTGGAAAGGAGGTCTGATTTGTTGATCATTTTCTCTTTGTTTGTTTTGAGGAGGGTCTCTTCTGAAGTTTTGGTTTCTATTTTTTTTTGAGGATTTTATTGGTTTTCCCTAGTGGGTGCTCTTTCATTCAAGTTGATTCTCTCCATCATCCTTTCCATTACCCTAACTAGATTGTCAATTTTAGCATCAAATGTGGAGGCCAAAGTTTCTTCTTTGTATGTAACCCTCTTTTATTTCTCATCCTATCCCTCTTAGTAATTAGATTGGATTCTACACTTACAACTCCCCTTTGCATGTCTTATAAGGTGAGGGAATCTCTTTCTCTTAATTGGTAAGCCATGTTAGGATCAAATCCCTTTGGAAACTTTACCAAGGCTCGGCCTTGTGAGGGTTTCATCTGGGGAGCGAGTCCATTGTAAACACTATTTAATGTAGTGCCGTAGTCTTGGACACTCTCTACATTATTTATCTTAAGGTTTTCATACTCTGATAGGATTTGAAGAGTATTTTTCTTAGGGTGAAAATGTGAAGTTGGGTTACACTTTTTGCCCTTTTTTGAGAAAAAACTTTCATTTTTTCGATTCTTCAACTTTTTGCAAACTATAGCAATTTTTTTGTTTAGAATTTCATTTTGTGATAAAAATAAAAGTTGTCAAAAATTTTGTTAGCTTTCTATTACTTATTTTTTGGAATTTTTTTATGCAAATTTGATATGTCAAATTAGTGTTCCTTTGAGTGTCTCCTTTTTAACAATCAAAGGGTTCATAAGAAGCCATGTTAATACGCAATGTTGTATTCTTTGAAAATTTGTGTTTTTGAGAAAAAAAAATGTGTTAGAACAATCTAGACAGAGTCTGCTTCAGTTTCATCATATTTACAAAGCTAATGGATGCATATCATAATTACTAGAATTTTTTTAACTAGTGCAATATGAAGAAACTGCATATTTTGAGTATGTTTCGCGACGTAAGAAATTTCTTAACATATAAGTTATAAACTAAAAATATAAAAGATACCCATTAGAGTCGACAGAACAATGTAATACCCCATAATTTTTTCATTTTTTTTTACAATTTATTTTGGGAGATACAGAATTTTGATTTCACTAAATCACAATGACCCTCAGAAATTGTTTGCACCTGTTTTATTACAAATTTAATTAAATTAGTAAATATTTATGAAATTCCATAAAAGTTATATTTCCTGAAAGTAGATTCAATTCTAAAAATGCTTGTCTTGGTTCTGATAGTTAATTCAGAATTTTTCATGGAGTTTAATCAATCCAAAGTTGCAGTAACATATTCAGAGCTTGGATCTACGTAACTAGTGACATGTTAGTTCGACTGAACTTTTCTACAAAGTTCAGCTAAACTAGTTTTTTTGTAAACGAGCCTTTAAGTCTCATGCCTTAATAGTTTGGCCAATTTTTTTTTTAATGTTCGGTTGAACTTCTGCCTACTTTTACGTCGGCCAAAAAATTTTGCGGAGCCCCTCCAAAAAGACATTTCGCGGCAATATAAATTGCCACAAAATATTTCATAATTTTCACACATTTCGCACATTTGGTTTAATTTTACAAAGGTTTTAGTTTGGGTTTAAAGACTTTTCTTAGAAGACATTTGTTGGAGGCAATCTGATTTCGCAAAGAATTGTTTTGGGTTTAAGAAATTTTCTTGAACATACATTCAAATGACATTTCTTGGAGGTATGTGATACATTTTTTTGGATGTTTTTTTATCTTCTTTTTTTTTGAAAGTAAAGATTTGGGCTTAATTTCGAATTTTTAGAGTATGTGTTTTGAGTTGAAGTAAATATTTTGAGCTTCGTTTAATTTTTATAAGACTTTTTTTTCTCGGATTTTTTAAAGTAAGTGTTTTGGATTGGAGTATGTATTTTTTTGCAAAAAATTTGAAATGAGTTTTTCTTTAAATTAAATCTTTTGTGATGCTTTTTTTAATTGAATTATGGTCTAAATTTTTGAAGGAAACTTTTTGAACTTCATACTCTATTATCATGGGGAATCGAAGGAATTGTGCAAGAAAATATGATAAAAAAAGAGACCCTGAGGAACGTAGAGAAGAGACGAGACAATCTCGCAAAAGAAAGATAGAAGCACTCTCAAATATTGAAGGGGAAAATCAAACTCAACTAGAAATTGAAGCAGGTATGTAAATGTAAATATTATGATCTATTGATATATTTAAGATTTTCCTAGTGTAAAATGTGAAGCTTAATTTTTATTTGATGAACTAATTCAAGAAAAATATTTTGCAATGTAAACAGAGAGAAATATTCCTCAAAACTTTGATGATGAAATACAAAATTTTGAAAGAGAAAGTGAAAGAGTTATTGAACCAATGACTGAAGATGGTGAAAATATTGAAAGAAATTAAAGTGAAGAAATTGAATCACAAGGTATATATATATATATATATATATATATATATATATATATTGAACACATGCACGTATTATTGAAATTATACATATACTTATAAATTCAGTTATTTATTGAATATGTAAACTTATTATGTATTATTGATTCGAATATTTACAGATGAAATCAATGTTATTGATCAGATGTTAGAAAATGTTGACACTCACACATATGGAGATAAAAAACCTGGCCATTATATACGATATCGTGTTAACTGCATTTTTGAAAAGTATTTCATAAAGGAGCAGGGGACATTTCAAGCTCAAATCTTGAAAGGTATCCTATCATTAAAGAAATTAAAAGAAGCTATGACACTACTGGGTATTCGAAAATCAACCAAAGATAAAAAAAAATGAAAGAAAATGTGATACAAAATATAAGTAGTGCTATAAATTCAATTAGGAGCTCTAGACAAAAAAATGTTTCAATTTTACGTAGAGGAATACATATGGCAGTGGTTTCGTCAAGAACTAAAGAGAATCGTTTGGTAACATCTATGTCACGAGCATTAAGAACGTCGCGAAAAGCTTTGCACAAACATCAGAAATTTTGGCTGCAAATAAATGTAAATGATGAACTCGCTTATTGGAGAGCTATTTGTAGGCAACCATACAAATATAGACTTGGAGAAAATGTTAAAAAACTAATATATGAATATTGGAAGAACAATTCGCATGTTTTGCCAACTGCAAAGCATGTGATGCGAAGAAGAATAGCACGAAATTAGTACGAAGAACATGAAAAATATTTCTTAGAAACCACTCAGATAGAGTTATTCAACAATTTCAAAGAAGAGAATCCTGAAATTCATGTTTCAATCAGTGTTTTTGTTCAACAAAAACCATGGTATGTAAAACCTATCACCATACGTGACACTTGTTGTTACTGTTATCACGTGGAATTTGAGTTATATTATGACAAATTCCTTGATTTTGGTAGAAAATTATGGAATGATTCACCTCCTCCTTCCACTATTCGTGATTTCATATCTCAAATTTTATGTGAAAGAGAAAGCGATGAACTATTTTACAAAAAGAAATGTGTTGGTGGTAAAAAATGCGATGATTGTGGAAATTTGACTAAATTTCAAAAAAAATATCGTACTGATATAAATGATCAATCATTTTTCAACATGAAAGTGAAATGGAAGAGATATGAATGTATCCATACATCAATTGAAAGTGCAATAGTGTTAAAAGAATTAAATTATGAGAAGACGAAATTTTTGTGATAGACTTTTTGAGAAAGTTTTAGGCAGAATTTTACAAATACACCAATCATTCCCATAGAGCTTGATGGCAAGACTTTCAATTCAAAACATCTTGTGAATTTTTTCCACCAGGGACCATTTTGTCAATGAATGATTTTGCAGAAAACTACACATTTCTTCCACAAAAAGAAATTCAGAGTGAGTATTATCATTCTGACCAAGTCTCCATGTTCGTCCATATTCTATATAGACATGCTAAAAAAAACGTCGATCACATAGAAAACATGAGTGAAAATCGACATATCATTACATAATATCACTTTTATATCAATGACGATCATACATATGATACATATTTTGTACAACATTGTTTTGGAAAAATTTATGATTCCTTGAAAAATCGTGGAATCACATTCAATGAACATTGGATATGGTCAGATGGATGCGCAAATCAATTCAAATATGCACGATCATTCTTTTGGTTGTGTTGTCTTCATAAGAAAACATGCATTAAACATTGTTGGAATTTCTATCAGACTGGCCATGGAGAAGGAGAACATGATGGTGCAGCGGCATGCATAAAACAAGCACTTCGAAGATATCAAATGAACCCCTCTACAAGCTGACTTGTGGACGCGAAAGAAGTTTCTCAATGGTGCATCGCTGCTCTAAGCCATGAGACTAACCCATCAAGGGAAGTGCGAACGTACATTAAATTTAATTTTTATTGGAAATCTAATTTTATCATGCAATGATTATCTTTGATTTTATTTTGATATCATATTTACATTCTGCTTTGAATTTTCCATATAAAGGTTTTTCTGACATATTGGGATCGAAGACGTAGATTGATTGATTGGAAATGACATTGAAACAATAAAATGGACTCGAAAATTACATTCAATTAAAACAAAGTTGTCCAGAAATCTGTTTGCATTGGATAAAAGAAAATATTCTTGTTTTTTGTCATGTTTGCATAGACAACAAAAAATCCAATGACGTTTGTGAAAATAATATGTATGTAAATGATTGGAAACATACAAAGCTAACTAAAAAGGGAAAAATGTTTGTTGCAATGTTTGAAGAAATGCAATCAGAGGAAGCTACAATATCATCCGATGGTGATCGAGTTTCTGATCTTGTTAGAGAAGGTAACATTTGAATTTCTTTATAATGATTTAAAGATCTAGAAATAAATTGAAATATGTATATAATTTTGTTAAGTTTGTTTTATTGTGCAGGAGATGTTTTTTCTGTAATTGCACCTATTGACAACGATGAAAATGTGAAGTATTATTTGATGTGTTGCACTGAACGAAAAATGAAATTATTAGAAAACTATAATGATCACTGATTTCAATATGAAAGAGGATCTATTATACTGAAAGGTTATTTTTTTAGACAAACTAATCAAAGTGGATATTTTGTTTACTTTGAAGACTAAGAACTTGATTTCATAAGTTGTCAATATAGTCACTTAGTGTGTGTAGCACGCATAAAGTTGATAGAGGTTCAATCCAAGAAAAAAATGAAAAATAAGAAATGGAAAATGTCAAAATACGATCATGAACGGATTATTGAAGATGGCATTCCATTGGAATTTTTTTTGATTGAACTGCCCAACAATTTATTCTGTTTGGATTAAATATGTTTTAGAACTTCTAGTACTGAACTAAAAATTGAGCTGCTTATGCTATTTTTGCAAGTTTTTTCACATGTACAAATTGTTTTGGTACATGCACATGCTCTAGTACCAACTGAAAGTAGCTTTTCTATACATGTGTATTGATGAAAAATGTTACATGTATTGGATATATATATACATGTTCTAGAATGCAATTAATTGATCAAGTATTTTTACTATTTGCGTTGATGAAAAATGATTCACATACTCAATATATATGTTATAGAATGCAATTAACTGAAAGTAGTTTTTCTATGTGTATTGATGAAAAATGTTGCACGTACTGGATATATACACGAACTGAATGTGCCCAATTTTTCTTGTGGGATTTTCTGATAAAAATTATCCACAATGTAAAGAAATCATCCACAATATAGTTTTGTATGAAGATTCCTTTCATATAAGAGACTTGGAGCACTTCTCTGACTTTTGGTGGGATTTTACCCACATCTCTATTCCTAATTGAAAATCTAGTACAAAATTTGTCTGTCCAATGGTCGGATATATTCTATGTTCTAGAATGCAATTAACTGAATGTCGTCAATTTACCAATTTATAATCAACAAGGCTACCTATTTGAGTGCATTAATGAAATTGACCCAAATTCAACAAACATATATGTACTTCTTATATTTCCAATCAAAATTAAAGGGATAAATACATATAGCTACTTTAATTTTTTTTAAATTAGATCTCAATTGATATGGTTAGTCGTATTGAAAAGCTATGTTCTTCCTATTGGAAATTTTTTCACTCAAACAAGAGTATGTAGAGATCAAAAGCAATCTTAAGATGTCAAATGTACTTGAATCATCCAAAAATTGAATTTTAAGAACTTTTTTATTAAATCAAAACAATACTTCACATGGGAGTCTTCCATAGGCCAAATGTACATTGAAACCATCGAAAAATTCGATCAAAACATTTAACATTATATCAAAACATATAACATTTAACATTAAATCAAAATTAAAGGGATAAATACATATAACTACTTCGTTACTCTTTTTGATTAAATCAAAACAATCAGAGGGGGTCCAAATCAAAAAAAAAAAGGGGGGGCTGCCCATAACCGGGAAACCATCCCAAGAGATGCTACCCAATATCGGGAAACCAACAGACATAGAGTGTTCAGAAGCATATGGATTTCAAAAAATGACAAAAGTTCAAAAAATCTAAAGAGGACCTGACATTAGGCTAGCTATCGATGTGTGTAGGAGGATTCTCCTCCACAATTGGACAACTGTAGTCCTTCAGATCATCAACTACTCCCTTGGACTGCTGGGAGGAGCTCTCCAAAGAGGAAGAGGAGCCAGAGTCGTCTTTGAGCTTTTTCTCCACATGGGTCGAGCTACCGCTACTAGTGTCTTGAGGCTGATGGGTTGGGATGGTGGACTTTATCTGCCACTTCCTAGAAAAATAGGCACCTTCATCTTAGGGCTCCTCCTGAAAAAACACAGAAATGTTCACCGTAAGTCGAGGTCTGAACATAGAGCTGGTCAAGTGAAAGTGTTCGACATTGCTTGCCAGAGGAGGGTGCTCGCCTGTGTCATGGATTGAAAGAGGTGGACGAGAGCCAGCACTCCTGCCCCCTCCACCCCTACCCCCACCTCCCCTTCTGCAACACATCTGATGTCTATGCATGGGAGTCTTCCATAGGCCAAATGTAGATTGAAACCATAAAAAAATTAGATCAAAACATTTAACATTATATCAAAACATTTAAAACATTTAACATTAAATCAATATTAAAGGGATTTACATTTAAAACATTTAACATTAAATCAAAATTAAAGGGATTTACATTAAATGTAGATTAAAATGGTATCCAAAACTTAGTTTTAAAACTTTTTGATTATATCACAACATTACTTCATATGATTAATGTACTTCAACCATCCAAAACTTGGCTTTTAATTTTTTTTTGATTATATCAGAACATTACTTGACATGCCATCCAATTGTAGTTCAACAATCCAATAAAAACATTTAATATTATATCACATGTGCCAAATTTAGATTGAAACCATCCAAAACTTAAGTTTTAAAAAAATTTTAATTAAATATATCGTGCAACATTACTTCACATGCCATGACAATTATAGTTCAACTATCCAATAGAAACATTTAACATTATATCACATGTGGCAAATGTAGATTGAAACCATCCAAAACATAAAAGTTTTAAATTTTTTTTGATTATATATATTGTGCAACATTAAAACATTAAACATTTAACATTAAATATCACATGCCAAATGTAGATTGAAACCATCCAAAACTTGATTTTTAAAAACTTTCTGATTATATCATACATAACATTACTTCACATGCCAAATGTACTTCAAGCATCCAAAACTTAAGTTTCAAAAACAAAAAAAATTATAACACATCATTACATAACATGCCAAATGTAGTTCAGAAGCAAAACATTAATTTATAGATGACAACATTACTAGTAATTCAACTATCCAAAACTTAAAAGTTTTAAAAACCAAACAAATTGTATAACAACATTAATTCACATTCACATGCCAAAAGTACTAAAACCATTCAAAACTTAACTTTTAATAAATATCAAAAACTTATAGATCACAACATTACTTCACATGCCAAATGTACTTCAAGCATCCAAAATTAAATTTTAAAAACAAAACAAATTATAACACATCATTACATAACATGCCAAATGTAGTTTAGAAGCAAAACAAAACTTAAATTTTAAAAACAAAAAAAATTATAACACATCATTACATAACATGCCAAATGTAGTTCAGAAGCAAAACATTAATTTATAGATGACAATTATCCAAAACTTAAAAGTTTTAAAAACCAAACAAATTATATAACAACATTACTTCACATTCACATGCCAAAAGTACTAAAACCATCCAAAACTTAACTTTTTGGAACAAAACAAATTTTATTAACATTGTAATAAAATATGTCCAAAAATTGTAGATCTCACAAGTATCAAACTGTATCAAGTTTTATATATATATATGACAGTACATCTAGATAATATATAAAAAAGTAAATTTAAGACTATCTAAATCTTGAAATCAAATCTACAAATCAGGTCCATCAAATAGATATGGATGTAGCATCTTCCCTATCAGGGTCTCAATCCACGAACTATCATGTGAAGCAAGGGAAACGTGTACACAATGCACATGTACTTGAACATTAAAATTTGATGTTTTAAAAATGAGTGAGAATATATATAGAAATTCATGTAAAAAAAATATATAAAAAAAAAATCATGCATACCTCATGAGGTTCCCTCTCCATTTGTTCACCTGCTACAAGTTCCCCCCCCATGGGAACATCTGCAATGGTAAACTGTACAATATAAATTTTTTTTTAATATTATTGAAAATAAGTTTATATATGTACACATGCATTTTCATTTGAAATTTTTTAATATATATATATATATATATATATATATATTAAAAAATTTCAAATGAAAATGCATGTGTACATATATAAACTTATTTTCAATAATATTAAAAAAAAAGTTAAGGACAACTTGTTCAAATGGTTGAAATGGTGTGGATGTTCCTATCTCCATCGCTAGAGTCCATGGGCTAAAGAAATCTTCTACATGAACCAAAATTCAAAAAATTTAAAATAACTGAACATATATATATATATATATATATATATATATATATATATATATAATGGAACTTTTGGAGGTTGAATATATATATATAACTTAAACATAAATTTTAAAAGTGAAAAATTGTCCATACTTGTGGCTCATCTCCTAAGGAAGTAGAAGGTACATCTCCCAAGGAAGAAAAAGGTACTGCCATCTCAAAAACATCGAACAGATTTGGAATCTGTTAAAACATTTTATCGTTATATATACATACATGTACATGTGTGCACAATTATTTATTTTAAAAATATCACTTAAAAAACAGTAACATTTGCCAACATATCTTGATGGTGAGACCCATCTGCATTGTTTGAACCAGAGGTCCCAAATGTGATATTAACATTTTCGTCACTCATCATGCATGACACCTGCAAATGGTGTTTTAACATATAATGATACATTTTTGTTAGATTAATGTACATACAAATAAATGTATACATGTAAATACACATGTACTTATTAAAAATTGTACACATGTATACATGTTAAAATAATTGAACCGTAAGGTCATTAACACATACCATTCCCATGCCCTCTTCCTCATGAAGAATTAGGTCTTGAAAACCATGCGACAATTTTTTGCAGATATTTGGAGATCTTCAACACACATGTTGTCAATCTCTTCATCTATACAATACACAAAATTGGCACGTGCATTTTCACGTGCTCTTTGTCGATTTAGACAAACATTGACTCCACTCAATATGCTGTAAACATTGTCGATCATGACATCCCTTCTCGACTTACTTCTGAAGTCACATCCATCTCTGACTGCAGAGTTTTGACCCGAAAAGGTCGACTCACCAATGGCAACTCAGGGCGAGGCAAATCCACATCTCGCTTAGTGCCCTTATAGTCATACAATTGACCTTTCCCTGGACCAAAAAATTATGACAGAAGGTCATTCTAGTTGGGTTCATACCAAAAAAAAAAAATTCATAAAACAATTGTGCAAAATAAACAGGAACCACGTCGTTCCATGGGAGCCTTTCATAGGTCGCAAGGTGCCTATTATACAAAAAGTGAGCTATATTTGGGTGCTTGAAATATTGCACCTTCAACATTTTTATTTTCGGCCCTTCCTTGAAATCAAACATTGACTTCACCATATCTTTTGTAGCTCTTTGTTTTACATCCTCCCATTTATCGGGACCCATTACTATTTCATTTCCCTTTCTCATCACTTCTACAAATGCACCAGTCATTGGCCCAAAATTTTTTTACACATTTACAATATCGCCTAATGAATGTGTAACTATTTCAAGGCTTTGTCGACTCTCAACAGCTAGAGTCAAAGCCACAATATCTCTCCACAATTTTGGATGAATTTTTTCACACCTTTGTAAGGTGTATTGTGCCATGTTTGTTTCCCATGGTATATCATAAATGTTGGCTGGATAAGTTGTAGTGAGTATACAACCTTCTTCTTGAATGTAGCATTCCGCCCTACGTCTATTTTGACCAATATTTGGAACATTTTCAGCCTCTGCAGCAATATATATCAAATTTCATATATTATAAAAAACACGTGTAAAAAAAATTGTATAAATTCAATGAAAAAAATATTGAAATTGATAGCAACCTTAACGTGTTTGGTTAGTATCTTCTCCTCCCTGACACTGTTGAGACGCAAAACGACCCTGCTAAGAATCAGACCCAGAACAACCCTGCTGAGAACTAGCACCACCAGTCGTTGATTGGCCTCCGGGGGAATAAATATCAGCACCTTCACGCAACCTGCTACCACTCATTGATGGCCCTCTAAGGGGATTTTAACCACCACCAACCTCTCGAGATGACAGAGAAGCTTCATAAACAAATATGAATTTATAATCAATTGAAAAATACATTCATGTGTACCTATAAATACATGTACATATTCATTGATTAAATTGCGTGAACCATACCACGACTAGGTGAAACATGGGCACGCTCCATGGATGGAGTAGAGACCCTTCTCTTCTTAGCTCCTAAAAAATAAAAAATAAAAATTATTAACAACTAATTTAACTCACAAAGTTAATAAAAAATCAATTCCATACGTACACACACGTATGGAGATTTAAGATTATATTTAAGTACCCTGAACATCCCCCGATCCCTGATCCCCCATATGGGATTATGTTGATATTCGCCACTCATCTTCCATGATATATATATCTATTGGTGGACATTTACACAAAATAAATTTCAGAAAATCAATTTTTATTTTAGTGTACACAAATTATGTAGAACACAACTTTCAAAGCACTAATTGATGTGTGAAACTCAATTTAAGCAAAAAAGAAATTATAAAAATGATAAGTTCACCAAATTGCGCTTTACATGGTGGGAGCACACTTGGTATAAAATTGAAAAAAACACATGGTGATTAAAAAATAAGTGAAACTGCATTTAAACAAATTCCATTTAAACAAATTCTTTTTGAAGTCCCCGCATTTTAATTTTATAAAAATGTGAAGCTCATCACTTGTTGCAAATGTGAAGTTCACCAAGTTGCGCTTTACATGGTGTGGTGGGAGCACACTTGGTATATAATTGAAAAAAGCACATGGTCATTAAAAAAGATGCATTTAAAAGTACACAACACACACATATGCAAGATATGTGACAATGTCCATCAATAAATTTTGAAGGAGAGCATCTCAACACTAATTCATCTTTGAGAGATGAATCTTGAATTTTTGAAGAAGAGCATCTCAAAACCAATTCATCTTTGAGAGATGAATCTTGCATTGGCATTGCTCTGTATAATTCTAATTCATCTTTGATAGATGAATCATGAATTGGCATTGCCCCACGCAATAGATCAGCAGACATCTTATTCACATTTGTACAATGCCTTATACTAAAAAATTGAAATTGGCTAACAATATTGTTTGCTATTCCATGTAGTTCTTTTAGCCTCTCCTTCTTAACTTGGCACATGCCATTCATCTGGTTGCACACAAGTTCAGAATTGGTGAAAACTACAATTCCATTTGATCCATACTCCATCGTTGTTCCCAAGCCTTCTATCAATCCAATATAATATGCCTCATTGTTTGTTGTTCTTCCCGGTATATTCATTTTCCTTTGGACAACTTTGCTAGTCGCAATATTGGAAAGCAAATATGTAATCACTACTTTCCCTGGATTGGGATAGCAAGAAACTTCTATGCATAATTTCCATTTTTCAACCATATTTAATGGTTTTCTTATCCCTGAAAAAAAAAGCAATAAAAAATATACATATGACAGGGGAGAAATGACACAAGATCATGAGATAAATGGCATTTGCATGGTTTATCTTAAAGTTTGACTTCAAAATTTTATGGTCTAGAATTGACATCTAAAATTAACAGGAGGAAGCCTTTAGTTTATGGGAGAAATGACACATGTACATAGTTTACCTTAAAGTGGTTGTGTTTCATGGATATTAAAATGAAGAACTTCTATTTAGATCTATTCCAGAGATTGAATATAGGGGAATTTACTAGATATGTCACCTTTCATAAAAGATGAGATCTAGAGGCTACCTGGCCCTTTACAGACTCTACCTATAAAACTTGTAGAAGTTATGAAATTTACATTGAAAAATTTACTTGTGAGAAATTTACATTGACAACATATAGAGATTCAACTAGGCTTGTGAAAAGTACAAGTGGACAATGTATAATTATACATAGAAGAGTCTTTGGTTTAATGGTTAAGCAAGAAAGAGTCATTACTTTCTCTATCTAGAGTAGAAGTGGAATACATAGTAGTTACTTCTTTTTGAGTGTTTTGGGTGAAATGGGCTCTACAAGATATTAATGTAAATTTCTTTTTAAGTGAGTAGAAGTGGAATGTACATAGTACAATTACTTTTTTTTTTTTTTTTGGGATGAAATGGGCTCTACAAGATATTAAGGTAATTTATTTTTGAGTTTTTTGGATGAAATGCACTCTACAAGATATTAAGGTAAGGTAAATTTCTTTTTGAGTGTTTTGGATGAAATGGGCTCTAAAATATATTAAGGTAAATCTATATATCTATTAAGTGTTTCAATAGTAGTGTAATAATAATTTCAAAAATAAAATATTCTACTTCCTTCAATCACTATTTACATATCATCATAAAGTATCACTTCCTCACACAACAAGTCTTTGATAAAATAGTGAATATGGAATACATACCCACAAAGCCTCTTGTTAGAGAAGCATTTGAATATGTGAGAAAAAAATTAGGAATAGTTCTTGTAAATTATCTTGTTAGAGAATCATTTGAACATGTGAGAAACAAATTAGGGATAGTTCTTGTAAATTATTGTCACTTATTTGGCTTCAAAAGAAGAGCCTATGAAATTCAGTGCAATATCTATGTGGGAGAGTACACAATATCTAAGGGGGAGAATACAATTTAAGAAAGGAATAAAAAGAGTAACAAGAAGCATATGATTTTGTGAATAATTTGTAGTCAAGAAAGATAACAAAGGACCATCATCAAATTCAAATTGAAAGATCAAGTAGTCTTCTTCATGAAGATAAGCATTAACTAGGTTCATCATTTAAAGGGTTTATTTTTTAATGAAAAAATTTATGAATAATATGGAATGAATCATTGTACATTATGATAAATCTTGTATTTAAATGACATTTTATATATGAATAAAAAATAAAATGGGATCATCTCTTCATATATATATATATGTGTGTGTGTGTGTATAAGAGAGAAATAAAAAGAAAAGGTAATTCCACCAAGCCTAAATGAGCAAGTCCTAATACATTAAATTATGTTTGGTTTATAGAAGTATTAATCAGGAAAGCAAAGGTAATTCCACCAAGCCTAAAGGAGCATGTTCTAATACGTTAAATTATGTTTGTTTTCTAGAAGCATTAATCATGAACAGTCATGAGATCCACATTTCAACCATACTATTTTCAAGTTAAAGGAGCATGTCCAAATACATTATTATGTTTGGTTTCTAGAAGCATTAATCATGACTTTTCTTTGAGATCCACATTTCCATCATACTATTTGCAAGATCGCATTTCCATCATGTTATTTGCAACTTCTATATGAAGATATGTAGTCTAATAACTAATTAGCAAGTTGTGATGTCCTAATACATTATTATGTTTGGTTTCCATCATACTATTTGCAAGTTCTATATGAATATATGTAGTCTAATAACTATATATTATAGCCCATATAACATACAGTATAGCCCATATAAAATATAAATACCTTTGACAGTATGAGCAAAGAGTCAAAAAACAGAGAGGCCTCCCAGTAGAGTTCCACCTGTTCATCAAGGTAAGCAACATAATATCGAAAGTGAAACAATGACACCACTTAACATATGTGAATTCAGATATTAAATTAAAATTTATTGCAAATGACATGTGCATGGTTTATCTTAAAGTTTGACTTAAAAATTTTATGGTAGAATTCACATATAAAATTAATGGGAGGAAGCATTTAGTTTGTGGGAGAAATGACACATGTACACAGTTTACCTTAAAGTGGTTGTGTTTTATGGATATTAAAATGAAGAACTTCTATTTTGATCTATTCCAGAGATTTACTGTAGGGGAATTTATTAGATATGTCACCTTCCATAAAAGATGAGATCCAGAGGCTACCTGGCCCTTTACAGACTCTGCCTATAAAACTTGTAGAAGTTAAGAAATTTACATTGGCAAATTTACTTGTTAGAAATTTACATTGACAAAATATAGACATTGAACTAGGCTTGTGAAAAGTAAAAGTGGACAATGTATAATTCTACTTAGAAGAGTCTTTCGTTTAATGGTTAAGCAAGAAAGATTCGTTACTTTCTCTATCTAGAGTAGAAGTGGAATACATAGTAGTTACTTCTTTTTGAGTGTTTTGGATGAAATGGGATCTACAAGATATTAAGGTAAAAGCATATGATTGTGTCAATAATTTTAAGTACTCAGGACAGATAACAAATGACCATCAAAATTGAGTGCAATATCTATATGATCAAGTGTCAATAATTTGAAGTAAAGAAAGATAAGAAAGGACCATGAAAATTTAGTGCAATATCTATGTGGGAGAGTACACAACATCTAAGGGGGACAATACAATATAAGGAAGGAATAAAAAGAGTAACAAGAAGCATATGATTGTGTCAATAATTTGAAGTATTCAAGAAAGATAACAAAGGACCATCATCAAATCTTAAACTGGAATTTTGGAAAATATCGAACAGTCTTTCTGCGATGAATAGCGCCTTCTTTAATCAGGTTCATCATTTCAAAGGGTTCATTTTTAAGAGCAACCTATAAATAACATGGAATGGAACACCATAATGAAAGACAAATCCTGTACTTAGAATGGACATTTATGGACACATGAATAAAAAACAAATGGATCACCCTTCATACACATGTGTAAGAGAGAACAAAAAATCCCTAACCACCAAGCTTCAACATGTCCCAGCTGATATTAAATTAGGAAATTATGTCCTAATAGATTAAATTATGTTTGGTTTCTAGAAGCATTAATCATGAAGAGTCATAAGATCCAAATTTCGACCATACTATTTGCAAGTTAAAGGAGCATGTCCTATTACATTATTATGTTTGGTTTCTAGAAGCATTAATCATGACTTTTCTTTGAGATCCACATTTCCATCATAATATTTGCAAGTTCACATTTCTATCATGCTATTTGCAAGTTCTTTATGAAGATATGTAGTCTAATAACTAATTAGGAAGTTTTGATGTCCTAATACATTATTATTTTTGGTTTCCATCATACTATTTGCAGAATAGTATGAAGATATGTAGTCTAATAACTATACAGTCTAGCCCATATAACATATAACGACCTTTGATAGTATGAGCATAGAGTCAAAAAACACAAAGGCCTCCCAGCAGAGTTCCACTTGTTCATCAAGGTAAGCAACATAATATCAGAAGTGAAATAGTGACACCACTGAACATATGTGAATTTAGAATGATTTCAAATCTTTTTTCAAAGGAGAAAAAACCTTGTTTCATATATTGATAACAGTTCATATACAAAATCCTCTTGATATACCCATAACAGGTTATCAAGTATAAAAGATCAGATTCTGTCTCATAAAGAAATACATTACAGCAGTATAAAAGACAATTTGTAGTCACATATAAAAGACAATATGTAGTCACATTACAGAAATACATTACATGTGAATTTCGAATGATTTCAACTCTTTTTTCAAAGGAGAAAAAACCCTATTTCATATATTGATAATAGTTCATATAAAAAATCCTCTTGATATACCCATAACAGGTTATCAAGTATAAAAGATCATATTCTGTCTCACACATAAATACATTACAGCAGTATAAAAGACAATATGTAGTCACATTATAGAAATACATTACAGAAATACATTAGAGCAGTATAAAAGACAATATGTAATCACATTATAGTAGTAGATCATTCTAGTTCAAGCATTCCAGCATTGAGGAATCGAGAGAAGGCTCAGTAATGACATAAACTTAATAGTGGTAGTAAAATTCCATGCACAAGGTGAGAATCAGCTAGAGCGGATGAAATTGATGCATCCACAGGAACAGTAACAACTGCGGCAACCAAATGCATATCATACTACAAGAAATTCAACATACACCTTACAGCAAAAGGTAATGAAATTTAAAGCATAATTAATAGCATAGATGCTTTTTTTGGAATTTTGGGGTTTCTCGTTCCCACTTGGTTGTAAAGACAAAATTTCTATATCAATGAGTGCCTTGACTTCTACATGACACCAATCAACTTAAATTAAAACCAAGAATTCCAAAAGGCGCATTTTCAGTAACAGTCCAAATTTAACATAGACAAGGACTATACGAATGTCATTAAATGGTTCAGTGGAGAGAGCAGTTGTTAGAATTATATTTTATCTCCTTTATTAGAAGAGACAAAACATTTAAAGCATACTTTTAATGTTTTTTCTTTAAAACATATATACAGGGACAGCCCCAAATTACCGACTCCAAGCCCTTAAGGAGCTCTCTTCAACCTGCTCATGGCTAGATCTATTTCCAATTTTTGGACTATTCCTAGTAAGGAGTATAGCCCGCACGTGGACATAGGCCTAGATGGCATAGGCATAGATAGCAACAGAGTCAACAGGGGCAAGGACAATTTCACCTGCAGGAGTAGGTACATCTAAGAAAGTAGCATGGGTCTTTCCCTTAGGGGGGATGTTTTATTCCTTAAAGGCATGCGCCAATGATGCAGCAAACCAGCTTTCTAAAGTGGGTTTGCAACAAGATATGGGCTGTTGGAGGATAGAGGACGAGGACCAGGGCATGATCCGTGTGTCGGATCAGCCACCATGTGTATTACTTTATTTTGATGTCTCCTTGTTTCTATATCAGAAAGTGTTTTGTTTTTTGGTTTGATATACATGCCCTAGACAATTACTCTTACTTGCATTTATTTTCAGACTTCTATTTTGTTGTTTATCCTACTGGGTTGTTTTCCTCTCTGAGGAGGCCCAAGTTAACACAAAAAACTATTTCTATTTTATGAACATGTCGACATACTTGTTTTTCTGGATATGAACTGATCTATGGGCTGTTTTCCTCTTATACAGGAGGTTTGTACACCAGATCAATGGTTTATCTTAAGGAATTTGACAGATGAAAGTGTACCTTTCATCCTGTGAGCTCTATGATCTAGGAATCATACATCCATAAAAGTTATACATAACGCATATACTATATAACTTTTTATTTCTGTTAATAAAAGGTACGCTTTTTTCTTGGAAAAAAAAAATGTAATGAAATTTAAAGCATAATTAACAGCATATATGCTTTGTTTTGAATTTTACATAACATATGTTTAATAGAGGAGGAGCAGGAGGAGAAATACCATAATTGGTAATGAATAATTCATGCATATTTCAATGTATCATGTTGCATATCATATGTTTAACAGAGGAGGAGCAGGAGGAGAAATACTTGGTAGTTCGCTCGCTTGAAGTCGCAGCAGATAATCACCAACAGCGCGAACGGAAGCAGCCCCAGACTAGCAACATCATAGACACAGAAAAACGCAAGAAAAAACAAATCAAAGAAAACAAAGACGCGGTAAACAAATGAACTTCGCGGGCGATATATTTATAAGAACTAGTTCAGCCGAACTCAAATTTCGGCTAAAATTTTGTTGCCGGTTTTCCCATCTCCAGCAAAAATTATATTTTCCGACGCTGTTAGTGTGCTTTCAATCTAAACAGAAGCACAAGTTCATCCAAAATTTCTCATAAAGTTCGGCTGAACTTTATAAAAGGTTCGGACGAACTATTGCCGAAAAACAAATTCTGCCCCCGATTCTCACAAAAGTGTAACCCAGCTTCACATTTCCACCCCTTAGTCTCCAATTTGATTAAGAATGTTTGATTAAGGGAAGGAAGATCATGAATGATGTTATGGGTTGAGCTCTTGAACCATTTCTTTACTTCTCCTCCCAAACTTTGCGCAAACATTCTCATCTGTATGGTCTCATCCTCTATTTCTTAGTAGTAAGAAACATCATTCATCTTATCTACATGATTTTGGGAAGTTGTAGGGCTAGTTCGATTAATGTGATGGATTCTAGATTGATACTATTGTGGAATAGGTAGTAAAGGTTGTGGTAGTACCAATGGGGCAAACCATGTTTCCATGATTTGACGTAAAGGAACCCAAGTAGGGTTTATAAGAGAAGGGTTTCTGAGTGGAGGTGGAGGGTGAAATGGAGTGGTTTGAAAAATGGATATATGAATGGGGTGGTAGATGTACTTGGACCAACAAGATGATTTTGAGCAGATTTAGAATGAAAGGAGTCAAAGTGTTGGAGAAGCTGAAGATGAGGAGGAGTGCAAGGAGAGGCTTCTCTACTAGGACTCTGTTGTAATCCTGTAGGCTCAAGGTTTTCTAGGTTTATGCAACTCTGAGACTTAGTTATGAATAGGTTTCTTCTATGGTGTAAGTTAAGTTGAATTTCTTGCAAGGTTGTGAGATTTTCAGGGACAAAGCTTGCTTTCTGAATGGGTCTAACAATAGTTGAATCTTTAGTCATATAATTTTTCTTAAGATTCTTTCTGGGTCATCAACTATGGTAGGAGGTTTTTGGTTAGGGTGAGATCTGGTGCTAATTCTTTGTGAAGATAGATTTGAGACCTACAACATAGAGAGGCTGAAAGCTTATGAGAGTTTCAAAAACCAATGTATCTGTAACAGTACTAAATTCACACAGTATGTGACTGGGCTTTATGCTCTTAGGTTTGATTAATACCTTCCCAAGGGAGTCTGTGAGGATTAGTGGAGTCAACAGGGATACTAAAGACTAGTGGAGTCAACAGGGATACTAAAGACTAGTGGAGTCACCAGGTGGATGATGCTAACTATTTTGAGGATTTGTTTGTTGTCCACCATCAACAGTTAGATACCAATCTAAAGATATTTTTGGGTTTTCTGATGTCTTTGTGTAACACTAATATTTTCAATAAGTGTTGTCCAGTATGGTCATTATTGTTTTAGTATGGTGAATCAATCAGATACCATTCCTGGCTAAACTTGATTTATCTAGGTTTGACAGGGGGTTTGTGAGTTCTTAAGGAATATCTATGTTGTTACTTAGTTAGATTCCCCAATGGAGTCTCCATTATGTTAGGTCCCCATAATTTTTCAGATTGGCAAGACCAACTTGAACAAGAGCGGCATCAAACTAACTTTGGAGCCCTAGGCCCTAGCCTTTCTGGACTCAGAGAGGGCTCTCTCTATATTTGTGTAAAAGATACAACTTGATTGATTTTTAGGGTATTGATTTTAGGCTAGTTATAATGATAGGGTTTGTTTGTTTTTTTTGTTTGGTTGGGTTGCTTATCAAGAAGAACGGATAGAGTAAGAGAAACTTAAACCATTGGGATATGGGGTCTGTGAAGGTCTTGAAAAGTACAATAATGAATTAAGGGTATTTCATAGGGCAATTTGACAAAGCCAAATGGACCTTAATAACTTCTGTGGGAGCGAAATGAACATTAAATGGTGAATTTAGTAGGTTTAAAGGGAAATTAAGAATCCTTTAACATATACTATAATAATAAGAGACTTTAAGAGTACTATGCATTAAGAAAGAATCAAAGGAAAAACTTCTTTGACCTAGCTTTATCAAGTAAACTTTAAAACAGCAATCCAACAAACCCTAGAGAGCAAGGAACTCCTAAATTCTATAGCTATCTACCTTCATAGAAAGATAACATTCAAGATAACACATAACTATTGATAAAAGAGCAGGGAAATCATAATTTTCTTCAATCATACTATAAATACCTTCAAAGTGACTCTTCAAAATTAATCTAAAAGACAGGGAAAACCATAAACTTCTTTAGCCTAAACCCTAATAATAAAACTCCAAAGAAAGGCCTTAAAAACAATGTTTTAAACTACACCAAAGGAGAGGGAATACCATAAAATTCTTTGGCTTGGCTCCATTAAATAATTTCTAAGGTAAACAAGCATAAGTGGGATCAAAGAGGAACTAAGAATTCTTCAATCAGAGCTAGTAGAGGAAAACATCTAAACAACAGAGAATAGACATAATTAAGCTGCCTCTCAACATCATATATCAATCTAAATTTTCTACTCTGTTATAATGGAAAGATGAACAATATGGAAAACATAAGAGATAGTAACTAAATTGGAATAACATCCCCATTTTACAAATTCCATGAATCCTACAAATGTGCTTACTCCATTATCATTCAGTCCAAGAAAATTACAAAACTCTAAAGCCAAAAAAGTTTTCACTACTGAAAGTCTATGTGATTTTCACCTCAACAATCAACCAAACTCACAATGAAGCTTACATGTAGTATTTAACTGCAAAATTATGAATTAAACCCTAGCTCGGGTTTTAGAAGTCATTAATTACATATTTAATGCATTTTAACTTTGATACCATGCAAGGCCCAAGGCACATATATCCTAAACTCGTTAAATACAAAAATAACTTCTAACATATCTTCTAAGCTAAATTTGGAGCGATTTGTCTTCAAAGCCTTAAAAATATATTTTTCAATAAATTCTGGTGTTTTTTTTTACTTTCAGGCAAGGGCACAGCGCCAAGGTACAAGGGCACAGTGCTAGGCCAAGGGTGCTTTGCCAAAACTGGAGAAATGTCCTGTGTTGCATCTGATTTTTTGAGGCATTCCCAGTGTCCAAATGAGTACCATGATAGCTCATTGGAAATCCTGTCGTGTCTAGTTTCCATATCTGCCTTTAGTTTCGATATTGGTTCCCATTTTCTTAGTCAAATTGTGAGACTTATAAACACATAATGCCAATGTTGAAAAGAGCGCATAGAGGTGATTTTTAGGTGGTTTTTGGCCCTTTTGAGGGACTAGTTCTGCTCCAAATCACCTGAAATGTTCTGAGGATGATATCCTTGCCATGTGGAACATAAATATGTAAACCTTTTCTCAATTGAGTGCCCCAATTTAAACCCTTTTTTATGCTAGCCAAACGGTCAAAAATAAAAAATTTGCACCAAGTGAAAAAATTTGGGATTTACCTTGTTGATTATCACTTGGATGCTTGTAGGGATACATGAGCAACGACATTTATTTTTTGCTTATCCTTTTCCTCATTTATAGCTTGAATTTTTGCAAGGGCTCTTTTCAGCTTGGCTCTTACAGTCTTGTTCCTCATGGCATAATGCTTTTCCATCTTCTTTTGCATGTCAATGTCTCTTTTTTCCTTCTCATGTTGACCTTCTAGGTGCAAGTTTTCCCTCTATAGCCAAGACTCCCTATCATAATTGATTTCCATGGGAAGCAGCTCACTTGGAGTGAGCTACTCTACCAATTCTATTTCATTCTCTCTTTCTTGGGTTAAGGCCTTATTCAACCCAATTTTCCTTGGCCTCTTCCTAGGAAGTTGTTCTTCCTCATCTTCATTGTCATCGAAAGTGCCCAAGGTCTCATCTAGCATAGCCTTAATCTTTCGAGCCTCTTTCCTAGATCTGATTTCCCTGAACTCACTGATGTCTTTCTCTGTCTCTAACTGCTGGTTTTCTACCTCAAGGAAGTTGATCACATTCTTGGCCCTACCAATATTATCGTGTAGCTCCCTAATCTGGGAATCCTTGCTCTTGATCAGCACATTGGTGATCCTCTCCTCATCCTCACTCTCAAGTTCAATAATTTGAAACTCTTGTTCAGTTTCATGCTCATCCTCCTTTTCAACAATGACATGCTCTGCAACCTTTTCCTTACCCTTATCGAGTTTTTTTGTTGATGATGAAGGCAGGTTCCCTTCCACAATATGTGGATAAAACACCTGCCTATGACCTATTTGATAGGTCAAAGGAAAAGGCTCTATGTCAACCATCTCATTGTCATCTGTGTCTCTGCTCTCTTTATTGTTTGATGCTCTAGTATCATGAGATGAGGTTGAAGGATTGTGGAAGGGTGATGAGGGATTGTAATCATTGTGTGAAGGGATGTGAGTGGATGGTGATGCATGAGTAGTGGGATGTGATGGAGAAGGAGGATTGGGAGGATGAGAAGATGAAGGGATATCTTGCTGATGATGGGTTGGTGGAATAGTTAAAACTTCATGGGCAATGAAGGCATCCCATGGAATGTTCTTTTGCTGGACTTGATGCATAACAACCATCTTGATAAGTGAGTGCTGGAATAGGCTCTGCATTTGCTCAGGGCATTTTCCCTTTTTCACTATGTAGGCCATTTTTCAATGCTTTGGAAGAGGTAATATGGTATATGCAACATCCTCACTCTAGTGAAGTGCATAAGAAGCCAGATGTGGTATGAACAGAGGGAGGAGAACCTTCCCTCACATGTGAAATACTTCATTATGATCCTCATCATGGGTCCATATCTATCCACTAGATGTGAAAAAGGAAACATGTACTTATGGTGGCCATTATACATAGGTTTTAGATATGGCTCAAAGTAACTCATGTGTAGGTTTCCTTGCTTAAACCACTTTTATCCCACACTCGGTATTCTTGTAGCATTTGCAATGGAATCTGTAGATAACTCAAATGTAACCCCAGCAAGATTCACTTGCTTGTCATGTAGGTTAATGATAAATAATCTTGTTAGCTTTCGATGGTTCTATACTTGTTGCACCTTCTCACAAAATTTAAAGAAACCTACATGTTTGAAGCATAAAACAGTAATGGGAGATGCCATAAGCTCCCTTGTATTGAGGGTTTCAAATCTTCTTATCTTTCCTCCCTTGTGATCATACCTCCTTGGCATTTTTGCCTCTCCACCACTGCCATTGTCTCCCTCTGCTGAAATTTTCAAAACTCTATTTTTAGAAACCCTAGGGCTAATGTGAAAATAACATGAAGGGAAGGTAACAAAATGGAATTTTTTCAAATGAATGGAATGGGTATTGTAACAATGAAGATGAATGGAAACCCTCAAATAGTGTAATTTCTATGTCTATCACTGTATTTATTTAAGGATGATGAATTAATGGAAAAATAGTGATTTCAAGCTTGAACACCTAGGGTTTGATTTAGGGTTTCATTCCATTCATTAAATGATGAAAAAAATATCTTGAAGAGTTGTTGAAGTGCTTAGAAACCCTCTCTGTCCAAGGGCAAAGTGCCAGTGTTGAGGGCAGAGCGCCAATGCTGAGCGCGCAATGCCAGTTCTGAGCGCGCAGCGCCAAGGAAATATTTGCTGGAACCTATCGAGCAAGAGAACAACACTTTCTCAAGGGTGCAGTGCCCACTTCCAGGCATGTATCCCTTTACAAAATGTATGGGGGAAAATTCCAGGGGCATAGCGCCCAGTCCCAGGAACGTTGCGCCGAACAAATTCACCCAATTTTTGCTTGAAAACTCACAAAATCACTTGGATGAATTAATGAGATCATGTGAAACAAGGCAACATAGTGATGTCAATGGATGTTAACAATTTGTGAATGGAAAGAAGAAATATTTAGGGTTCGATCTAAATATAGAGGAGAGATTATTCGAATTGTAGATTTAAAATCAAGAAGGAAGCATAGATATTGTTTTAAAGCTTGAACAGGATGTCCTAAATGAGAAATCCAAAACAAAAATTTCTTATAAACAATAAATAGATAAATCAATGGTGGAATAAAACAAAAGAAGATACCATCAAGATGTAATTCACCATTAAAACATAACACAAGAATCCGGAAAACATCAGGGTCCTTTCATTCATCCAAAAAAGTTGCTTACAGCCAGATAAGGATTTTACAATAGTTTCCTCCCTTCAGCTCTAACAACATTTCCCATATTACATTCTATATTTTATAGCATTCCCCTATTACATTTCATATCCTACTAATCAGGAAAATCAAATCCCCGCTTTACGTATTTCGGATATTGTAGGAAATTGTCTATTGTTTCTACCCAAAATAAGAGATTTGATGTCTTTTGCAAATATGACCAAATCTCCCAACCTATTACAATATATCTGATCTCCCATATTGAGAAAGGAAAACACAGCCAAATCTGTCTATTGATTATGTTATCACTCCAGTAATTCTCTAGTTGTGAGATTTTTTGTTTTTAGTTGAGAAAACTAGAGGTAACCACAGACCAACTTTTAAACTCTATGATATAGCCTTCCTAGGGTTCAGAGAGGACTCTCTATATAAGATTTAACTTTTTTTGTTTTTATAGAATATTAGGTTAGTTATGATTGTGTAATTTATTTTGGTTTTGATTGTTTGGTGGGAAAAATCACTGGAAGACATGGATAGTGGGAAATCTATTTGTCCATTGGGCTAAGGAGTCAAAAGTCAAGCATACAGAGCTGGGATCAGGGTCAAAAGGTCAAATTTTTTCAGGGAAATATAGATAACCCTTGGAGATCTTGGAAAGTTGTTTTTTTAGATGGTATTATCGGGATAAAGAGAAATGAAGGGTTCTTTGATCTGGAAAATGGAAGTAATAGGCAGAGGTCAAATGAGAGAGGGAGCAATTAAGTGTTCCTCACACTGTAAAGTAAATGAAAAAATATAAATGACAAATAGTTAAGACAGGGTGATTTTAACAAATCATGAAGTAATCCTCCTATTCATTCATTCAGATTTAGAACACATAATGGATTTCATGTAACAAAAAAAAATAACAATGAAAAATTTAGAAAATACTTCACTTCAAATAGTTCATGACATGAATCTTGAAATATGATGTTAGTTTATTTGATCCAGTTTGTTACTCGAAATTTGAACACAAAAAGCCTTCAAGTCCACAAAAGGGACTATAGAAATCTTCAGCAATTTATTCCACAATAATACTTCAAAGAGTGAAGTATTTATACATAATTGTTTACAAAATATCCTAGAATGCTTCTAGGAATTATCTAAGGAAAATAAAATATCTTTACAACAATAATAGAGACAGTTGCTCAACAAATCACCAAGTTGTCCTATTAATTTAAATAAAATATAAACTGATTGTAGATGTCCTCATCTCTAGGATGAACTATTGTTGTGGATGATTCTGTAGCTGAGGTTGTCGATGAAGTTATTGGCACGAAAGTAGCCAGTCATTCTTTGGGTGCCAACTTTTAAGCTAAAGTTGAAGGCACAACTGTAGTGATTATAGGAATAACTGTAGGAATTTTTGGTACTTTTTATGTTTCTTTTTCCTGGAAAAATTTGTCCATTTGAATTTCCATTTCCTTGATTTGGGCTGTCAACTGAGAAATCAAATTCATCATGTCATCTTTTTCTTTCTATCCTTCTATTATTTTCTTTGTTTGAGAATGTTCACTTTGAGGAAGTTTAAGTTGTTTCCTCAAAGCTACAATATCCTCATTTTTTTCTTCACTAATAACTCTGCTGCTTTGACATTAGCAGGGTCATATCCCACCTGCAAAACTAGTTCTTCCAAGGAATTTATCATGACATCTTTAGCATACAAGGATGCTTTTTCCAATTTCATCTAATATTTCATATTGGAAATGGTGTTTTGGAGTTTCTGAGCACTCATGGCTTTAGTTGTAACAATAGAGTACAACATTTCTGAAGTTTGTCTATGGAATTCAATCTAATCAAGAGCATGAATTCTTTTTGTTGGGATTTCTACATCCATTTTCTTATAATTTGCCACTTTATTTGGATATTTTACTGTTGGCTGCAACATTGACATGATTATTTTTTTATTTGAATAATTAAATGAAGACAGAAGTCTATTTTTCACACTTGGTGTCTGCTTGAGATATTGAGAATAAATATTGTTTTTGATCTCTTCATTCTTTAGCTTGATCTATTTGTATTTTTCTTTGATATCTAGATCTTTCTCCTCAGCTGCCTATGAGGATGAAGCTTCCATGCTCTCTTTCTTTTCTATTAACTATGATTTTCCATTGTCAACTTGTTCTTCATTTTGATTCTTAATAATTGTCTCATTGATGATGATAGTAGCAACATCTGTGTTGGTATCTATAAGATATGTTTATTCATCATTAATGGTTACTTTATCTTTACCCACTGAATTTAACTTAGGCATTTTATTGTATATTAACTTGAATTTAGTTTTAGTTGTAGTTTCAACAACATAGGCACCTTCTTCCCTTACTCTCTTGGTGGATTTTTTTGGTTTATCTACAGTATCTAAAGTGTGACTAGTATCACTTTTCTTCACTACATATATTAAGGTATTATCTGTCCACTCAGTCTGATTTGCATATTTTTCTATCTCTGGATTTGTTTCATGAATGAAGGGGGTTAATTTGCATTTAAAAATTAGTTTACTTAGGATCCCTTATGGATCATAATTCCAAGGAAAGTTTTCTTGAAATGTAAATTCCAATAGCTTCTTAGCTGCTTCTTTCTCTGCATCCCTATGATTATAGATGAATGGCCCTATCTGATTCTTCAATTTGAATTGAATTTTCTTCTTTGCTGCCATGAAATTTATAGAATCAGAGTTTATGATTTTCCTGTAATTATAATATACTTTGGAGGCTTATAAGATGCTGTAGAAGTCGAGTTACCTTGATTTGAGGACATTGGTTGCCTTTTGGCTATAACAAATATTTGGGCAGCTAAGGAAGGCAAAATAGGGGGCTCTTAGCTGCCAATTATTATGACTTTCGACAAATATTTTGGGATTCTTAACGGCCTTTACCTATCAAAAGTGAAATTCTTATGAACATAACCAAAAAATTTTGACTTGTCTTTCTACCTTTGATGCATTAATTATCACCACTTTCACTAAAATCTAGAGGAGCCTGAGCTAAAGCATTAAGTGTGTGATAAGCCTAGGGTTTCAGCTTCTTGTGAATGAGTGTATACGTTAACACCTTTTTCCTATTTTTCAACTTGACATTATGTTGACACATTCCTATGTTCTCATGCTTGAATTTTTCATATTTGATTTCCATTTGATCCAATGCTAAACTGATCTTGCCTGATCATTGCTTGAGGGTCTCATTCTCTGCCTTCAACAGTCTTTCCAAAAATTTCATCTCATTATTTTCCTCTTGTAACTTCTGTGTTTTAGACTTCCTGCTCACCATCTTATGTGAGGAGGTTTTAACTTCTTCGCGGGCACCTTCTACTTCAACTGATGGTCCTGCTCCTATTAATAATAATTAATGAGTACATTCTAATAGGTACAATTTGTAATTTCATCGAAACGACTTCCACTATTCCATCATTAGTAGAATTATTTCATAAATCTTATCAATCAACCTCCACCTCTTTTCATATTCTTTTTTCAATTATACGAATGGGAAGATTGTTGGGAAAAATACTGAGAGGGGGGGGTGAATCAGTATTTACTGCATATTCAAACTTTTTACTTTTTCATTCCTTAAAACCCATACGCTACTTTGCTGAAGCCAAGTAGCGTATACACGCGGATATCCTTCATAAAACTCGCGTATACACAGAGATCTAAATATGCCATTAGTTCTTCTCTTATATCATTCCATCACATTCATTAGATGTTCTATAAACAGTAAACATGTGCAGTAAGAACAGAATAAACCATCACACAAAGCATCACACATGAACACCAGGATTTTTAGGTGGAAACCCAAGTCGGGAGAAAACCACCGCTGCAGTTGCTCACCCTTCAATATTTTATTATAGAGAAAACATCTTACAACATATGTGCTGGCGCAGACTTGACCAGCACGCAGGCACCCACCTGCGCTCGTTTACCAGCCTCTCCTAGAAGGGAGCTCCAACCCCCTGACTCGTTTACCAGCCTCTCCTGGAAGGGAGCTATGACCCCCCGATCTCGTTTACCAGCCTCTCCTGGAAGGGAGCTACGACCCCCCGATCTCGTTTACCAACCTCACCTGGAAGGGAGCTACGACCCCCCGATCTCGTTTACCAGCCTCACCTGGAAGGGAGCTACGACCCCCTGACTGAAGGCTACAACCCTCAGCACCACCTTGGACCACGTTTCATCAATTTTCACACTGGATCCAACAAATTCAATAGAACTCAACTTGCAGGCCACATTTCATCATATTTTCATACTGGACCCTTTCCACACTTTTAAGCCCAAACATACATCACCAACAGATACATATCAACACGCACGACAGCGTAAACACAGCGTAATAGATCGATATTTACAATTCCTCGTTCAAGAACCCTAGTTTGCATACGCGCTTCCTCACCGATGTCACAGATAATACGCGCTCCGTCCACACAAACCAACAGATCTTCCTGCCAGAGACTCTTATTGCGCATACGCGTTTCACTTATCGGCTTCACGTATATACGCGCTTCCTCCGCGGAAAAGTAGCGTATAGATCTTCAATCATTATAGAGCAGCATACTTCTTCAGATCAGATATTCAGTTCAGATTCAACCCTTTACTTCAGACAGATGTTCGCCTCATCACAGATCTAATCACCCCATAAACAGATCTAGTAGATACAAATACATTTCAGATCTAGATCCCCATCTTCATCATTTTCTTCATTGGTGCATCATAGATTCAGATCTATCATCAAGCCTTTACCCTTTCCATACAGATGTACTTCACAGAGAAGTATTCATTCAAGCTCAGACATCTTGCTCTTTCACTTATCATCTTCACAATGAATTTCTTCTCCTTATATAGGATTATCCTTTTTCAATACCATGAGCCCCTTTTTCAATACCATGGGCCAAAGCAATACCATGAACCCAAAACTACCTGGACGGGGTCAATTAGGCGGATCATTACCCAATAAAATGGGTCAATAGTATGGTGGTTACCCTTGGTTTTGCACTTTTTGAGCGCTTTAGCCCATACGCGACTTGGAACGTTCTTTTCCGCGTGCATACGCGACTTACCCTAGGCCAATCCGCGTATACCAAGAGACATACTCTTTTTCATCATACATTTAGTACTTGCTGACTTCTTTTCTTCATAGCCTTCTGTACACACTGTAGAAACATCATATTTTCTTCATCAGGAACACATTCTCTTAAGCACAACTTCATCAAGTAAGTTGTCATCATCTTCATCAAGTGGGTTGCCTTTCAAGGACAACACTTAGCATCATATTGTCAACAAACATCATATCACATCAGATTTACATCATTTACTAAGTCCATCAAGTCGAGCATAACTTCATCAGGTGGATTGCCATCAAGGACAACACATGTCAACAGTCAAATGTCTTCATCTTCATTCAGTGGGTTGCCATCAAGGACAACATCCTGCATCATATTTCCAACAATCTCCCCCTTTGGACTTGATGGCAACCATGATGGTGTTTGGTTACCACAACAGATAGATACATTAAGGATACAATGACACCATGTCATTCTCCCTAATTGCCATGTCACTCTCTCCATTTTTGGCATCATTCAAACACCATGTCACTCTCCCCCTTTGACATCAAGGGCAAAGGGCACATCATTATCTTCATTCGAACACCATGTCACTCTCCCCCTTTGACATCAAGGGCAAAGGACAAAAACCAGCAGATCAAAACCAACACACTCACCCCCTTTTCTCCTCATGTAGAAGAAGCGTTCTGCAGATCTGATGTATACTGAAGTGACCAAGCTCCCCCTGAGTTCATTCTGAATCTTCAAACATATTTTTAATGAAGTACATGACTCTATGAAGTTCCTATCACCAATGACTCATACTTACATCAAATATCCAACCAAGTGGATTTACATATAAGACTCAAATACCCAACTAAGTGGGTTTACAAAATTTGACTCAGCTACCCAACCAAGTGGGTTTACAAAATTTGACAAGTCCTTACATGACTGAATATTACAATTTTTTTTACATCATGGGTCTCAACATGACCTTTTCATCAAACTACAAATATGACCATTTAAGACCAACACCAGAAAGTCCTCAAGAAAGAGAACATATTTCAGAACCATCATAATGCAAACAATGCATTATACTCATTAATGTCACTTCTCCCCCTGAATCTGTGCATCCAAGCATCCTTTTCATATGACTAAGGCTCCCCCTTAGTTTGTGCATCCTGAACACTTTCACCATCAAATCATCAAGGCATTTTCATCAAAACATTAGAAACAGATTTATGAGAACTGGAACACCACCAGAGATACCAAACAGTATCAGAGATACCAAACAGCACTGCAGCTGTGCTGAAGTGAGCTGACTCCAAGCAAAAATTGTCAGCAATCATGCATACGCGGTTTTCTGTGCATTAACTTGCGTACATACGCTACTGTGTTTCAAGAAACCCGCGTATCCCAAGCCATCTTCTAAAATTTATGCAGATCTGATTCTCTATGAGGAAAAGACAATTTTCAGCTTCTTTCTGAGATATTTGACTACTTCCCTGGACTACAGGTATAACAGAATCGTGTAGTTGTGTCTTCAAGCGTCATCCAATGGTTGTAGCATAAGCCCATTAGTAACCAAGCCTTCAGATCCTTTGCAGCATCAATACATTCTTTCCAAAATATTATCATACCAGAACAGCATCTTCAGATATGTGTCAAGCAATCATCCATGTGGTCCAAAATCGCCATGATCTTCAAGATGTAACATGAAGTAACATATGTAGGCAAAAGATCTCAACCATAGAAACCAAACTCTATATGATCTGAAACAAACGATATCCAACTCATCCACACAAAGATACTTATCAGCAACCAGGGCTCAAAATCTCATCATAATAATCCATGTACCAAATCATCATCATTTGAGCATGAGTATCACCAAGACCAAAGAATAAGCAGTCATATTTCCAACAATGCAACCATTAGAATTCAACCTGCTACTCCCCCTAAACTAGTGCTTCTTCCTTAACTTCTGCAATCTGAGATACCTTCAACAGCAAGTCATCAATAACAATCTCTGCATGATCTATCCTCATCTCTGAACTATAAGACTTTCATCTCAACAATGAATGCTCTTCATCATAAAGCAACCAGGCTTCATCCATAATGTTCAACACAAGAACGCATGTATCATTTCATTATTATGAGTATAACCAGAATAATGCTAATAGTGCAATCATCAGCAGTCAGACTGATGCTCCCCCTGGACCTCTGCTCCAGATCTTCAGCTATCAGTTAAATTTTCTTACCATTAATGCATACGCGACTGTGTCTGCTGTAAATCGCGTGTATACGCGACTTTACCTTTGAGAATGTTTACCTCAACCTCCAAGGCTTGGCATTGCTTTGTCATGCTTTCTTCTTTCCTTCTTCCATCTTCTACTTGATCCTTCAGATTTAGGATTTCTTCTTTCAACCAATTTTCGTTGTCTTCACATGTTTGCTGCAGATCTTCATTCTTCTTGTTTGATGCTTCGAGATCTTCTTTGAGGGAGACAATTTCTACTTCAAGTCTTGCATTCTTCTTGTTTGCTTTATCCAGGTCTTCTTTGAGGGAGATGCTTTCTGTTTCAAGGCCTTCCTTTTCAAACGTTTGTAGAGGTTCCTCAATCTTCTTACTTGATGCTTCTAGATCTGCTTGTAGAGAGATGACTGTAGCTTCAAGACCTTCATTCTTCTTCTTTGATTTTTCCAGATCTGTTTTTAGAGAAACGTTTTCTGCTTCAAGTCCTTCATTCTTCTTATTTTCTTCTTCAAGTTCTGCTTGCAGAGAGATAATTCCAGCTTGATATCCTTTACTTCGACTGTATACATCATCGAACATCCTTTTCAGTCTAAAACACAAAGCTTTGGAGACATAGTATGAATTCTTCGTCGAAGTGTACAAAAAAGAACCACTTTAGCTACGCATAACTAATAGCCCTAACAACAATAATGGCTGCAAAACATCTTCAGATCTGCAATTAGTAGTTAAAGTGCCGCAACAAACAGATCTATAAATGGAAAGACATTAAGCAGTAAAGTAAAGAGTTTGCTCCATGCATCCAACAGACAAGACAAGAACACGATTTTTGAATGAATTTTTATATTACAGGGCACCTGGGAGGAAACAAGAAGGTGTATCTAGATCTCCTCAATGGGATGGGTTCTTTGTAGTCCTCAACACTTCAGATCTAAGCTTTCTCTCTCTTGTAGATGTAGAAAACCCAATGCAGAAAGTAGAGCTCAATGGGAGCAAAATGGTAGAAAATGAGACCAAGTGTATAGATCCAGAGTGATCTAATAGGCAACAAAAGGTGAAGAATGATGGGGGAAAACCCTCCTATTTATAACAAAATATTGGGTCATTCTAGATCTTGGTGCATGATTAAAATAATGTTAATCAAATCTAGATCCACCTCTATGGAATATTTTATTATTATTTTTTGGAGGGAAAGGGACTTTGACTTGGGTCAAATCCCTTGATTAGTGAGGAATAAATAAATAGATGATTTATTTATCCTTTTAAGGAAGTGGTTGGGATATAATCAAATAAATAATGATTTATTTAATTAAGAGTGGTTGATTTGGTCATATTTAACAAGGAATATTATTTAAATAATTATTCCTAGAAAATAATAAGATAACTATGGGTGTATCTCATTAATTTCTTTGTTTTTGGGTTAAACATGACTCTGGAATAATAATTAAATTATGGTTTAATTAATTATTCCTTTTGGGGTTTCCTAATTAACATAGTGAAAGCAGTTTTACTTGGGGTAAAACTGGTCTTACATGGTGTACTTGGGTCCATCTAATGATGAAGAGTTAGATGACCAAAAATGGTGTAACAGATTGCCCCCGCCGTGCGGTAGTGGTCGGTGAGCAAACGAGGGACCGAAGCAGGCACGCTAAAAGAATGTTGACTACTAGATGATAGGCAGGCAGGTCAGAGAGAGGGAGGTAGATAGGCCGAGGACGACCGAGGAGACGAGATTCTTGAGTGAAGACAAGTTCCTTTATGAGAGGGTACTGGTAGCCGAAGTAGCGGGGAGGCATACCTGTGCGCGCCGAGACAAAGTCAAAGAATAGTGTGTCCCAGCACATGGACCTGAATCAGAGAGTACAAATGGGTATAATTCTAAGGGCCATAAAATAGAATGAAGAGTTCACATACATTTCGTGCCCGTATTAAATGTACTCGTGACTAAGTACAATAATATCTGAGTACATGAGATAAATACAACCCAAATGCCCCCTGTAAATGGGGAAGGGCTCACAAAATCCGACTGATACATGCAAATCATAGAGGTGCTGCAAGTGGCTAAGGCCAACATCATCAAAATCTGGAGCGGCATCAAAGGCTGCAATGAAGAGGTCATCCGGGCATGTGGGGGGCTACCTGCAGGGCCACCCCCTCATGAGGGCCGAGACATCTCACACACGCCCGGGAATCATCACGAGCTGCTGCTGGGTCACTGGACTGTCCAGTATACGAATCTCGGTCATGCTGAAAGGAGCTGGAGAAGCAATCAAGTCAAAGGGAGGTAAGAAATCCCCCTGCCTGATCCGAGGCACCGAACAAAAATGGAAGCTGGAACCATGGTACACCGCCCTCTAGACCTTGCTTCTGGAATAAATGTGCTGAGGTGGACAGAAGGAGGTCCGCCTTAGGTGAGGTAATGAGAGATCCTCAACTAAGGCACGAGAGAAGAGCAATAGAGCGACGGACAGACTGACACTAATGATGATGGTGGAAATGGGAAGGATGGAGTGGCGAATGGACGACTTCCCTTGTTAGAGCATAAAGGGCATGAATGACATGGCAGCGACCGACACAATATCGAAAGGGACAGGGGACAGTGGGGCTGAAGGTCATGAGATGCGACACAAGAGAGGAACCAAGCAAAAAGAATGGAGGGCTATAGTAGGGTGTAAAAGGACGCAGGATAGACTCCATGAATGCAATGATGACTCGACTTGGATGCTCTAAACAAGGGCGACTGTAGAGTGCTGCCACACAGTAAAGGCCCCAATGGGGGGTCATAGAAACATGAGTACAAAGTGGGCACTCATGACGAAAATCAACACGAACATGGACAAGTAAGGGGGCGATATGGTGCCCCAAGTACAAGTGTCATAAGTGAGGAAATTCGATTTTAAGGAGCGGTGAAGTGACCCTTCGTGGAAAAAATGTGTCCGGGTGAAGTATCAAATCACCAAAAACTAACTAAAACCCATTTGAGAGCTTGGTGAGATCTGTCCAGCGGTGCTGACGGTTCGTCGAACGGGGCTACGGTGTGGTCGCAGCAGTCGAAAGGAGAAACATGGGTTCTCTTTAATGAGGCAGTTTTCCCTCCAAAATCATTCATTTGCTATTGTTGCTGTGGTGAATGTGGAGAGGAGAGAAGGCCCTAAATCTTGCGGCGAACGTAGCGAACAAACCGACCGTTGGATTCGAGATCTGTCAGTTGGAGGCGAGAGGCCTAACCTTGCTCTTGCATTTTGATGGATTACATTTGCAGTTGAGGGCCCAAAACCCCCAGAAACAGCCCCTCCTTCATCTCTATGGTCGGGTCGCACTTTTTTGGGGCAAAAAGTACGACCCAGGACGCAGGTATTAGGGCAACAAGTGCGACCTGGTCCAGAAAATGGCAGAAAACTGCGACCTGGGAGATGAGGGGGGTTTGGTGCTGTTTTATGGCTGGGAGTTGGATTTTGGTGAAGTAGAAAAAATGAAAAAACAGATGCTGGCTATCCTTACAAATCCTTACAAATGATGTAAGGGCCTAGCCATAATGAGTCAAACTTCCCAAGACCTAGGACATCATGGGCCTGGTCATATACTAGAACAAGGTCGCCTTCGCGAAAAGTGCGAGGTTGGACTTTTCGGTCATACTGAGCTTTGGTGCGTTTTTTGGCCGCTTCCATGGTTTGCAAGGCAACACGGCGGTCGTCGGAGGCACGCTCAAGCATGATAAGTCATTGTTCTAGCGGTGGGGTGTCAGGGAGAAGTTCAACGGCTAGTTGTAGAGAAGGAATTTCACACTCGATTGGTAAGACAACCTCCTCTCCAAAAACGAGGTGAGGAGGGTTATGGTTGGGGGCAGAGGTGCCCCCAAGCATGGTGTGGTCATGCCAAAATGTATCTAGAAAAATGGGAATCTAAACACATTTTAATGATGTGGTGTGCCATTTGTTCTGGTTATGGTTATGCAGTTTGAGAAAGGAAATGGAGGATTACCAATCTCTTTTGGTACTGCATATAGGGATCAAATGGACTTCAAGTTTCCGAATTGGCATACCTGGTGTCACTATCCCAAAAGGAGGATTTGGAGATAATGAACTGATGCTCTCGTAGAAAAGCTATAGGTTGGTCAACAATAATGTCTAAGAGATTGGGTTGCTGATGTAAGATGAGGGAACGATAAGGGGTATCGTCCCGAGAGTGATCTGAAGTGATATGGGACTCTAGAGGTTCTTCTAAATGTGGAAGAATACTGGGTCTAGAGTCAACACGACCAGATACGCTAGGAGAGTGGTGGAGAATGGCTTCTCTTGGTCTCTCAAATGTGGGTGCCCCCTTACCCAAACATTGGGTTTTGATGTAATGGCCACAAGGTGGATGTGGTGTCAACGCATGGGTTCGATGTAAGGGGGAATAGATAAAGTCAGGGGTGTGAATTTCTTCCATAATGTCGTCATCGTGATATAAGATGGGGTGACTGGTGGAAGAAGAACCACCTGACATGGTGAAGTGGCCTAAATCATCATCATGAGAAGAGAGGTTCACATGCGCATCGTCACAATGGGTGACCGAAGAGTAAGTAGATAACGGATCTACCGATGTTGAGCCCAAGATGACCACTGAAGGAAGGTCAAGCGAAACAACAGGGGAGGATTCAGATGGAACGTTTCCCAATGGTCTCATGGATGATGACAGGTACAAAATGGTGACTGAGGGCTCCGTTGGCTTAAAAGCGGGAGGCAGAATGTGAATGTCCTCTGGTCCGATCGAAGCGGCCTTGAATTGGCGGTACATGTCCAAGGAGGAACGGTACTCGTCAAGGCGGGGACAGAGGTGGGTGTAATGGCCATGAAAATCGCACAAGGCACAAGGGTGGTTTGTGCGCAAGTGTTTGAGTTTTGGGAGGGAGTCGGGGATAGTGAGATGGACTTCTGGGAGATCAGAGTCGGGGAATGTCTCGTTGACCAGAAGCTTGAGGTGGGGCAATTCAGGACACATGTGGGTGGCATGACCGACGACATCACACAAAGCGCATCGAATGGCGGGCTTTGGTGGTCGTGGGGGGGTAAGGGATGTCGGGGGGGCCGAATCGTGATGGGTTGCCCCCCTTCGGGCTTTGCCTGTCTTCCCGGGAGCCGTCACAACAGGAGAAGGGTCCTGTGGAGGTGCTGGGGGCACAGTGGCTATGGAGGAAGCGAGGGGGATCGGTTGAACCGGTGTCAAAGCCATATAAGGTTTGGGGTGACCAGGGGGGGTGGCGGCTGGGGGGTCAAGGTACCAGACCGGAATGCCTAAGGTCAAGTTAGGGAGAGAGAGGGTGGCCATGACGGGGACAGAAGATACTCCAGGAGGGGGAGCCAAGAAGGGGATCTGTCCAGCCGGGTAATGACCAGGAGGTACGGCTCCGAGATGGGCAAGGCCAGGGGGAACCGAGCCGGGGGGATAAAGAGGTTCGTGGATACCAGCTGTAGGGGGAGGGCCAGAAAGAGGAGGTCCGACTGGCTGAGATGAATGGCTAGGGGCGGGTTGCGGAGGGCGGGGGGGAGGGTGCGGACTAGCCAAGGCAGGCCGTTTATGGGCAGCCTGAGATGATTGCATCATGCAAACATTCGACAAGCTGGGATTAGTAACAGGAGGGGGGGGAAGATGAGGAAAAGTACCAAGCAGGGTGGAATCTTTATAGACGCCGGGGGAGACACTGGTCAAAGAATCGACGGTTTGCTTGTTGGCTACAGAAGAGATGGTCGTCTCGGAGGAGGTCTGAGACAGCGGCTCATGATAAGATAGCTGGTCAATGGTGACTATCTTCCCATTATGTGGAAAAGACATCTTGCGGAAAACCGCGGATGGGACAGCAGACATGGCATAGGTGTAGCTTCGCCCCAATAGAATGTTGTAGTCTAGAGGGGCGTCAATGACTTCGACGTCAACGCAAACAATCTTACCGGCGAGGGTGATGGGACAGTTACGAAACAGGCCAATAGGCTGGGAGGCATGACCGTCCCATGCTCGAAGGGTGATCGTGGAAGGGGCCAGCTCAGGGGATCCGAGTTGCTTCCAAACCGAAGCGGACATCACACAGGTGGATGCCCCCTCATCAATTATACACCGTGAAACGTTGGCGTTCCGGATTTTGACTGGGATTTGGAAGGCGACGAAAGCAGGAAGAGGGGGATGGTCCGATTGAGTGGCGTCGAAAACAATCATTTGGTCATCAGCAGGATCTACAGCACCCACGGCAGATAGTAGAGCCTTCTTTTGGGAAGGGCACGACTGGAGGAGTTCCAGTGTGGAAATGGCAGCAGGGGATTGTGCCAAATCATCTACTATGCTATACGACTGAGCGGCTCGACCGGAAGCAGCATTTCGGCGTAATGGTCCCTTTGGAATCTTTGGATGAACCTCAACCTTGGGTTGAGGGATGTGTAAGGGGCCATTGGATGTCGAAAGAGGCTCTGCAGAACCTGAAGAGGGGGGCTCGGGAGCAGACTGAGCAGGAGGCTTGGGGTCCTGGCGAGACCGAGTTTGAAGGTTAAGGTCGACGGTTAGAGGCGGATCAGAGTTCATCATGAGGATCTGGTAATTGGAGGAACCAGAAGGGGAAGGTGGAGTGGCCACCTGTCCGTCAGGTGGTTGGGTAGCCATGAATCCCTGCTATGCATCCACCTGTGCTTGAGGGGGCGGGGAGTGCTGTTGCAGGGGTTGAGAAGGCAAGGGAGGCGAAAGTGCATATGCTGGAGGAGTTGGCGCGCCAGGCTGTGGATAAGGGTAATGGTTAGGTTGGGCAATATTGAGGTAAGCAGGAGGTTGGGAAAAAGGATGAGGCATGCCGTATCCTGGATGCATGCTACCGGGAGGGGGAGAGGTGCAGGAAGTGGTGCCCCCTCCCCCAGGAAAACCATAGCTCATGTGAGGTTGAGCGGATGGATGAGAGATGGGTCCAATGATACTGTTGGCGGCATGAGGTGCCCCTGGTGTATGGGCATCATTGGGTGTGGGAAGATCAGGTAGGACAGTAGGATCATAACCTGTCTGAGCGTAGATCAGGTCATACTTTAACGCCATTTGGAGGGCATCTTCTTCGGTTTGAGGGAAATGGGATGCGACATCTTTCCCGATAGGGGACAAAAGAGATCTAAGGAACCAGTCCATGTAGACACGGTCTTCGAAGGGAGGAGATTGGCATAAGCTCCGTCGTCTTCGCCATTCCTGGACATGGGTAGAAAGGCGGGTCGAAGAGGTTTGTTTGAAGGAAGTCAAGAGTTCGATACCAGTGTCATAACGAAGGGGAAGCTGGAAGTAAGATAAAAAGGCCCGGGAAAGAGTTGCAAAGGTGGTATGAGAGGAAGTGGGCTGGTCAACATACCACTTAGAAGCTTCGCCTGTAAGCGTGCGTTGGAACAGTCTAAGACGAACAGAGTCATCGATAATGGAGGTAGATGAACACCACATGTGGAAAGATCGAACATGATTTGAAGGATCTTCTCCAGCACGACCTTCAAACTTTGGGATGTCGGAAGGGAGCTTTGTCGGCATAGCGGGCCAACTAGCGTCATGATGTATAGGGTCATTTATCAACCGGTCGAAATCGGGGAGGCTGAGGCCTGCCAAGAAGGGGAGCACAGGTGAAGCCGAGGTAGTTCCTGTGGTGGTTCTGCTAGTAGTAGTCCCGGCATTAGGGCCGGGATTCCCGCTAGTGTTAGGCCCTGTACCAGACATAGTGGAGGTGACAGGGGGAGAACCAGAAGGAAAAGGAGAACCCAAAGAATCAGAGAAGGACTGGCTCGACGATGGTGGGACGGAGCAGGTCGATCGACCGGAGACTGAGGGTGAAGGCCAAGGAGGCGTCGGGAAAGGTGCCTTGGGGGCGCAATGATGACAAGAAGAAGGAAACCGACAGGGGCAGAAAGAGACAGAATCAATTCAGGTCAATGGCAGAAAAGGTGTAGTGACGATTGATTTTAGAGTCTTTGCCTGGCGATGTGAACCAGGCGCTTCTTCACTTAGGGTCAGTGTGTGGCATGCGTTAATTTTAATTTTTAAACCCTTTTCGTTTTGAGAGCAAGAAAAAAGTGTGCGGCGTAGCTGAAAATAAACCTACAGAGAACAGAATAAAATGCTGAAATAACAGAAAAACAACAGCTACTTATGCATCTATCTAACCCAAGAAGGTGGGTCTCTCAAAACTATGCTGAAAAGAAAGGGAAAAACTATGTAAACACACACAAAAAGAGCTCAACAGATCTAGGGTCGAAAGGGACAGGGATCTGGAGGATAAAGCTGCAGGAAAGAGGTGCAAATCACAGCCAAGAGGCAGAGGCAAGGTGGCTGGAAAAAGGAAGGAAATCAGCAAAAACCGGAGGGGGCAAGGTGGAGGCCTTCAAAGGGGGTCCAAACAAAACGACAAGAGGTGATTTGAAAGGAAAAGAAGCTGATTTCAATGGATCTGAAAGGGAGGTAACAGATCTGGAACAGAGGGGGCTGAAGCTCTGAAAAACCGACGGCTGAAACAACTAAAACTCTTCCACAAAAAGTGGAGGGTACTAAAGCCCTAAGGGGCTGGGTTCCCACTTAGATGAGTAAAAACAGATCAGATCTTGGTCAAGGCGGTCTGAGACGATACGGAAGACTCGGGACAAGCTGTAGTATTGCAACCCTTGAAGAAGAGAAAATCATCGAAAATCAGAAGTCAGGCTGAATTGCTTTTGCAGGTCGAGGAAAATGGCAGAGGGGTACACTGAGGTCCAGCCTGTGTTATGGGCTAGGTAGTGCGAATTTCATTCGCTGTTCCTGCCGTATTTTCGAAAAGCTGTCGTCTCCCGATGCTTACTGTGCCTAAGTACCTGCGCAATAGGGCCAGAAACACACGGAAGTTAGAAATTTTAAGTTTTTAGGGTTTTATGTGAGAAAAAATGACATAAAAAGAGGAAAACTAAGCAGCTGAAAAGAAGCCCTAGGGCCTGAAGTAGCTGGATATGCAGGAATATGAAAAACGACAGCGGTCGTAATTTAAAACCCGTGTGGAGTCGCCAATTGTTAGTATGAATTCTTCGTCGAAGTGTACGAAAAAGAACCACTTTAGCTACGCATAACTAATAGCCCTAACAACAATAATGGCTGCAAAACATCTTCAGATCTGCAATTAGTAGTTAAAGTGCTGCAACAAACAGATCTATAAATGGAAAGACATTAAGCATTAAAGTAAAGAGTTTGTTCCATGCATCCAACAGACAAGACAAGAACACGATTTTTGAATGAATTTTTATATTACAGGGCACCTGGGAGGAAACAAGAAGGTGTATTCAGATCTCCTCAATGGGATGGGTTCTTTGTAGTCCTCAGCACTTCAGATCTAAGCTTTCTCTCTCTTGTAGATGTAGAAAACCAAATGTAGAAGATAGAGCTCAATGGGAGCAAAAATGGTAGAAAATGAGACCAAGTGTATAGATCCAGAGTGATCTAATAGGCAACAAAAGGTGAAGAATGATGGGGAAAACCCTCCTATTTATAACAAAATATTGGGTCATTCTAGATCTAGGTGCATGATTAAAATAATGTTAATCAAATCTAGATCCACCTCTATGGAATATTTTATTATTATTTGTTGGAGGGAAAGGGTGTTTGACTTGGGTCAAATCCCTTGATTAGTTAGGAATAAATAAATAAATGATTTATTTATCCTTTTAAGGAAGTGGTTGGGATATAATCAAATAAATAATGATTTATTTAATTAATAGAGGTTGATTTGGTCATATTTAACAAGGAATATTATTTAAATAATTATTCCTAGAAAATAATAAGATAACTATGGGTGTATCTCATTAATTTCTTTGTTTTTGGGTTAAACATGACTCGGAATAATAATTAAATTATGGTTTAATTAGCATTCTTAGCTTCCATCAATATAGGAAATAAGCATTAGGTAAACTGTCTACATGGTGTAATGGGTCCATCTAATGATGAAAGGTTAGATGACCAAAAAATGGTAAATGCGCAGCGTCCTTCTCATTAAATATTCTTTGTTGGTCTTTGATAACCTTCTTTAAATCCACAACTTTACTTTCACTATCTACATCATTGCTTGCACAGATAAGATTACAAGGATCACCATCCGATTCATCTTTTTCAACTTTTGTTGTACCGGTTTTTTGAGACATCTCCTTACTTTGAGTATTTTTCTTCTTTGCCATGAGTACTTGTAGAGCTTGGTCAGAATCTTTTTCGGCTTCTTCTAGGTCGATAGCATATTCTTCACTATTGTTTGTACCACTAAGATCTTTCAAAGGATGATCCCAATCACTATCAGATTCATCTCCTTTGATTTCTGGTATCCATGTTCTCTGAAATATCTCCTTTCTTCGAGTAGGCTTCTTCTTTTGCTTCTTTCCCATTGCGACGGATCTCCTTCAAGCGATCAAGCTTCTGCAGAAGGACCACACTCTGATACCAATTGTTGGGAAAAATACTGAGAGGGGGGGGTGAATCAGTATTTACTGCATATTCAAACTTTTTACTTTTTCATTCCTTAAAACCCATACGCTACTTTGCTGAATCCAAGTAGCGTATATACGTGGATATCCTTCATAAAACTCGCGTATACATAGAGCTCTAATTATGCCATTATTTCTTCACTTATATCATTCCATCACATTCATTAGATGTTCTATAAACAGTAAACATGTGCAGTAAGAACAGAATAAACCATCACACAAAGCATCACACATGAACACCAGGATTTTTAGGTGGAAACCCAAGTCGGGAGAAAACCACCGCTGCAGTTGCTCAGCCTTCAATATTTTATTATAGAGAAAACATATTACAACATAAGTGCTGGCGCAGACTTGACCAGCACGCAGGCACCCACCTGCGCTCGTTTACCAGCCTCTCCTGGAAGGGAGCTCCAACCCCCTGACTCGTTTACCAGCCTCTCCTGGATGGGAGCTACGACCCCCCCGATCTCGTTTACCAGCCTCTCCTGGAAGGGGAGCCACGACCCCCCGATCTCGCTTACCGCCCTCACTCGGAAGGGAGCCGCAAATGGTTTCACCGTGTTGTCACCGCCACCCGGAAGGGAGCTTACGACCGACCGAAGGCTACAACCCCAGCACCACCTTGACCACGTTTCATCAATTTTCACAATCGATCCAACAAATTCAATAGAACCCAACTTGGTGCCACATTTCATCATATTTTCAGACTGGACCCTTTCCATACTTTTAAGCACAGACATACATCACCAACAAATACATATCAACACAGATCAGATAGCAGAAACACAGCAGAACAGATTAGATATTTCATACCCCTTGCTTCAGAAAACCCTAGTTTGCATACGTGCTTTCCCTTTACTGATGTCGCGTATATACGCGCTTCCGTCCACACAAACCAGAGTATACCTCAGTGTATATTTCATTGCGCATACGCGCTTTTACTTCAGCGAAGCCGCGTATATACGCGCTTCCTCCGCGGCGAAGTAGCGTATAGATCTTCAATCATTACAGAGCAACAAACTTCATCAGATCAGATCTTCAGTTCAGATTTACCCTTTTACTCGTACGTATGTTCGCCTAGATGTTCGCCTCATCTCGAATCTAAGCCTTCCATAAACAGATCTAGCAGATACAAATACATTCATATCTAGATATTTCGCTTCATCATTTCTTCATAGGTGCATCATAGATTCAGATCTATTATCAAACCTTTACCCTTTTCCATACGTATGTACTTCTGGCGAGAAGTATTCATTCAAGCTCGACATCTTTCTCTTTTCACCGAATATCCGCATAATGAATTTCTTTCTCCTTATATAGGATTATCCTTTTTCAATACCAAAGGAGCCCTTTTTCAATACCATGGGCCAAAGCAATACCATGAGCCAAAACTACATTACTTCCGATGGTATTCCTGGACGGGGTCAATTAGGTGGATTATTACCCAATACAATGGGTCAATACCATGGTGGTTACCCCTGGTTTTGCACTTTTTGAGCGCTTTTTCCCATATGCGACTTGGAACGTTCTTTCCCGCGTGCATACGCGACTTCCCCTAGACATATCCGCGTATGCATAGAGACATACTCTTTTCATCATACTTTGAGCACAATCTGAATTCCTTTCTTCATTGCCTTCTGTATACACTGTAGATACATCATATTTTCTTCATCAAGAACATATTCTTTCAAGCACAACTTCATCAAGTAAGTTGTCATCATCTTCATCAAGTGGGTTGCCTTTCAAGGACAACACTTTGTCAACAAACATCTTATCACATCAGATTTACATCATTTACTAAGTCCATCAAGTCAAGCATAACTTCATCAGGTGGATTGCCATCAAGGACAACACATGTCAACAGTCAAATGTCTTCATCTTCATTCAGTGGGTTGCCATCAAGGACAACATCCTGCATCATATTTCCAACAAAGATGTTGTCCAATATATTGAAAATGGTTTCTATTGATGTAAAAGGTTGTCTAAATGAAAGAGGAGATCACATAGTCAAAAAACAAAGTGTGAAACATTTCCAAGTGTGTATGGCACTCCCTCTAATTCCATAAGAAAAAACATATATGAATTATTTTTTTAATATAAACCAACTAAAATACAAGTAGGCTATATTTGGATACCCTATATTTCAAGGAACTTTTACTCCAATTACCTAGCTCAAATGCGAGCATATTAGGGTATATTGTTGGAAAGATTATATGTTGGTGAAAGATTTAAACTTTTATAAAAATTATTATAAACCCCACACTGAAACAACAACCACCACAAAAAAACTTTGAATTATATTTAAAAGAGGATATCTTACCTTTATATGAAATCCCAACTCCAAGCCTTCCATTCTAATAACCACTAAGTCATGCGGATATATGTATAATTTGCACTAGTACGAAGGACATGATTAGCCCTTGGCACTTGAACTATTTCCTCCTTTTTCTCGTAATGAAACCACACCATGAGACATGGGTCCCCTTATCCATACTTGTTCACGAATACAAAAAATACAAAAATAAACATAAACATAGAGATGCATCTTAGTAAAAATTGTTGGTGGAGGTTTGTTTGTCCCTACAACTTTTTAGTAAGTCAACATCAATCACTCTTCTTTTAATTAATATTCTTAAATTGTCAAGTGAACAAACCTCACTGGATACCCCTTCCATATTGGGTTGAAATTGTAGTAATATTTTTTCTCTAATTGGAGTTGTTAATGGATAAAAGAGGATTCATAGATATGATATTTAATATCAATGTTCTGGAGCCACTGTCAAAGTCCATTATCAAGACATGGAAAAAATATGAAGAGAAGATGAGATATATATAGTGGATACTTATGGTTAGGAAACCGTAGGGTCGACTAAGATAAAAAAATATAACATGATTTAAGATTATATACTAAATAGTAAAACTTAGATATTTCTAATAAAAATTGGTGGTAGAGATATATTTGTCCCTGTTAGCACTCCATAATTTTGAGGTTGAAAGGATTGAATCTCAAAGGCAAACATCAAAACCCCATCGAGTCTAGGATCTAGCCCTCCTACACTCAGAGAGGAATCTCTCTATTAGATGTATCTTTGTTTACTTGTGAATTTTAGGCTAGTTATTAAGGAAAAGGGGTTTGTTTGAAATTTGTGTTTGAAATAGGAGAAGAGGGCCATTGGGCTAAATGAGTCAAACAAGTCAAAGAAGATTTAAATGGATGAATTAAGGAGATCATGTGAAACGAGGTGAGATAGTCATGTCAATGGATTTTAACAATTTTTGAATGGAAATAAGAAATATTTAGGGTTCCATCTAAATGAAGAGGAGACATTATCCTAATTATACATTTAAAATTCGGAAGAAAACATAGATATTGTTTTAAAGCCTAAGCAAGGTGTCCTAAATGAAAAATCCGAAACAAAATTTATTATAAACAATAAATAGATAAAGCAATAGTGGGATAAAAGAAAACCAAATAGCATCAAGATGTGATTCACCATTAAAAAATAACACAAGAACCTGGAAAACATCAAGGTCATTTCATTCATCCAAAAAAGGTGCTTACACCCAGATTAGAATTTTACAATAGTTTCCTCCCTTCACGTGTAACAACCTTTCACATATTACATTCTACATTTTATAACATTCCCCTATTACATTTCATATCCTACTAATCAGGAAAATCAAATCCCCGCTTTAAGTATTTCAGATATTCTAGGAAACTGTCTATTAGTTCTACCCAAAATAAGAGATTTGATCTCTTTTGAAAATATGACCAAATATCCCAACCTATTACAAAATATTTGATCTCCCATATTGAAAAAGGACAACACAGCCAAATCTATCTGTTGATTACACATTCGAATCTGGAAAATATGACAACTTGCTAACAAAAGTAGATTTGGTTTGATCTTCATTAATGTCCCACTCTGATCAAAACTGATGTGTCAGCAACCTCTTGATGAAGAGTTGTAATTAAAATATTCTTTGGAGTCTTGAGAGATCCTATAGAAGTTGAGTTACCTTGATTTGAGGATATTGGTTGTCTTCTATGTATAACAGAGCTTTTGGTAGCTAAGGAGGGCAAAAAAGGGCACAATTAGCTACCAATTAGCACGATATTTGATAGCTATTTTGGGATTCTTAACGGTATTTAAGTGTCAAAAGTGAAATTATTACGAACTTAACCAAAAGAATTTGAGTTGTCTTTCTACCCTTAATGCATTAATTATCACCACTTTCACTCAAATCTAGAGCAGCCTCATCTAAAGCATTAAGTGTGTGATGAGCATGGGGTTTTAGCTTCTTGTGAATGAGTCTATACCTTAACACATTTTTCCTATTTTTCAACTTGAAATTATGCTCACACATTCCTTTATTATTATTCTTGACTTTTTCGTATTTTATTTCCATTTGATCTAGTGTTGAACTGATATTTCCTGATGATTGCATGAGGGTCTTATTATGTGCCTTCAAGAGTCTTTCTAAAAATTTCAGCTCATTATTTTCCTCCTGTAGCTTATGTGTTTTAGATTTCATGTTGATCTTCTTCTGTGAGGAGGTTGTAGCTTATTTATGGTCTCCTCCTACTTCAACTCATGGTCCTCCTCCCATTTCTGCCTCTAGAGGTTCTACCTTATTTTCTGTAGTTGATGAATCAATCTCCTTTTGATGCAGGAGCATGAGGCTTAGAGACAAAAGGCTTCATTAATTATTTTAAAAATCCAAAAAAAAGTTTACGATCAAAGGTGTTGGTACCTTTAGCTGTCAATTTACAGTTGTACCAGATAGGGTTCAACTAGTATCTAGAAAGATGGAACTTTTTTAGATTAGATTCAGTATATTTAGTCTTCATTTGATAGATTTAGGGAAGATATTATGTAATTAGGATTTTATCTAAGTTAGGAGAATTCGATCCTCAAGAAGAGGTCGACTGTTATGTAAAACAATATAAAATGTAACCTCTAAGAAGGAGAAAATTGAATTAGGTCGTAGAAGAATTGGAGAGGATTTTACCTCTGATTGAATAAAATTTCAGAACTTAATTATCTGTTGTATGCTTGGCAAATTCCTAGAGGGTTTCATCTTTCTGAAAATACATTCGATTTATACTTTCTGTGTATAATTTGAGCATGATTAGCTTCTATGTAAAGGATTCAAAGGAATTTGAGGAAGTTATGGTTTCTTTTCATGAGATCGGATAGTCGAAATTAGAACAATAAACCAACAGAAAATTCGTGGTCAAATGGGATCAAAAATGGAATTTTGCAGCTCAAGCGGTTTTTGAAAAACCAGCCACTGTTGTCACACTATTTTTGGGTGTGTGAGTGGTTTTGTTAAATTCAACGTGATCTAGTAAAAAGGTGACACGTCACAGTGGAATACCACTGATTTCGCGTTACTTTGGAGCCATAAAGTGTCGGGGCTATTTTTATTCGATAGCCATCCGATCTGTTGGGGTTCCCATGTTTTGGCCAGATTGGCAAGACCAAAAGATGAGACAACATCAAAACCACTTTCAGACATTAGGATCTATCCCTCCTAGGTCCAGAGAGGGATCTCTGTATGATTGTCAAAGGTATATGTCTTTGAGGCTCAAATGTTAAGATATTAGGCTAGTTATAGGAACAGGGTTGTTTGTTTGATTTTGACTTTGGTTGTTGGGAATCAGAAAAGAAGGATTCAGTATAAGACAAGGATGAGAAAAGAGGAAATTAGGCAAAGGAGGAATAAATCAGGAGAACATCGAGACCATTGGGCAATGGAGTAAGGAAAGGGTTTACTTGCCATCAACATGCAAGCTTTCAATTGGGCTAGTCATCTAAAGCCTTGGATCCTAAAGATGATGGGTGAGATGGAACAATAAGGAAAGATGGTGAAAGGAGGAGAGAACACCACTTTCTATCCATAGATCAGGTCAGAGGTCATTTAACTCCAGACCTGCTTGGAAATACTCAGAGGCAACTCTCAAAGGGCACTTGAGGGATCTTAGAAAGGCTAATTGAAGTGAAAAAGATCCTAGTGAGGTAGAGGCAGAGTTCTAGACCTCAAAGTGTTCTCAATTCATCCAATTAAATCCTAACAAGAACATCTAAAAACTGATTTCATTAATTCATACATCAGCTAGCAGGAAATAACATCCACTACACTAGTTAAATCAATTGAAACCAATTCTTAGATAACACATTAATCAGAAAACATTGGAGGCAAGGAGAGCAGAAGCATAGGGTACCTAACAAGGGTAAATCCTATGCCAAATTTCTGATGCAAGCCAAAAGAAAATAAATGAAATGAAATAAAACATAGAGATAGAAAAACATCACCGCAGCTTTAGATAAGGATCCAAAGAAATGTGCTTGTCATATTAAGTGCAACACCAATCAAGTACAACATTGCTTACAGCTTGGTATTCAGCTTGATGAACCTTCCTTAGTCTATCTTACAAATTTACACAGAGAACTTGTCTCAAGAGAAATAGCTTGTGTTTCACTGATATCCAATCAACAACCTTTACAATAATTTTCTTATGAATTTTATGGCAGAAATATGAGCTGAGGAGGTAGGTGCAGCACTAAATGAAACATTAAAATCTGGAAAAGAAAGAGGGCCGAAGCCCGTTCTGTTTAAACTCTCTGCATTAATCCCTGGTACCTTTTGGAACGAATGAGTGATCCTCTTCGGCTTCCATTTACTCTGGTATGGTCTTGATGTACTCTGGCTGCAGTACTGTGTAGTACTCTGTGGAATAAACAAAAGGGTGAAGTGAATGACTGAATGGTCCGCCATACTTGTGAAACAAATGCTCTGGTAGCCCGAGACTGTGGTCAAGGCAGAAATCTTACCTGGAACACAGTAAATAATGGAGATATTATGGGCGCTTTGTCCTTTCGTGGAGAAAAACACTCTGCTGATGTAAAACCTGCTATTTTTCATTTTTGTGCGTTGGTTTGCCTCTGGCCGCGAAATCCAAGCATTAATGGCTCTAGAGAGGACTTGTAGGTTTTAAAATCTGTTATTTTAATGCCAGCACTATTATAAGTCTTATCAGCCCCTTTCTCCATGAGTTTGGCTCTTGAAGATAGTCTTTTCTTGTTTTTCTGTAGCTGTACTAAGACTTTGAAACATGGTGGTCTTCCGCCACTTGTATTCTGCAAAACACGCAACATAGTAATGAAATCTATGCATGGGGAAGGCAGATGGAGTGGAGACTTGTGAATATGTGGTGTAGCAGCGGTAGAAATGGTGAAACAATAGTTCTATGTGAAACAACGGTGAAAAATGCAATGTTACGGTATAAACATCAAATAATAGGGTTTGGTGGAGAAATGCATCGTGGACCATTCGATCTTGCTCTAGTGGCGGGGATTGACGGCAGAGATTGAACAACAGGATGATATATGCAACTAGGCAGAATACATATGAAACGTAAGACTTCAATGTAAAATGAAAAACTTTAGACTATGGAGGAAATACAAAGGGAATGCATGAAATGCAAAGGAAATGACGTATGACGTGGGACCCATATGGAATCACAATCGGAAATTGGAGCGGGCGGAGATACATATATATGAAACAATATTTCCAATGCCATTGGAGACCATCATTTGTATTATGAAATAAAACCAAAAATTGGGTTTAACAAAGGGAAAACCTTATATTATATGAACGGAAAATGTATGGTACGATGGGCTCGGGGTACAATCGCAATTGGATATCGGGAGAGGGAATAAATCACAATCGCAATAGGGAAAACATGCGATGTGATCAATCAGAGGGGAATGCGATCGGGGGAAGGGGAAAGGAGTTACGATCGGGGATGAAATTGTGATTGCGATGATCAGAGCGATCGGGGGATCGCAATAGGGGAGGTTAGCGGGATGACACGGTAACATTTGCAATTGCGATCGGGCGGGGAGCGCGATTGGTGTTGGATCGTCCGATCCGGCAGGAAGATTGACGGTGGAGAAGGGAGTCGGGATATCGCAATCGGAGGGAGCAAAGGGGTGGCACCACTGGACGTTGCGGTTGCGATTGGGTGGGGAGTGCGATTAGCGCTCAGCCATCGGATCTAAATGGTAGATCGACGGTGGAGATCGCCTCACAGGCCTTATAGACTAGCACCAATCACATCTTAGTTTCTCTGATGTAACAAAGGAAATGCGCCCGTTTTCACATTGCGGTTGTGTTTAGTGCCCAAGGCATTAAGCGCTTGTTCTTGGGTGAGGGTTATGTGGGGAAATGGTTGGGGCTTGCGGTAAAGGGGCTTAGGCCTTAATATAAAGTTAAAAAGTGGGTTTTGGTCCATTTTTAATGCATTTTAAGGGTTAGGAAGGGAAATGATAAGGGAGAAAAGGGAAATTTTAGCCAAACAGAGGGCAAGGACAGGATTCAAAGGGGATTTTGGATCTGATTTTGAGGGTAAAAGGGGACTTAGAGGAAAAAAGGAGAACTTTGTCAAAGGGGGAAAAAAGGGGTAAAATGGGACATTTTGCAGGGGTACAAGGGGCACATGAAGGTCTGTTGGGGCACAACAGAGGGGATTTTGCATAAGGAAAAGGCATGAAGAAGCTTCAAGGATGGTGTTTTTTCAAGGGAAAATGCATTCCTTGAAGGCTTCAAAACAAGCTAGCCCCCTTGCTTGCTTGTCAAGGAATTTTATAGGGGGCTAATAGTGGCTCCACATGGGGATAGCTTCTTCTTGAAGGAGTCAATAATCTAGAAAATGATCTTTGGTGTAGGCCAGATGCCCGTTGCTTGGCACATCCCTTTCTTTCTTTAGATCAGTCGCCACAACGTGATAGATACATTAACAGAAATTTTTTTCTCAACAATCTACCTACCCTTTCTACAATCCTAGCATTTTCTTCCTTAGGGTGCACTTGAACTAGCAGACCCTTTACATTATTTATTTTATGACAGAAAATAAACCTATTCTAAATCTACCCTTATTAATCCATGAGACCAGATTAGACTGTTGGTCTCATATGTTTCTCTACCTAATCTAATTTATGTTCGGATTGAACTATCTAGTAGATTTCTTATCTATATTCTACAACAGAAATTTAAAAACAGTCAAACTAGGATTAGACAATCTAGTTTGTTGTGGATCCAAGGCATAAAGATAGTTGCACATGGACAGGAACTTGCAGAAAACTGGAAACAAAAACTTGAAGGCTTGAAATATGAAGTTTGAAACATCCTTCTTTATTTGTGACTCAGGTTTTGAGCTTGTTAGAATCACTTCTTTTTCTTCATTTCAGCTCTGGTTTTGGGCATGTTAGAGCTGATTCTTTTTCATCTTTGCAGGTCCAAATTTTGAGCATGTTAGGGCTAGCTGCTTTACTTTCTTTGGCTCAGGTTTTGATCATATTAGAGCCAATCCTTTGCACTTCAGATGTTTATGTTTTGAACATATCTAAACCTCTCCTATTTTTTTTTATTTTTTTTTGGAAACAAAACAACTGCAATGGTATGTACAATGGAAATAGAAACTGGAAATTGGAGATCAGCAAAAGTAGTGTTTGAGCATCCTGCCATTGACAGGAACCCCAAATAGCTCTGTGCCATCTAACTCTTGCATAAAAAAGGCATTAGGAGCCACAATGGCTTGGATAATGTATGGACCTTGCCACAAACTGTCAAAATTTCCATGCTTTCCTTTGTCCTCTCTCCTTGAGTCCCATTTCAGAACTTTATCTCCAATTTTGAAATCAGAGGCTTTCGTTCTTTTGTCAAATAATTTCTTTATATTCTCCTGAACTTTGACAACTCTATTATAGACCTCTTCTCTTGTTTGCTAAAGATGAATTGTTTGACTTATTCTCCTCACCATACTATCTTCTTCTGTCTGGATTTCTTGGACGAGTTTGATAACTAATACCCCAAGGCTGGTAGGAAACACTGCTTCTGTTCCATAGACAAGCTGATACAGTGACATGCCAATAGATTTCTTTGTTGTAAGCCTGTCAGCCCACAAAGCATGTACTAACTTGTTATGCCATGATTTTTTGTTCTCTTCCAATAGCTTTTTGATGATGGTCACCAGGCTTTTGTTTGATGATTCAGCTAAGCCATTACCCTGTGGGTAATAGGTAGTTGAATGACTGAGTGTTATTCCATACCTTTGACAAAAATCAACCATTTTCTTGGATCCAAAAGCAGCAACATTGTCGGTGATTATTTTTCATGGACAACCAAACCGAGAGAGGATATGACCTTCTAGGAACCTAGTGATGACCGAATCTATGGCATTCCTAGTAGGTATGGCCTCTATCCACTTAGTGAAATAATCTGTGGCAGTTAGGATCCATTTGTGTTGTGCAAAAGAAGCAGGGTGGATTTCTCCTATGAAATCTAGGCCCCATTGCATAAAAGGACCTTCAACAGTGATGGGTTGTAAAGGGAGGGGGAGGATTTTTCTCTTGCCTTCAAAAATTTGACATTTGTGGCAGGCAGTTATCATTTTATGGACATCATTGAAGAGTGTGGGCCAATAATAGCCAGCCCTGAGTATTTTATTTACAGTGGCTTTCCAACTCAGGTGGCCTCCAGCGTTCATCAGTCCAAAGGGCATTTTAACATACATAAAGGTGCCCGAGGGAGTGGTAAAAGCTGTTTTGAGTTGATTTTCTGGAAGTACTAAAACTTGGTTGTATCCTGAAAAACCATCCAAAAGAGAAATACTTTTTGAGCCGACTACTTGCTGTAGAATGTGTCCCATTTTTGGCAAAGGATAATTGTCTTTGAGTGAGGCTCTATTGAGATTTCTGAAGTCTATACACAACTTGATCTCCCATGTTTTCTTTCTCACAGCCACTAAGTTTGATACCCAGTCAGAGAACCTCATCGGAACTATTATGCCTACATCATACATCTTCTTTATCTACTTTTCAACTGCAGGCAATTGTTTTGGATTTATTCTACGAAGTTTTTGTCTGAAGGGTTTCTGATTTTCTTTCAAGGGTATTTTGTGTTGTATAATGCTTGTGTCATAGGCCTTTAAGTCTTCATAGCTCCAAGCAAACACATCAATGAATTCCTTGAATAGGTCAATGTATTTTTTCTTCATGTTTGCAGGTAAAGACTTAGCCAGTTTAATTATTTTGGGTTTATCTTCAGTGCCTATGTTGCATTCTTCCACATCAGAGTCTGCATGTTCTATAGTGGGATTTTTTGCTACATCATCAAAGTCAAAAAGATCCTCTAAGGGTGCCAAGCCTCTGGTATATTCTTATCTTTGGCCTGTAGCACCTCCATTTCCTCACTATCTATGTTTTCACAGTTTCAGGTTGGATTTCCAGTTTCTTCATTTAAAGTGTTTATTTCTATGTTACAGGGTAGGGTTTCTTCATCAGAGGACTCTTCACTTAGGAAGTTGTCCTCAGATTTGGAGTCTGAATCAGAAAATTCAAACTCATTTCTGCCTATCAGGAAATCCTCAATCTGTTTATTGCCTTCAAAGACCTGCCAATATTTTACGTTATCTGGCACTGCAGGTCTGAACTTGGTCTGAATGATTATTTGTTGGTCACTGGAGGTCTTAAGATACAAACTAGCTAGGCAAGCTAATCCATTTGCAATTACATTCGGGCCCCTAGGGAAAAACACCAAATCGTATTCTACAAAGGTTTTCAATAGATCCATTGCATCATTCCTGTATGCTCTCAACCTAGGGTGTTTCGCTGCGTATTCACCATTTACTTTTTTTATGACCAACTCTGAGTCCCCATGTATAGTTATCCTACGCGCTCCTAATTTTTTCAATAGATTTAAACCAAGGATAAGAGCCTCATATTCTGCAACGTTATGTGTACATTTGAAATGTGAATTGATAGCATGGCTTTCTGCATAGTCGCTCTTCGTTTTATGTACCCAAACCCCTGCTCCAGCAGTTCTTCTAGTACAGGACCCATCAAATTTCATTTCCCATAGGGGTTCATTTTCCGTTTCGTCATCATTTCCTCCCTTACAGCTGGGTTCGCCATTATGTTGTGTTATGGGGTCTATACTAGGCTGTGGGTTTTTTTGTTCTTCATAATGGGTGTGGAAACCAAAGAGATGCCTAGCTTGTTGTTTGCATCCTATCTCTATTTCTAGTTTACTCAGAGTTTTACTTTTAGCATTATGCCCATGGTTTTCTACATCGTTTTCTTCTGAGTCTAGAGTAGCCATTAAGTTAAAGTCCATGAGCTTTGTGTCATTGTCCATATCTTTGCTTTCTGATTCTAGTTATCCTAAGTATTGGTCATTGTAAAGAATGAAAGAATCCAGGTCTGTTTGTACAGAGTATAATGGTGAATTCTCAGGTTTTTTGGGGCTACTGACTAGGAATTTCATTTGGGCCTCTCTATATAGCCTCCTAAGTTGGCCAAATATGGGGATAGTGGCATATGAGCCATCCATCTGCATTATGCCTTGTAGCTTGGCTCCCCATGATCTAGATAGTAACATGCCATACTTAGGTGGCACATCTGCCACCACCACATCCATGACCATACATTAAGAAGGAATCTGGGTGAGATTTACACATAAGTCTTTGATTAGGCCGAGGCATTTTACTCTGCTAGAGACGAATGAATATAGATCTTTGTAAGGTCGTGTTATCTCTAGGCCTAGCTTTTCCATCACTACCTTAGGCATTAAATTGTGTGATTCTCCAGAGTCATGCATGGCATTGTGAAGGATCTTGTCATGAATGTTGAGACTGATATAAAAGGTGGAACTACCCCTTCCTGAAACTTTCCCTCAATCTTTGGACCAAACAGGAGGGTTGGTTGATCATCAATCAGATTTACAGTATCATTGTTTTCCCCTAGATTCAAGGCTTTTAAAATTTGGCCTTTATATGCATCTTGAATGGCCAGCTCAGAAAGTGGAACATAGATTTTAATTTTCGCAATCTCACTCTCAAGATTCAAAGTGGACTGACTCTTTGGAACGTTCAACTCTATTTTTTTAGCCACCACTTTAGTGGATGAATCAATGGACTGATTCTCGCTATGTATAGGGTTAGGGACTGTTGTATCAGGAGCACTAGCTGTAGTGCTAGTGCTGCTAGTGGGTTGGCTTTGTTTTTCAGTGTTTTGGTTGTCCTTTCCTTTACTTTTCCCAGAACTCTCAGCTGTTGATTTGTTACTTTCAGCAGTTGCTTTAGAAGATTTCTCAGGCCTTTTCTTGATGATAACCTCAGAAGCCTTATTTTTGGGATTTTCTTAGCTCTTTTTGCTTCTGATTTCATATTGTTCTCTAACCTACATCATGGAATTTTCAAACCCCAACCTGTAATCCTCAGATTCCAACCACTCCTCATCCCAATATGAGGGTGAGGGTTGATCTTCCTCTGAGTCACAGTTATGGATTGAGCTCTCTATTTCAAACATGTTTATTTTATTCCCCTCAGACTCTTCCATGATTCCCTCATCTTCATCAAGAAATTTTTGGAATGGGGGAATAACTTGTTGGTCTAATTCTTTCTGTCTGTTGGGAGTGGCATTGTTTCTTCTAAAGTTTTGGTTCTGGTTTTGGTTTCTATTTTGGTTACCCACTGAGACAACCATATTTTATACCATTTTTTGTAGTCTTTCCACATTTTTGGATAATCTATCATAATTGGGATCATATGTGGAGGCTACATTGTCATCTCTATATGTTACCCTTTTCTCAACTCTCAATCTTGCTTTCTTCTTAATCAGGTTAGCCTCAACACTTATTGCTCCCTTTTGCATGTCTTCCAGAGTGTTGTAATCCTTCTCCCTCAATTGGTAGGCCATATCAGCATCGAAGCCTTCAGGGTATTTCATTAGAGCCATACCTTGGGAAGGTTTCATATGTGGAGGAAGTGCATTGTAAATGATGTTAAAACTTGTAGAGTAGTCATGGACACTTTCCCCTACATTTCTTTTGATGTTCATGTATTCTGCCAGGAGTTGGCAAGGATTGGCCTTAACTTCCCATTTGTTAATGAAGGTCTGATATAAAGCAGGAAGATCTTGGATACTGCCCAGAGGCAGGTTTTTAAACCATTTCTTTACATCCCCTTCCAAACTCTGGGCAAAAATTCTCATTTTGACTGTTTCATCATCAATTTCCATGTAGTCAAAAGAGTCTTCCATTTTATCTACATGTTGCTAGGCTGTGATGGACTCTTTGGTAGTGAAGTGTGGGATCTTTGATTGATAATCATTTGGTAAGGGTACTAGAGGATGAGGTAAAACCAAGGGTGCATACCAGGCTGCCATGATGATATTATGATGAGGTAAAAGGTTAACTTTGGCAGCTGTTATATGGATGATAGGGATACTATGACCAGCAGAAGTTTGTTGAGCAGACTTAGGTTGGCAGAGTCCCAAGTTTTGAATGAAGTGAATCTCAGGAGGTGTAGATGGAGGGTTTTCTCTGTCCCTAAGGTGTTCACCACTATGAGATGGTGAACCAGAAAGCTCGAGGTCTGGCTGATCTAAAACGATGGATGATCTAGTTCTTGGTAGTCTATTTAGTAGGTCTAGGTCAAGATGAAAGTGTGATAAAGATGAAAGGTCTTCTGGTGCGGAGTTAGCTCTATAGATGTGACTAGAAATAGTTGATCTTCTAGGTGTAGGTGATTTCTTGATGATGCTCTCTAGGTTATCAACTATTTCAGGTGGGTTAGGGTTGGGGTAGGCTCTTGTATAAATGTTCCTTGAAGCCAGAATTTTGTTTTCCAACAAAGAGCTTAATCCCTACGAGTTACTTCTATTGTGATTGATGTTGTTATGGAGGCTGGTATCCCAGTGGAGTCTTATGTGAAACCAAGTTAATCAGTAGGCCTATTGATCACCAGTGGAGTCTTTTATCATTTAGGAACTATGGAGTCACCAGGTGGAAGGTTTAGGGTGTTCTATGGGGTACACTGTCCACCACAGTGCTTATGAAATATCCCTTTCAAGGATATCCCGAAAACACAGCAAACTCTAACCAGACATTGACTGGAAGGGTATTTACCAGATATGTCACCTCAGAAAGAGGGTGAGATCTAGAGGCTACCTGGCCCTTTCCAGACTCTATCTAAGAGTATGGGGTAAAACACAACAAGAGGTAAGTGGAAGGTAAGTGTAAGTGTTTTACTGCCAATCCTAATTAGAGATTATAGGTCTTTCTGAGGCTTTGTGACGTAGTAGGATGGAAAATCTTCAGAAATTATCCAGCGGAGTCGCCATTATGTTGGGGTTCCCATGTTTTGGCCAGATTGGCAAGACCAAAATATGAGACAACATCAGAACCACTTTCAGACCTTAGGATCTAGCCCTCTTAGGTCCAAAGAGGGATCTCTCTATGATTGTCAACGGTATATGTCTTTGAGGCTCAAATGTTTAGATATTAGGCTAGTTATAGGCACAGGGTTGTTTGTTTGATTTTTAGTTTGGTTGTTGGGAATTAGGAAAGAAGGATTCAGTATAAGACAAGGATGAGCAAAGAGGAAAATAGGCAAAGGAGGAATAAATCAGGAAAACATCGAGACCATTGGGCAATGGAGTCAGGAAAGGGTTTACTTGCCATCAACATGAAAGCTTTCGGTTGGGCTAGTCATCTAAAGCCTTGGATCCTAAAGATGATGGGTGAGATGGAACAATAAAGAAAGACAGTGAAAGGAGGAGAGAACACCACTTTCTGTCCATAGATCAGGTCAAAGGTCATTTAAATCCAGACCTACATGGACATACTCAGAGGAAACTCTCAAAGGGCACTTGAGGGATCTTAGAAAGGCTAATTGAAGTGACAAAGATCCTAGTGAGGCAGAGGCAGAGTTCTAGACCTCCCAGTGTTCTCAATTCATCCAATTAAATCCTAACAAGAACATCTAAAAAATGATTTCATTAATTCATACATCAGCTAGTAGGCAATAACATCCACTACACTGGTTAAATCAATTGAAACCAATTCTTAGATAACACATTAAGCAGAAAACATTGAAGGCGAGGAAAGCAGAAGCATAGGGTACCTAACAAGGGTAAATCCTATGCCATATTTCTAATGCAAGCCAGAAGAAATGAAATGAAATGAAATAAAACACAAAGACAGAAAAACATCACTGCAGCTTTAGATCAGGATCCAAAGAAATGTGCTTGTCATATTAAGAGCAACACCAATAAAGTACAACATAGCCTACAACTTGGTATTAAGCCTGATGAACCTTCCTTAGTCTATCTTACAAATTTACACAGAGAACTTGTCTTAAGAGAAACATCTTGCGTTTCATTGATATCCATTCAACAACCTTTACAATAATTTTCTTACGAATTTTATAGCAGAAAGATGAGCTAAGGAGGTAGGTGAAGCACTAAATGAAACATTAAAATTTGGAAAATAAAGAGGGCCGAAGCCCGTTCTGTTTAAAATCTCTGCATTAATCCCTGGTACCTTTTGGAACGAAGGAGTGATCCTCTTCGGCTTCCATTTACTCTGGTATGGTCTTGATGTACTCTGGCTGCAGTACTGTGTAATACTCTATGAAATAAACAAAAGGGTGAAGTGAATGACTGAATGGTCTTCCATACTTGTGAAACAAATTCTCTGGTAGCCCGAGATTGTGGTCAAGGTAGAAATCTTCCCTAGAACACGGTAAATAATGGAGATATTATGGGCGCTTTGTCCTTTCGTGGAAAAAAACACTCTGCTGATGTAAAACCTGCTATTTTTCATTTTTGTGTGCTGGTTTGCCTCTGGCCGTGAAATCCAAGCATTAATGGCTCTGGAGAGTACCTACAAGTTTTAAACTCTGTTCTTTTAATGCCAGCATTGTTATAAGTCTTCTCAGCCCCTTTCTCCATGATTTTGTCTCTTGAAGATGGTTTTTTCCTGTTTTTATGTAGCTGTACTGAGACTTTGAAACATGGCGGTCTTCTGCCACTTGTACTCTGCAAAACACACAACATAGTAATGAAATCTATGCATGGGGAAGGCGGATGGATTGGAGACTTGTGAATTTGTTGTGCAGAAGCGACAAAAATGGTGAAACGGTAGTTCTATGTGAAATAACGGTGAAAAATGCAATGTTACGGTATAAATAGCGAATAATAGGGTTTGGTGGAGAAATGCATCGTGAACCATTCGATCGTGGTCCAGTGGCAGGGATCGATGGCGGAGATTGAACAGCGAGATGATATATGCAACTGGGTGGAATACATATGAAACATAAGACTTCAATGTAAAATGCGAAACTTTAGACTATGGAGGAAATACAAAGGGAATGCATGAAATGCAACAGAAATGACGTATGAGGTGGGACCCATACTGAATCGCAATCGGAAATCGGAGCGAGCGTAGATACATGTATATGAAACAATATTTGCGATGCGATTGGAGACCATCCCTTGTATTATGAAATAAAACCAAAAATTAGGTTTAACGAAGGGAAAACCTTATATTATATGAACGGCGGAGGTATGGTATGGTGGGCCCGGGGTACAATCACAATTGAATATTGGGAGAGGGAATTAATCGCAATTGCAATAGGGAAAACATGCGATGCGATCAATCGGAGGGGAATGTGATCGGGTGAAGGGGAAAGGAGTAGCAGTCAGGGAGGAAATTGCGATTGTGATGATCGGAGCGATTAGGGGATCACAATCAGGGAGGTCAGCGGGATGACACGGTAACATTTGCGATTGGGATCGGGTGGGGAGCGTGACTGGTGTTGGATCGTCCGATCCGGCGGGAAGATCGACGGTGGAGAAGGCAGTCGGGAGATCGTAATCGGAGGGAGCAAAGGGGCGGCACCACTGGACGTTGTGATTGCGATTGGGCAGGGAGTGCGATTAGTGCTCGACCGTCGGATCTAAACGGTAGATCGACGGTGGAGATTCCATCGCAGGCCTTATAGACCAGAGCCAATCGCATTGAAGTTTCTCTGCTGTAACAAAGGAAATGCGCCCGTTTGCACATTGCGATTGTGTTTATCGCCCAAGGAATTAAGCACTTGGTCTTGGGTGAGGGTTACGTGGGGAAATGGTTGGGGCTTGCGGTAAAGGGGCTTAGGCCTTAATATAAAGTTAAAAAGTGGGTTTTGGCCCATTTTTAATGCATTTTAAGGGTCAGGAAGGGAAACGATAAGGGAGAAAAGGGAAATTTTAGCCAAACAAAGGGCAAGGGCAGGATTCAAAGGGGATTTTGGATCTGATTTGGAGGGTAAAAGGGAACTTAGAGGGAAAAAGGAGAACTTTGTCAAAGGGGGAAAAAAGGGGTAAAATGGGACATTTTTCAGGGGTACAAGGGGCACATGAAGGTCTTATGGGGCACAACAGAGGGTATTTTTCATAAGGAAAAGGCATGAAGAAGCTTCAAGGATGGTTTTTTTTCAAGGGAAAATGCATTCCTTGAAGGCTTCAAAAAAAGCTAGCCCCCTTGCTTGCTTGTCAAGGAATTTTATAGAGGGCTAACACGATCATAAGCGTCGGAGATCTGACGGTGTTTTCATCAGAATTTGGGTGGGGTTTTAAAAAAGGTATGGACTTGATGGTTTATTTAATAGATCTTTATTAAAGGTTTGAAGTCCGGAATGCATTTCCGAAGGTTTTAACATTGTTTAAAATTAAATTTTTATGTTTTAAATTATAAAAAGGGCTTAGTTTCCATGTGGGATATCAAAACAGTAATTTTATTAAAACAATTAAAAAAAATTTAAATAGATTTTGATGACCGAAATTGGAAATAAAGAGTAGGAACAAGTCCCCACTGAATTAGAAAACATAGTAACAAAATTTGAACAGATATCCTTAATGCCTGCACCCACACTGCCATCATTTGTGGTATCATAGCAAACTTTAAAGCAGCCACCAGAGCAGTCTTCAGAGCATTTTCCAAACACTGAATAAGCTTCCAAAAGTCAAAAAAATAAATCCAACATGGCTTTTAGACTTGGTAGAGGAGGTGGTGCTGGTAGAAGAAGAGGTAGACCAGTTGTAAATGTTGAAGTACTAGAGACTATGCAGCATATTCAAGTGAGATTGGAAGCAATGGAAATAGGACAACAGAGAGATCCAGAAGATGTCAGTGAACATGAAACTGAAGAAGAAGAAGGAGGAAATGTTGAGCTTACTCCTGAGATGAGATTCATTGAATCAGTTTTAGGATCTACATCCAAACCTAGACTTGAAGTATCAGCTTTTGTAGGAGGATTGAATCCAGAAGAGTTGATAGACTGGATCAATGAAATGAATAAATGCTTTGATTATGAAGAGATGGGTGAATAAAAGATAGTTAATTTTGTTGTAACAAGTTTGAAAGGACATGCGACACTTTGGTGGAATGGAGTGCAAGCATAAAGAAGGAGAGTTGATAAGCAACCAATTAAGAATTGGTACATAATGGTAGCAAAGCTGAGAGGTAAGTCTTTGCCTAATGATTATCAGCTTTCATTATTTAGACAAATGTAGAATCTTAGACAGAGATTAATGACAGTAAAAGAATACATAGAAGATTTTTACAAAGTAAGCATAAGAGCGGGACAAATTCAAGATACAGTAGAAAAGATTGCTAGGTACATAAATGGTCTCAGAATGGATATTCAATATGAGATAAGTATATTTTCTCCTAAAAAAGTAGAAGAGGCTTACCAGATGGCTTTAAAAGTTGAAGAAAAACTCATAAGGAAGAAATCTGCCAAAGGAAGAGGTACTTTCTGAGGAATAGGAGGTCAAGGTGGTAGAGGAAGATCTACAACACCAAGAGATGGAGCTAGCAACAACTCACCTCAATATGCACCCACATAAGGTGATACAAGTGGAAAAAGGAATCCTTATAGAGAAAGACGAGGCAAAAGCAGAGGAATAGAAGTCAGATGTTACAGATGTAACAAATTAGCACATAGAACCTATGAATGTCCAGAGAATGTGGGGACAAATCAGAGAAATACAATTTTTGCTTAGACTGAAGAAGAAGTAGCAAACTCGCCTATAACATAGAGAAATTGTGCCAGAGAAAGGATAATCTTTGGTGGTTAACAATTTTTTGTTAAAACAAACAAATGAAGTTGCTAAACCAACACAGAGAAAGACTTTGTTAAGAAGTGTGTGCAAAGTTCAAGGGAAATGCTGTCAATTTGTAATTGATAGTGGTAGTACATATAACTTGGTCTCTACAAAGGTGATAGAGAAGTTGAAATTAAAAACAAGGGAACATCCAACACCCTACAAGGTGTCATGGCTTCAGAAGGGAAATCAACTGATAGTAAAAGAAAAATGTGAAATAGAATTGAAAATGGGCAGTTACAAAGATAAAATCATGTGTGATGTGATGCCTATGGATGTGTGTCACATATTGCTGGGTGGACCTTGGCAGTATGAAAGAGCAGCAGTACATGATGGAAAGAGAAACACTTACAAGTTTTTCAAATATGGTATGAATCGAACATTGTTACCTATGGAAGAAGAAGATGCATCAAGTAAAAATTCTGATCCAAAGGCTTTATTTTTTAGTGGAAAAGAATACTTGCAGCAGATTGAAGATGATGAGGTAAATTTTTCTTTAGTTTTCAAACCTAAGGTAGTATTTACTTCTACTAAAATTTCTGATTTGCCAATTGAAATTCAAGAAATGTTGGAGAACTATTGTGATATTATTGTGGATGATTTGCCTGATGAATTACCACCTATAAGAAGAATTAACCATCAGATAGATTCGATTCCAGGATCAAATTTTCCAAACAAAGCAATTTATAGAATGACTCGTACAGAAAATGAAGAAATCAAAAAGCAAGTGCAGGAATTGGCTAACAAGGGTTTGGTCAGAGAAAGTTTGAGTCCTTGTGCGGTATCTACAGTATTAAGTCTGAAGAAAGATGGAGTTTGGAGAATGTGCACTGATTCAAGAGAAATTAACAAGATAACAATCAGGTATAAATTTCCTTTACGTAGAATTGAAGATTTGATGGATTGTTTGAGTGGAGCAAGATATTTTTCAAAACTAGATTTGAAAAGTGGGTATCATCAAATTAGGATAAGGGAAGGAGATGAATGGAAAACAACCTTTCAAACAAATGAGGGATTATATGAATGGATGGTAATGCCTTTTGGTTTATAAAATGCACCTAGTACATTTATGAGGCTTATGAATGAAGTATTGAAGGAATTTATTGGTAAATTTGCAATAGTATATCTGGATGATATATTAATTTACAACAAAACAAAGGAAGAACACCTAAGACATATTAATTATGTCTTAAGGAAGTTACATCAAGAGAAGTTACTAGTAAATTTAAATAAATTTTCATTCATGAAAGAAGAATTGGTATATCTAGGTTTTGTTGTTTCTACTGAAGGATTAAAAATGGATGCATAGAAGATAAAGGAAATTGTGAAGTGGCCTTCAGCTAAAAGTGTTTTTGAGGTAAGAAGTTTTCATGGTATTTCTAGTTTTTATAGAAAATTCATAAGTAATTTTAGTAATATCAATGCAACTATCATTGAACCTTAAATAAGGACACACAACCATTTAAGTGGACTTTTGAAGCTGAAAGGAATTTTTAGTTCTTGAAGCAAAAGATAACTGAGAAACTTGTCTTAGTTTTTCCCGATTTTAATAAACAATTTCAAGTAAAATGTGATGCCAGTGGGGATGCTATTGGAGTTGTATTAAGGAAAGAAGAGAGACCTGTAGCATATTTCAATGTGAAGCTGAATGAGACAAGAAGGAAGTATTCTTCTTATGACAAGGGATTTTATGCAATTGTACAATCATTGAAGAAGTGGAGAAATTATTTAATGTCTAAATAATTTGTGCTATCTTTAGATAATCCTGCTTTACATTATATTATGAAACAACCTAAATTGAATCAAAAACATGAAAAATGGGTTTAATATCTTCAAAGATTCAACTTTGTATTGAAGCATATAAGTGGTCAAACAAACAAGGTAGCTGATGCCTTGAGTAGTAAAAGCATTCTTGCTTTAGAAAGTCAACTTCAAGTGTTAGGTTTTGATTTTCTTAAAAAACTCTATAAGATAGATTTGAATTTCAAAGAAGCATTTGAAGCATGTTGTAACCCTATTTTTATAGACAGAAGTCAGTGGTTAGATTATTTCTTGCAAGAGGGTTTATTGTTCAAAAGAAATCAGTTGTGCATACCAAATTGTTCTATGACAGAAAATTTAATCAGATAGAAACATAGTGGTGGACTTGCTAGACATTTTGGCATTGATAAGACTTATGAGCAACTAATTCATTTTTATTTTTGGCCAAAGATGAGATCTGAAGTGGAAAAGTATGTGAAGAATTGTAAAATTTGTCAATATGCAAAAAGGAAAAGTCAAAATATAGGTTTGTATATTCCATTAACTATTCCAGACAGGCCTTGGGATATGGTAAGTATGGATTTTTTTATAGGATTGCCTAATACACAGAGAGGGAAAAATGCAATTTATGTTGTATTTGATTGATTTTCAAAACTGGCACATTTTATTCCATGTTATAAAACTAGTGATGCTACTCATGTTGCCAATTTGTTTTCAAGGAGATTATCAGATTACATGGGTTACCTAAAATTATTTTCTCTGTTAGAGAAACTAGATTTGTTGGTTATTTTTGGAGGACATTTTGGAAGAAGATTAGTACTAAACTAAGTTTCATCTCAGCTTATCACCCTTAGACTGATGGGCAGACAGAAGTAGTGAACAAGAGTTTGGGCAATATTTTGATAAGTCTTGCAGGAGAACATCCTAAACAATGGGATGATATTTTACCATAGGCAGAGTATGCATATAATGATTCACCTAACAAAATTACATGAGAGAGTGCATTCCATATAGTTTATGGAATACACCCAAGAGTTGTATATGAATTGAGGAACTTGGGAAAAGCAGAAATGAGAAGTGCTAAAGGAGAGGAGCTTGCTTTAGAAATTCAAGCAATACATGAACAGGTAAAGCAACAGCTACAAGACAGTAGCATCAAGTACAAAAATAGAGCAGATTTGAGAAAAAGAGAAGTTAATTTTGAAGTTGGTGGTTTGGTTTTAGCACACTTGAGGAAAGAAATATTTCCAAAGAGGGAGTATAACAAGTTAAAATTCAAAAATATAGGACCATGCATGATATTAAGAAATTTTTCTGCAAATGCTTATGAAATTGAATTACCATCTGATATTGGAATATATCTAATATTCAATGTTGTTGATTTGTACAGATATGAAGATAGTGGCACAAATGACACACCAGAAGGCAGAGAAAATATTGACTGGGTAAAACAGTGACCCACAGCAAAGACATTATAGCTAGAGAGGATCTTAGACAAGAAAGTGTTTAGGAAGACCAAAGGATAGGAATATTTTCAATATTTGATCAAGTGGAAGGATTAGCCAATTGAGGATGCTACCTGGATGACAGAAACCACGCTGGAAAAATTGGGTTGTTCTATCGAGGAGCTCATGGACAGGAGCCCATGAATATTTTTTGTCCTCAGGAGTCTGATGCAGGAGCATGAGGCTTAGAGACAAAATCTTCATTAATTATTCTAAAAATCCAAAAAAAGTTTACAAGAAAAGGTGTTGGTACCTTTAGCTATCAATTTACAGTTGTACTAGATAGGGTTGAACTAGTATCTAGGAAGATTGAACTGTTTTAGATTATATTCAGTATATTTAGTCTTCAGTTGATAGATTTAGGGAAGATATTATGTAATTAAGATTTTATCTAAGTTAGGAGAATTCGATCCTCAAGAAGAGGTCGATTTTTATGTAAAACACTATAAAATGTAACCTCTGAGAAGGAGAAAATCGAATTGGGCTGTAGAAGAATTGATGGAGAGGATTTTTACTCTGATTTAATAAAATTGTAGAACTTAATTATCTATTGTATGCTTGGAAAATTCCCGAAGGGTTTCATCTCTCTGAAAATCCATTGAATTTATACTTTCTGTGTAGAATTTGAGTGTGATTAGCTTTACTGTAAAGGATTCGGAGGAATTTGAAGAAGTTCTATTTTCTTTTCTTGAGATTGGATAGTCGAAATTAGAACAGTAAACTAGCGGAAAATATGTGGTCAAATGGGATAGAAAATGGAATTTTGCAGATCAGGTAGTTTTTGAAAAACCAGCCATTTTTGTTGCACTTATTTTGGGTGCATGAGTCTTTTTGTTAAATTGAACGCAGTCGAGTAAAAATTTGACACATCACGGTGGCAATACCACCAATTTCACGTTACTTTGGAGCCATAAAGTGGCTGGGCTATTTTTACGTGATAGTCGTCCGATCATAAGCGTCAGAGATCTAATGGTGTTCATATCAGAAGTTGCGTGGGGTTTTAAAAAAGGTATGGACCCAACAATTTGTTTAATAGAGCTTTATTAAAGGTTGGAAGTTCGAAACCCATTTCAAAAGGTTTTAACATTGTTTGAAATTAAATTGTTATGTTTTCAAATTATAAAAGGGCTTAGTTTCCATGTGGGATATCAAAAAGGTCATTTTATTAAAAAATTTAAAACAAATTTAAATAGAGTTTGACGACTGAAAGTGGAAATAAAGAGCAGGAAAAAGTCCCCCATGAATTAGAAAACATAGTAACAAAATTTGAACAGCTCTCCTTAGTGCCTGCACCCACACTACCATCACCATTTCTGTAGCTAATGGCTCATATTTCGAGTCTTAATAAGGTAGATTTAGAGTCTTGGTTGCTGTGGTCTCCTCTTGAATATATGCTCCTGTAGCTTCACATTCAACCCTGTCTCTTTCTAAAATTTTAGCTTTTTCTTGGATTTCTTGGATGTTGAGGAAGAATTTTTGGTGACCTTTTCACTGGAGACAGTGTCGTTCTTGTTCTCTTGCTGATTTTTGGAGTAGGCAACTCCTGTGAGGGAGTTCTTTTTTTTTTTTTTTTGACCTCTTTTTTTCAAACTCTCCAAAATATAATAAATAATTCCATGTCTTATTTCTCCTTTTAAGCTCCTCTAGTACTAACTGTAATAATCCATGGTGAAATAATCTTCTATTAGCTATTTGGGGTTTGGCTTGAACCTTGGAAGCCATTTTGGTGAGGCTTTTCGAAATATAACAAGGCATGTTAAGTGGTTTCTTACCTGTGAAGTGAAGGAGTAGTCTGAAGTGATAGAACATTGTTCTCCCATACCTTCCTTGATAGGTAATATAAACCTGGATCATCTTCAAAAACTCTTGCCACTGCTCTTGCGAATAGATCCTCAGATTGTCTTTCTTCCATTTCATATTATTATGTTTCTCCTTAAGAAAGAACTTAAAATATGCATCTTTAGTGGAGGTGGTCTTAAACCAACACTCTCCCTCTCCTCACATTTATGTTGTTACTGCCACACTTGCTTCATCAATCTTCATGCTCATTGGCCCCAATTGCACTTTGTTTCCATCAAAACTTCTTGTGAATGCCTCAGTGACACCTTGGTGGTATCCCTGAAACTTTTGACAAAAGCTATAGCAACCCACCTATTTGAAAAATTCGCATGCTTGTGGGTGTGCCTCGAGGTAAGATGCATCTTATAATTCCTTCCTTAACAATGCTCCTCCAGTCGACATTCTCTGCACCTGCAAATGATTTCAAAGACACTATGTGGGTTTGTAGGGTGACTAGGGTAAGCAGTAAGTAGGTGATGATAGTTAACTAAGCGTGAAACAAGGGCCAAATTAAAGAAACAAAGATCGTAAAACCAGGAAATCAATGAAGGCTTAGAGCACTCAGCTATAAATGAATTTTAAAACAAACTAGAAGACTGTCGATAGAATTAAAACATGTTTGAGATCATGATGACCGTTTTTGGAAGTTAAAAAATAAATGGACATGACTCGAGTTATGATTATGAGATAAGGGGATATAGATGAGACAAACATTTGAAAACTGGCTGAAATGATGCATCAACATAGTTAAGGTAGCTTATATTTTAATGATGGTGTGAGTACCAACTATGACGCGGAAATGACATGATCGTACAAACCCTACAAGAAATTTCGGTTCTTGAGGCAACTATTAATAGATGTATTTAATTTTTTAAGCTGTCGAAAGTTCTAATTTTTGGCAGGAATCATACCTAAATCCATTGATAAATGTGTCTCTGTCACCTCAAATCTTTAAAACTGAAATGAAACCTCTTAACTCCATCATCTCGATCGTCCCTGTCACTATTTTCATAGCACGGTTTTGAAAAACCTTTTCAGAGGGCCCAACAAGCGGTAAATGGTTTGCAACAATAGGGGTGTGAAATCTGCACAACTTGCCACGTGGTCTTCATTCAGTTTCGGAAATCATACTTTTTTCGAACACGTCGTTTATTAAACTTAGAAGTGTTGAAGGGGTCCTAAATGAATCTATACCATTGATCTCTATTAAAACTCATTAACCATAAGAGGAAAGTGCACAAGGTATAAACAGTTTCACCTAACAAACTTATAAATATTAACAATTATCATATAAAATAAAAATAAAAAATTTATTTCTAAAAATATTCTATGAAAGTTAATAAATATATATTTTTATTAATTATTTTATATATAATATATTTATTTTTTCTCCTTCGTGTTTTCCCCATATAGCAAATTATAAATTTTTAAAAGAAAAAACAACTATTAATCATTAAATTCAATTTAAGGAAAATTCATGTAAACACTCTCATATAATGTCAAAATGATTAATATCTTTTACTAGACTTTGCTACATTAGGTTTGGTCCATGTGTTATCAACTAAACTATACAATAATATCTTTTTATTGTCTCATTGGAATCATTAGGTCTCATGGTGTGAAACAAAATTTATTTCCAAGTCCTATACAACATTCTTATTGAAAGTTAGCTCGATCACCTTCTTTAATTTTCCATGGACTTATGTGTTCATACCGTGTTCTAGGGTTTCATCGCTCAAATAATATGGAAGAAGGAAAAACAATTATATGCCCAATTCCACTTCAAAATATATTATTCTCGAATAGATTTATATATTCTAAAGTTTCAAGGCTAATACTACTACATCGAGAGTTGAGAAATATTCATATTAATTTTTATAGTTTCACTAAGAGAAAAAAAATCGAGCTAAGACTTTAACAACAACGAAATTATTGTTCAAAACTTTGATAGACAATTTAATAATATTTCCAACAATGCCTATAAATGACTTTGAGTTTAGTTTAGAAAAAAATAATGATTTAAGAATATTTCCACCAATACTAAAAATGGCTTTGATTTCAATAGAGTTAGGATTGTTTAATGTAAGCCACCATAATCATTAAATAAAAACTATATAGCATACATCAAATGCGTAAACCATTAGTCATTAAATAGAGAAATGTTATCAAATAAAAGTTGTGCTATATGACACACTTGAACTATTCTTATATTAATGGGATCTCATCAAACTAAAATCAACTAAAACAAAATATATAACACAACATAGGATGCACATTCTTCACTAGAATTGTGGGCCCTTGCTAGTACAAAAGGAAAAGCCTATGATGAAACAAAATATCTAACACAAAAGACTTTACTAGAATGGTGGGCCCTTCCTAGTACAAAAGGAGAAGCCTATGAAGCTACACTTGCACCCACATGTACTTGCAAAACAACATGAGGATTGTATTAACTCAAACAAAAATAGTTATAGCATCATGCTCTTAAAATGTAGCCATAATAGGTTACAAATATTAACTTAGAGTAATACTAGTCTTATACAAACTCACAATAACTTAACCTTGCTTTAAGTTTAACATTTACTTTGTCTTTTTCAAGTATGTTGATACATTATATATATAAAAACATATAGATAATAGATAATAACAACTTATATAGAACAACCCTAAGAGGGAAATCTATTATCTTGGTTTCATAGAAATATTTAATTGAACACAAATTCTTAGAAATGAAAAATATGAACCAACACTTTGATACACTTTGATACATATATCTAGAAACTCAAGGATGAGGGCATAGTATTTTTTCTTGTCAAATCTCCATGGCCTAATGGAAGGCTCCATGAAAGTCAATAGGTAAAATGACTCAATAATTTTAGGAAATGAACATTTAAAAGACTATGTAAGATCAAAAGGTTGAAATAAAATATTAAAGATTTGACTCAATTTAAAAACTCAAATGCTAGAATTTTAGCATTTAATAAAAACACAAGTCTAGATATGGAAGATAAGTAAATTCTCTAATTAATCTTTGACATATTAGAAATGATCACATTAATTACAAGTTCCACAAATTTTGTATGCCATGAAGCAATTGAAACCAACTTAAATTCATCTTAACTTTAGATATCAACCTAAATCCATCTTAACTAGGATCCATTAAGGCCCTAGCGATCAAATAACTCATGGTGCAAACCTTCCCCATGTTGCACTCAAAAATGAGGTTTAACCTATAGTAGTAGGTTTACACATTTAAGTTCTATGGCGTGAGAAATGATGAATTTTGATTGGGATATGTAGAAAATACACCATTCTCCATGGATTCTTGGCTAGATTTCTTTGACAAATGATGAAATTTGGTTGGTCTATGTATAAAATACACCATTGGTGATGAATTCTAACCCTATCAAGTGATGTTACATATTATCAAAACACAAAAGCAGGGTAGGTAGAAATTATTCCTTTGATAGTTTAACGAATTTAAATGTTAAAATGAAATAAATAAGTATAAAAGCTAACTGAACAAGAATTAGTAATGGCTGAGAAATAAAGAAAGAGGAGAATAAATGAATCCCAATATCACATACTCAACTTTTTGGACATGAAGAAGGTTTTAAAATAGAGAAAAAAAAACTATGACAAACGAATTTCCATAGGGCCATTTTCCTTGGTTTCTTTAGCTTTTGATTTCTTAGAAACTACAATTTTTCCTTTGTTTATTATGAGGTTTTTTAATGGCATGTTGTCAGCATCAATGACCTCCTTAGAAATTTCTCCATTTATTTTCAACTTTATCTTAAACCTCAGTTTGTTTGTATTTCTAGTATGAGGTCTCTTATCTCCCCTAAAGATCTCATTCAGTGGAGGTTCTTCTTCAAATAAGGGTTCTTCATATGGGGTTTCCACTTCAATTTATTTTCCTTTAATGATTCTGCATGGGATTTCTCAATGGGTGATATTTTAGCATGAGGGGAACTGATAACAGAGTACATGTTTTGGGTGGAGGCACGATATGTCTTTTTTAGCCTAGAACTTCTCCTAGCATAAACCTTAGCTATTTTGGGCCAAGAATATGATGAGGGGATGTTTGTTTCTTTTCTTCTAGGGGTTGGCTCAGTGAAATCTCATGCATGCGTTTTCTTACTCTATTTGGTGCCTTTCTTCCTCCCTCTTCTATCCTTAGGAGGTTAGGAGGTTGAAGTTGAAAACCTCCCCAAAGCAAGAAATGGCTCACCATCCTCAGTGCCTTGTGAAATTAATTCTCAATTAACAATTTGGTTAGAGATTTATGATAAACAAAGTGAGGAGAAGGGTCTACCCTCACTTCAAAACTAGCAGCCATGTGTTTCAATCTTTGGAGAAAATAGAAACCATGTTGAAACAACCTTCACAAGTGATATAAGACTCTGTTATCCTTAGAAACCAATTCAACTTATGGTCCAACTAGACCCTCTAAACCTTATTCTTCGAGTTTCAGCCACTAAACTATGTTTGTGGAAAAATTGAAAGTGGATACTTACTAGAACATGGCTCCTAAAAACCCTTTCTCTGTATGCAAAAAACTATGTGTAGAAAACGTTGTAGCCTTAATTGTGATCTCCTATGTGACTCAAAAATAAAGTCCTATCTCCACTAGCTAACCATCGATCCCCTAAGCTAATGCCTTAGCCACAACATCATTGTAAAGGGTGAAATGGTGGAAATACTCCTAAACTGAAAGTGTTGTTGAATGTTAGGGTAAATCTCCAAGACTGTAGGACCCTTTAGGCTTAGATGTGTTAGCTTTTGCTCTTCCCCATTAGTTGTATAACCTAGTGGAAACAAAAAAGGATTCACGTGTATTTTAACATAGATTCATGTCAACTAACTTGACCCAAACTACTTTTCTATAAGTTACCTAACTTACAAGCCATAAAAGGAATTCACCATTGCGATAAATGATTTTACTTTAACCCACTTCTTCCTCTATGAATGATTAATCGGTGACTTCATACCTCATGGTACACGTGGCAATTCTCATCATTACTATTGCTCAACTAGTGAGAGAATTAAAAAGAAAAAAGAAAAATTGAGATTCATTTTGGCTTTGACATTATATTTTTGAACTATACATGTAATACTACAACCCCATTGTCAATGCATTTGCATTCTTCTGAAAAAAGTTATGGAAACCATAAAAATGTTGATCATCTCACCATCATCTTTTCCATGTTTAATACAAATCAAATGATGACACGAAACTGTCAGCATTTTCTTAAAAGAAAGAATATGATTTCTTTTTTATTTAGAATGTTTTTTTGAATAAATAGATGGATTATGCAAAAATCTCTAATGCACTTATTAGTGAATCTTTTTTAAATTAATTGTTGAGAACAAAAATCACACATAATGTTTTTTTATTAAAATTAAATTACAAAGGAAATATTAATTTAAAGGATTTTTTTATTAAAATATATAAAATGTCAAAAGTTTATTAATTTGACTCATTAAAATCTACAAATCCATTTTGAATTTTAACAATATTAATATATAAGATTAATTTTATGCTTCTTTTATAAACACAAATTAATAATGGAGACTTAGTGATTACCAAATGGATCATTCCTATTTAAATTGGGTTTGATAATTAGAATGTTATTAATATTAATATGTATACCCTATTCCTCTTCAAAAGACACTATTCCCAAATAAATCTATACATTCTACACTTCAAAACCTAATACTATGACTTACAACATTTATATAATCTCATAGCTAGAAAATAATCCAACTATTTAAAAAATAATAATAATAATTATATAATAAATTTTGAAAAGAAAATCTCAAAATGAATTTAGAATCCCAATTTCTAAATATGTAAACACAAATTTTATCTTCAATAAACCACTGTGAAATAGCTTCACTCTACTTTGATACGCAGATTTGGCTCAACGGCTATAGCTCCGTAGTAATTGTAATCGTAATCAGGGAAGTGATCACTTGAGGTAGAGGCTCCGTAGTAATTGTAATCGTAATCGTAATCCGGCAAGTGATCACTTGACGTATGTTGGAGCATAAAAAGGTATCTTTTAAACACCTAATTAGCCTACATTAATTATCAATCCACGAGTGACTTTTTATTTCAAGAGTGTACTTTGTCTGAGGCTGGAATTAACTAATAGTAATGTTCTGAAGATGTAGTACAGAATTCTAAATACAAGAGTAAACGGATGCTTCTAAAGAAATCTAATTACAGTAACATAAATGGAAATGCTCTGAAATCTTAACTACATCAATCTGCAAAACATCAATCAGGGATACAGTAGCAATAACTCATTCCCTTGGAAATTGATGCAACTGAAATCACACTGAGACAAGTCAACCAATCTGGGAACTTGGAAGTGGTAACCAATGTCCTCTACATTTGGTGGTCCTGTTCTTGAAGCAACCAAAATGAAATCAAACTCAAAATACTTGCTGATGAAAATAACTGAAAGGAACAGAAGTTGGAAAGGAACAACAACTTGTAACTCCTATGTGTAAACAGCAACTGTAAACAATATATCTGCTAATCTAAATCTACGAATCAGAAATGAACAATAAACATGAAAGGAATAGAAAACATGAATTAAACAAAAATTCTAAACTTAATGCAATGAGGCAACTAATCTTAATACTTCAACCCTATCGATAGCCAATACTACAAAACAGTCAATCATAAAGAATCATAAACCAATAGAACAACAACTAGAATTAAGTATAGAACAACAAAGATTTATAAATATAGCAAGATAAATAAAACAACAAATACAACTCTTGCAAATGATAGAATAGCAGTGCAATTCGTTAACGCTCACAATGAATCTCAATTCTATCCAATAGTAATCAATCAACTCTATAATCGTAATGAATTTAAACACAACTTCACACAACAGTAAGCAAATTTTAGAAATACAAACAGCATGGTAACTCCACTAGGGTCAGGCCCTTAGAAATAGTCAAACACTGCTGGGCTACTTCAGAACTTGAGAGATGAAATGAAATGCATATTTTATATTAATCGAGCATAAAGTATTACATAGACTGCTCTCTAAAGCTGAGAGTCAATCAAACACAGTATTACAAAAGAAGTGTTTTTAATAGAAGAATCTTTGACCCCCCTAATCACTAAAGGCGTTTCCTTATATATCAGACTCTAATGGACAAGACGAGGAATAAGATGGGACTTGGACAGTGATCCCTCAGGATCGAAGGATCCTGAGGGATTCACTTCCCTTCTTTTAGTTATCACATAATTTACTTTGACTGAAGCCGATTTTTCCCCTACCTTTTCTTACCGATGCGTTCAAATTTCATTGTCTTTGGCAGGATTTGGTCTAACGCTGGAGGAACAGCAGTTGCATTCATCTCAGCCTCGCCTTTGGCATAGCTGTTCACTTCACCTAATTCTTGTTTTTATAAAAAAAAAGCAATCTTTAGTCATATTTTTAAAATAAACATACATCTTTCCAATTCTACCATAATTATTATAATAAATCACTTTCCTAAGGTAAAAAGTATTATGTCTATAGTAAAAGAATGAGAAAATACACAGTGATTTCATACCTTTTCCACTGTTCATCATACTCCCCTGCTTAATCTTTTTCATGTCCTCATGAAAACTATAGTTCACATGTAGAGAAGTTAAAGAATAAGCCGGATAAGGTTTTTCATCAAAAGGCCTAAACCATGCAGTGCAGCTAATGCTTCGAAGATATGCTCTATCTGTCCTTCGGGTAGTTCATAAATGGCTTTGTAGTCTGTAGCAGGATACCATGCAATGGGGCTTCGAAACCTACACCCTATCGAAAATGGTCCTTCTTTCAAAATGAGATTACTATAGGAAACCAAGCGGTCTGCAGGTAGCCCAAACTTTTTATAGTTAAATGATTCCCTATTTTGCACATTCCGATTGAAAACTCCCCATCGGACCTTAGCTGCTATGTAAGCTTGGTTTCTAATAGATAGGAAATAATCTATCCCATTCAAGATAATCAATTTATGGATAGGCCCCAATGCTTGGATAACACCTTCCTTTGTCATCAAACTCTTCTGGCTAGCCCATAATTGAAATGGGTCCTAAGGTTCACTCCTAACCCACAAATCTAATTCATTTTCCTGCCTTTGAAAAAAATTATAGGCTTTGAGCCATTTTAACTGATTAACAACAAAGGAAATAAATGCCTGGTATTGGATATCACCCACAAAAGGGTTAGGATTTGTCTCACAATCATTTTCCAATATTAGATTATGCAAATAAAACTCACACAAGAGGCGTTGTACCTTTACCCCATAGAGTTTGCAGCATGTTACAAAGTCATCTATAGTTTTTAGCTCTATATATTTTCCTGCCCTAACTACCTTAATCTTTAGCTGTAAATATATTTCTAATAAAAATAAAGCATAGTTCTTGGCAGGGCATCTATAGGCTAAGACATTAGTGTACAATGAGTAGTCCATTCGATTTTGGGCTAATTTTAATTGATTTATTACCTTTCCATCCTTCTCCTCTGCCTTTCGACACTTCTTGTGGGCTTCAACTTCTGCTTCATGGATAGTCTTCATCACTTGCTGCAACTCTTCATATCTCTTCTTAGGGACAGTGTCTTCTTCCAACTTTTCCCTTTCCAGTCAAGCCTGTGCCAACTCCTCTTGGAGTTTGGCTAATGTAGGGTCACTAAAAGTATTCTGACCACTAGCTTGCATGTTTTCACTTGAAGCGAGTCCCTCTAGAACAACTTGTGCTGGAACAACTGTTTATGTTCCTTATCTCCATAATTAGGCTTAGCCATAGCTTCTGCAACTTGGGGGTTCATCTTAGCGACCACTTTTCTCTTTTTAAAAATTCACTTGGTGGCTATGCTTCTTCTCTTGGGGGCTCGCTTGGGCATTTGTTTCATTCTAAGAACCCTAATGGTTTTCCTGAGTTGTTCCACGAGTCTCTGAAGCTTCATTCGTTCCCTCCAAAGCTTTTCAATCTCAGTTACTTTCTTCCTTTTTCTTAATGAAACGATTGTTCCTTTTTCTGAACCTATTTGCTCAACAGGGTTTTGGTCTTCATCAGCCGTGCCTTCAGTTGGGCTCTCTTCTATGTTTTCTTCTTGGGGTTCTTCTTCAATATTCATATGCCCTTGGCTATATTCTTTGGGAATTATACCCTCAATTGACTTTGCAATCCCCTGAGAACTTTCAGGTTGGGATATTGCTTCGGCGTTCTCATTTTCTTGTTCATGCTTTTCAGGGGAAGCAACCCTAGCTGGCTCTATCACTTCGTTAGGGTTTGTTGTTTCATCTTGCATTTCTTCAGTTGTTTCTTTGTTGACAGGAGAGTGCTCGTGAAACTGATTGATATCAATTTTAAGGTCCAAAGGGCTATGAGGTTGTACATAGTCACTCATATTGGCCAGAATTTGGGCCAATTGGTCTTCCCGTAAAGGGCTTCGTGGTGAACTTGCAGTAGTATTTTTGGGAGGCTCTGTTCCTTCTCTTTCACTACTGTGATTATCTTTGTCCTCCTCATAGGTATGGTAGCTAACTTCTTCCTCATCTGAATATCGAATTTCTCCCTCAATTTCTGCTTCTTCATTATTTCCTTCTTCTGCACTAGTTTGTTTCTCACCACTAGTGTGGTGGCTTATTTCTTCTTCATCCGAATATCGAATTTCTCCCACCATTTCCTCTTCTTCATCAATACGAGGACTTCCTCCTTCCAATTGTGGAGGTTGTTCATCCTCCGAGATGGGAAATTCCAAGGGCTGGCTACTACTACCTGGAAGTCCTTATATCATTCCCCTACATCATTTTGAATGGAGGGACTATCTGCAAATTGATGGCTCAGCTATTGAGCTAGCCATTCTCTTATGTTTTGGAGCAGGTAAAGCTAACCCTCCATCAATGGAGAATATCAAAACTTCCCAGCTGGTCTGTTGTTGGGTGAGACTACGACTCACTATTAATCTGATTAGGCAATGGTGGCTCACCACCATGTTTGCGTGCTGAGCTTTTCTTATACTACGGGCAATATCATGCAGTGAGGAATTTAAAAATGCAGGAAAATTTACAGTGCATTTCTACTTTAATACTGCCAATGACTTAAGGTGGCGAGGTCTTACCACGTCTTTCCTTCCGTCACATGTTATATAGGCCTACACTATCTTGGCCAATTCTGTCCATGTTTCTCCTAATGATGTTGGCTGAACTCCTCTGCCTTTGACGACCAATGTCTATCCGTCATCTTGAAAAATATTCATGGCTTCTTGAAGTCTGGCCTTCTTCTGAGTCCATATAGTCCCTTGCGCTAGTATACCAAACACCTCTGCAATTATTTCATCAGTTACAGCTATCTGTCTTCCTGTAACCATGGAGTATCCTTCCTGCAAGTTCTATAAAAACTCGGTAGCCACTGTTTCATGGGGTTGTTGCATCCTCGTGAAATATGTAATCCATCCCAAATTTTCCAAAATCTGTCGTGCAGCATCAGAAACAACTAGCACTTGCGGCTTACTACGAATTGGTCATCCTCCCATCGTCTCTGCACAATGTTACTTCTTTCCAAACACAGTGATTGTAATTGAACAGCACAACACATTGAATTGGAATAATATCGTTAAATTTTTGTTATTCCCTAGAATGTAGGGATTTGGTTCGCATACAGGTAAAGAAATATTAGGATTTGATCTACATGCAGACATCTGCGCCCCCCCTAAAGGATGAGAGGCTGTCCTCGACCGTCAATTAAGAGAGGGAAGTGTTGCACAACAGTTGTAGAGTAGGAAAAAGTAGGCATAATTATGATACATTCAATCAAATTATAGCATTTACTGAAATCAATGCGTGTGATAAATCATAAATAGATATAGAAACATTTGTAATGATTCAAAGATAAGGAGAAGGGATAGCATAAGATAAACATAAGTACAGATGCGTTTATTACCCACTCAAACTAATGTGATCGATTTATGATGATTTTTGTGTATAATAGGTTCGAAATCAAAGGTTAAGGATTCATACTTTCATTTGATATTTAAATAGAGATATAGGAAAAAGGGTTTAATATTACTATTGATGTGTATAAATGTGACTCCAATACCATCAACAGAGCTCAGTTTCCCACAGGTGTCCATAACCTTGACAAAGTTGCTTTCTCACCCTTGGAACCATTGTCCTTTATTTATGTTGAGGAAGTGCCTGTTAAATGTCATAACGGAGGCCATTGTGCTTGTTAAATGTCATAAGGATAATCGATCATATTAATTCAGTGGTAGTAAGACAACAAAATAATGTTATTGATTATGTCCCTTTTTCCTTTTTCTTATCATTACCAAACAATTTTCTTAAATTTCTTTTGATTTGCTGATTACAGTAAGGTTTAATTTGTATGATTATATATAAATAGTATTCTTTCCTTTAGAAGAGTCATCAGAAATCTTCAAAATTCTGATCTAAAACAAAAAACAATCCACTCAAAAGGTGTTGTTCCTTTAAAAAGAACAACAGAAATAATCTGCGGAAATGTTGTTCCTTCCGAAAGGAACAACAAGAATCTGTGAAACTATTGTTCCTTTCAAAAGGAACAATAGAAGTGTTGTTCCTTTAGAAAGGAACAAAAAAAACTCAAAACAAACGAAATAAACAGAGTTTTGAAAAAAGCGAATTCCATGAAACAACCAATCAAAATAAATTAACAATATTTATGTACAAAATTTTAAAAAGAAATAAAGAAATGATTTAATAAATAGGTGCTGAGGAGGAGTTATCCCCTTCAACCAGAATTTTCATGGTAGAATCTTCCCGTAATTGTTGGTAAAAGGATTCTCGGGTAAGCAGTTTATGATACAATCGTACTCGATGATCTCTTACTTTGAAGGAATGTCCAGATCCATCAATGGTGGTTAATGTAATAGTGCCATTGTCATGCAATTTTTGTATTTCATAAGGCATAATCCATCATGTCTGGAGTTTCCCTGGAAAATCCTGAAACCTAGAATCATATAGGAGTGCCCAGTCTCCTTCGTGGAAGATCTTTTCTTTCATGAGGGCGTCATGCCATTTTTCTCTCTGTTGTTGAACTAACGCTGTGTGCTGAAGAGAAGAGAGACTAATTTCATCTAAATCATTAATTTACTGCAATCTTTTGGCCTAGGCTTCATTTAAATCTAGACCCACCTTTTGGGTTGTTCTTAATGTATGAATTTCAAACTCTATTGGAAAGATGGACTCTTTTCCAAATACCAATTGATATGGTCAATATCCTGTAGTGGGTCTCCACGTTGTTCGGTATGCCCACAATGCTTCTGGAAATCTGTAGGCCCAATCACGTATGTGTGAGGCAACGGTTTTTGTTAATATAGATTCAATCACTTTGTTCGTGCTCTCTACTTGGCCATTTGCCTATAGGTGGTATGGGGTTGTAATCTTGTGCTGAATGTGGTAATTTTTTAGTGTTTCAGCTAGTTTATTACCTGCAAACTGTGGTCCTCCATCTATGATTATGTCCCTTGGGAGGCCGTATCACACAAAATTTGAAAAAGAAACTGTATTATAGAGTCCTCTGTAGCTTTTGAAAGTGCCTTTGCTTCAACCCATTTAGTGACATACTCGGTTGCAACTAGGATGTATGTTTTTTGGTTTGATGGGGGGCTAATAGGGCCAACAAAATCAAGGGTCCAGCATTCAAATGGTTCAATTACTAGTTCAGGGTTCAAAGGCATTTCATCAGACTACCCAGGGCGACCTGCCCTTTGGCAGCTATCACAAGCCTGCACAAATTTTTTGGCATCTTTAAAGATGGTAGGCCAATAATAGTCTATTCGTAAAACCTTATGGGCAGTTCTACGATCTGCAAAATTCCCACCACACTGCCCATCATGGAATGGTTTCAAAATATCAAATACCTCGTCCTCCTGGATGCATCTTCTTATTTGCATATCTGATCCTGTGTGAAATAGGTAGCCCACAATCTAAGAGAATCGAGTACTACGATGTATTATCTGTTTTCGTTCATTAAGGGATAAATGTTTAGGTAGTTTACCTATTGCCAAATAATTTTCTATATCAGTATACCATGGGGTTCTGATAGTAATAACGAACAAATGTTCATCTGGGAAGTGGTCTTCAACTGCTTTTGTGTCTGTTAGCTTTGGCCTTCTTGACATAAAATCAGCTACAGGGTTCTCTTTTCCAGGTCGATCTTTGATTGTAATGTCGAATTCCTGCAATAAAATCAACCATCTCGTCACTTTTACATTTGTAATAGCTTTATTTGCTAAAAATTTAATGGCAGAGTGATCAGTATATAGTACTACAGGATACCCAGTTATATAACGTTTAGACTTATTTACAGCATGTACTACAACTAAAAATTCCTTCTGAGTCACGGTATAATTTAATTTAGCCGGGGATAGATTTTTGCTAATATAATAGATTGCATATGGTTTCTTGTCTTCCTCCTGCCCAAGTACTGCTCCAATTGATGTGTCTGAGGCATTGGATGAAATTTGGAATGGAAAATTCCAATTTGGGCTCCTCAACATTGGGTATGTTGAAACAAGTTTTTTCAGATCGTTGAAGGCATTGTCACATTTATCTGTCCAAATAAAATCAACATTTCTATTTAGTGCATATAAAGGTGCAGGTATTAGAGAATAATGTTCTATAAATATCCTATAATAACCAGAAAATCCAAGAAAGCTACGTACCTCTGTTTGTGTGGTGGGTGTGGATATTAACAAAATTATCTGAATTTTAGCTGGGTCCACCTGAATTCCAGCTGCTGAAGTCATCCATATATACTTCGAGCCCTTCATTTATTAAATCAACAAAGATGTTGAGAATGGCCCTTTGGAATGTAGCAGGGGCATTGCATAGGCCAAAGGGTAAGAATTGGTAGGAAAATGTCCCCCATGGACAACTAAAAGTAGTTTTGTCTTGGTCTTCAGGGGCAATCTGAATTTGATTGTACCCACTGAAGCCATCAAGGAAGGAAAATAATTTCTTTCTTGCCAACGTGTCTAACACCTGGTCAATGAAAGGAAGGGGAAAGTGGTCTTTCTGGGTTGCCTTGTTAAGTTCACGGTAATCTACACATAATCTCCACTTTTTGTTCTTCTTCGATACCACTACTAATGGAGAGATCCACTTGCTATCAGATATTGGGTAGATTAAATTAACATCCAATAGCTTTTTGTAATTCAGCTTTCAAAATATCTTTAAGGTGAGGGTTTAGTCTTCTTTGGGGTTGGAAAATGGGTCTCGCATCTTTTTCGATATAGATGTGGTGTGTGCATAATTGGGGGTCAATTCCCTTCATGTATCGGTAATCCCATGCAAAGGCTGCTTTGTATTTCTATAGTAATTGGACCAACTTCTCTTCTTGTTCAGCAGTAAGATTTTTGTTAATGTTTCGAGTTTTTCCCGGCTCAGTTTCTACAATCTTGCTATTGTACACAGAAGTAGTGGGTATTACTTGATCAGGAATGTCTTTTAGAGGATCTTCTTCTTCCTTATTATCAAATGCTGCCTTGATCATGTGACATTGTAGATGGGATATGATTTGTGGTTTATTAACAAAACTGTTGATGATATCGTCCTTTGTTTGATCTTTAAAATCAAGAGCATCTTCTATAGTTAGAGGTGATCTCATATTTTCCATAAGATATGATACATGTTGTTTTCTTATTTTGATTATTGATAGGCTTGGCTGGGCTGGGGGATATAAATCTAAATTCTTGACATAGTTTCCCCTTGTTATTGTCATGTTGCCTTGTCAGCATCCAATATAAGCATCAGCAGTTGCCAACGAAGGTCTACCTAAGATTAGCAGGTGTCCATCTAGCCGGTTCTTTGGATTGATAACCAGGAAGTCAGCAGGGTATTCCCAGGAATCTACTGATACCATTACATCTTGTAGTGTACCCTCTGGTTTGACTACCGATCAGTCAGCCAATTCCAATAAGGTTGTTGTTGGTTCTAGCGATGTAATTCCAAGTTTTTGACAGGTGGTGGTTGTTAGGATATTGATTGCTACTCCCAAATCAACTAAGGCATTTGGAAACAATTTCCCATGGATTTGCACTGTCACTAGGGGATTTCCTGGGTCTTCGTATTTTACAGGTGTTTACATTCCTGATAATAAGTCAGATAAAGTACCAACTATTTGGACAGTTGGATTGGTGGTTTTTCTCCTCTTTGGCTTCTTTATGCATAATTCCTTAATGGTTTTTGCATATATAGGGATGTCTTGGATAGCTTGGAGGAGAGCGATTTTTATACACAAATTTTTTAATTCTCCCAGAAGATCAAAATGAGGATTTTCTAATGGGCATGGTATGATTAATCGTTTTGGGAATGGTGCAGAGGAAGTTGTTACTTGTTGTTGATTTTGTTGTTGAACCTCATTCTCTTTTTGTAATATTTGTTATACAAGTAACAAATCTTCAATATGAACATTATTTTTTCTCTCTATTTCTACTATGCACCCAGACCTTAATTGAAGGTCATTACACTCCCTTAGTTCAGTTTCTAATTCTGAAGGTTCCATTATTTGGACAGACTGAATTGGCCTATTGTTTGGGTTTGGATTGGGCTGGGCTGGGAGTTGTGGTCTTAAGTTGGTCTGGGGGTTTGTATAGGGAGCTGGAAATGTAGGTTGAGAGAGAGGAATTGTTCCAGCCAGCTGATTTGTAGGTCTTTTCCACTTTGACTGCCAGGCCTGACTCTGCGAAGTAGAGGGGGACCATTGTGTTGGATAAGTATTGTTTTTCCAAAATGGTGGGCAGAAAGGAAAACTTGGCCAATTAGTTTGATTAGTTTTATTTTTCCATGATGTTGTAGGGAATAGCTGTTGTTACCAATTGGGGAAAGGTGGTTGATTTTTCCACATTCCATTATATTGCTGAGCATTGTATTGAGGAGGTTGAAAAGAAGAAAATGGATCAGTTGGAATACCTGATTGTGGCTGCCATTGTCAGCGCTGATTAAGTAGACATACCACTTCTGATTCTTCTTCTGCCTCCATATAAACTGCTTTTAGGCCAGGAAGCGAGGGACATCCTTCAGTAGGGTAATATTTCATGCAAATGGCGCAAACTTTGATTACATCTACTGGGCATTCTTTGTGGTTGTGTTTCTTCCTGCATCCGGGACAGAATATCGCCAAATTTTGCTCTACTTTTGCTTGCTTTTGTTTGTCTTGCATAATGTCGAACTGCATTGTTAGAGTCCCTAGTATATCTGTTTTAAAATCTTCCAGTAGGTTTCCAATCTCTGCACTAGTTACACCTTCATTAGAGGTCTTATTGTCTCTTGTAATCATATCACGTTCGGCTGATTTTAGCCTTGTGTTGCCCCTCGAACTCCTGATACACAAATCAATGATGTTAGCATAGCTTTCCTGATATATATCACCTTTTCCCATAATATTCAATGTTTCAACCCATTGATCTTTCATTCCCTAATTAATGTAGTTTTCAGCACATTATCAGGTAAGGGTAAGGATGCATAAGGAGATCTCTGAAGATTGTATTGAAACCATTCCACATATTCTTCCAAGGTTTCATTTGGTTTTGCAGTCATTTGGAATATTTCATCTTTTAGTTCCCGATACCTGTAATAATCTTGATACTTCTTTAAAAACGTAGCTTTCATTTGATCCCAATCAGTTATGACACCCCCACCTAACCCCGTAAACCATTGTAATGCTGCTCCTTTTAATGTAGAAGGAAATATTTTTAATTTTTGGGGATTGGTGGTATAATCATATCCCCTGCATAACACATCGAATTCAAACAAAAATGCATCTGGATCTTCTGATGTTAAGCCATGAAATGTGGGAATATGTTGAAGGGGAATGGCCTTCATCGGTGCATTGACTGCAGTATCTACTATAGGATATTACAGCGTAGAGGTTTGCTGGGGTGTTTGCTGGTTCTGGTTTTGGTTCTGGGCCATTTGGTCAAAGATGTGCCGATATTCTTCTGGGATCTCAACGAAATTCCTAGGCTGACTAAAAGGAGCAGGAATGGCCTTGAAATCGCTTCCTTTGTCTGTAACAATAAGTATTGCTTGTTGACCTACCATTTGAGGTGATTCAGGACCTTGCTTTTGAATGAGTTTAACAGCACTTCTATTATCTGGACTGCTTACTGTTTGCGCTATTTGAATAGGAGATTTTGGTTCTTCTGTTTCTCCTGTTTCCCCTTCTCCTTCACGAAGATTACTAGAGTTCCCTTCTTGAGGGGAAATTATGCAGGGATTCTCAATTTCTTCGGAATCTTGCTCAATTCCCACCGTTTGACTATGTATCTCAGCAAAGGCTTCAGATGGTGACTCTATAGCCTGAAGGGAACTAGTAGGCTTTCTAGAGATAACTTTCCTAGGTCCTACTGATGGCTGAGATTCAGTCCTTTTAAGGATTTCATCAATAAAATTTGTCTACACAAGGGTCACCGGTCCCTCAGTTTTTTCAATTTTATAAGGAATTTTGTTTTTCTTAGTTGGTTTATTCATTCAAGAAAACAAGCCTTCATTCCTACCTAAAGAGAGAAGCTTACCAAATTCTGCTGTGAAGCGGGCTGTGAGCAAGTGTGTTTCTTGCCCAGTGCGCAGGTTCTTACCTTTCGTCTTTAATACCCATTTCTTCGCAAGAAGAATAAAATCAATTGTGCATCACTCCTTTGAAATGGCATACAATCTCCCTGGAAATGGCACCAAAATTTTGGAGCATAAAAAGGTATCTTTTAAACACCTAATTAGCCTACATTAATTATCGATCTGGAAGTGACTTTTTATTTCAAGAGTGTACTCTGTCTAAGGCTGCAATTAACTAAGAGTAATGCTATGAAGATGTAGTGCAGAATTATAAATAAAAGAGTAAACGGATGCTTCTAAAGAAATCTAATTACAGTAACATAAATGGGAATGCTCTGAAATCTTAACTACATCAATCTGCAAAACATCAGTCAGGGATACAGTAGCAATAACTCATTCCCTTAGAAATCGATGCAACTGAAATCACACTGAGACAAGATAACCAGTCTGGGAACTTGGAAGAAGTAACCAATGTCCTCTACAGTTGGTGGTCCTGTTCTTGAAGCAACCAAAATGAAATCAAACTCAAACTACATGCTGATGAAAATAACTGAAAGGAACATAAGTTGGAAAGGAACAACATCTTGTAATTCCTATGTGTACACAACAACTGTAAACGATCTATCTGCTAATCTGAATCTACGAATTAGAAATGAACAATAAACAAGAATGGAATAGCAAACATGAATTGAACAACAATTCTAAACTTAACGCAATCAGGAAACTAATCTTAATACTTCAACCCTGTCAACAGCTAATACTACAAAATAAGAAATCATAAAGAATGATAAACCAATAGAACAACAAGTAGAATTAAGTATAGAACAACAAAGCTTTATAAAGATAGCAAGATAAATAAAACAACAAATATGCCTCTTGCAAATGATAGAATAGCAGTGAAATTCGTTAATGCTCACAATGAATCCGAATTCTATCCAGCAGCAATCAATCAACTCTGTAATCGTAATGAATTTAAACACAACTTCACACAACAGTAAGCAAAGGTTAGAAATACAAACAGTAGGGTAATTCCACCAGGGTCGGGACCTTAGCACCAGTGCAACACTGCTGGGCTACTTCAGAACTTGAGAGATGAAATGAAACACATATTTTATATTAATCGAGCATAAAGTATTACAGAGACCGCTCTCTAAAGCCGAGAGTCAATAAAATGCAATATTACAAAAGAAGTGTTTTGAATACAAGAATATCTGACCCCCCTAATCACTAAAGGCGTTGCCTTATATATCAGACTCTGATGGACAAGACGAGGAATAACATGAGGCTTGGACAGTGATCCCTCAAGATCAAAGGATCCTGAGGGATTCTCTTCCCTTCTTTTAATTATCACATGATTTACTTTGACCAAAGCCGAGATGTCCCCTGCCTTTTCTTAGCGATGCATTCAAATTTCCTTGTCTTTGGCAGGATTTGGTCTAACGCTGGAGGAACAGTAGTTTCATTCATCTTCGCCTCGCCTTTCGTATAGCTGTTCACTTCGCCTAATTCCTGTTTTTATAAAAAAAAAGCAATCTTTAGTCATCTTTTTACAATAAACATACATCTTTCCAATTCTACCATAATTCTTATAATAAATCACCTTCCTAAGGTAAAAATGATTATGTCTATAGTAAAAGAATGAGAAAATACACAGTGATTTCATACCTTTTCCGCTGCTCAACAAGGTAGAGGGATAGCTGGGAAGCCAACTCCATGTGTTATCAATTAAATTGTAATCAATAACATCTTCTACAAACCTACATCGATGATGAAAGAGTGAATGTGTGAAACAAACATGATCTCCAACTCCTGCGCAATCCCAAAATGAACTCCCAATTTTTTTATTCCATTCCTCCCTAAGGGAGGAAGTCGTCTATGCAATCTTCATCCATTTCGATGCTGGCAAGTTGGACAGAGACACCTGGTGGCCCTCCTCACTCTTAAAATTCAACTCCCACACACTAATCACATCCACCTCCTTGCACTTCCTTCGTCCTCCAGCTCAATGTCGAACAGAAACATAGCTATCAGAGACGAATAGGAGACGGGAACCGCAACTGACCATTTGTGAATCACCAACACCCTCCGTCAATTCTCGAGCGAATGGTGTAAAACGCATGGATATGAGGTTGGGCTTGGAATCAGTCCCCTCCTCTAAGGGAATGGTGAAACACCCGATACCATGCACCGAGTCCCCTACCTCCATCCACGAATAGTGTGTGTATAATGTTCCGTTGCAGTTAAGAGGCTTAGTGATTCGCAGTCCTAGATTCATAGGAATGTATCCCACTATTTTCCATCTTTTTTGGGAGGGTTCGTAAATTTCCACCAAATGTTGTTCTTCCCACAATCTATTTTCAACTGACCAGTGGTCTCGTTTCCCAATAGTTGCAACTTTGTATGTAGTGTCATCCACAACAATGCAATATGAGCTATAAGAGTACATTCTTGCCTCTGGGTTTGGAAGGTCTATAATTTTAACGAACATTCGTGTATAAGGATTGGAAAGTGTATACAGATTTCTACTTTCGAATTCGTTGACCAACATGAGTCCTCCCACAGATTACTTGAAAGAAGTTGCATATTTCCAGTCCACCTTAAGGAATGAAATTTCAAGACATGAGTTAATCCAAGTCCTTCTGTAAAAACAAAAAGCCATACAAGGAGATTTCATACTGAAATCACACACAGCTAGGAGAGCCTGATTCTTGTTGAGAGATGCCTCAGCCCACCTGGTTAGGAAGTAGTTTGAAGATAGAAATTTGTTCCATTGCTTGCAAATCATGCGATGGCTATATACACACTCCACTGGCAGACGTGCACATATTTCTTTTTGAAAGTCACTAGGCAATTCGTTCCACCATGAGGAGGCCTTTACCATTTCCATATGTATAACTATAACTCAAGGAGACCAAAACAAATACAGAGTCTACAGAGTCTAAGGACATATACAGAATCGAAGAACACCTACAATGTCAAGAAATATGAAATAAGATATGAAATATGACTCCAATGTCAATATTTATAGCACAAGTATGAAGATTGAGCATCCTTGAAACAAAATATGTCACATCGGTTCAGAGGTTATAGTATGAATAGAAAGTATTTAGACTTACTATATAAAAATATAATATTATAGAAAAATATAATATTATAAATAAATGAAAAAAAAATTGCTGAACAATTTTGGTTGGGTTTTATGTAATTTTGAAAAATATAAAAAATTATTATGAAAAATATAGTATAATATAATAATATAAAGGAATCATGTTAGATCTAAGAGTTTTGTGATGTAGATAAAAGAACTTTTGGATTAATCACATCATTAGGATTAGGTCGACGTTTCAAGCCAACTAAACGTCCACCTAATCCTAATGATGTGATTAATCTGAAAGTTCTTTTATCTATAAAGGAATCAATAATTTTGTTTGATGGTTTTTTAGTAATGGATAACAAGTATGTACTATTTAGCTTTATTTATTTATTTATAAAATAGTATTAATAGATAATAATAATAATAATGAATGAGTACATTCTATTAAGCATAATAAGTAATTTCATAGAAACTACCTCCACTATCTTATTATTAGTAGAATTATTTTATAAATGATCACAAGCGCCAACATGTCTTCAACTCTAACAGAGGCTAATTGGGAGAACCATTATGGAATCAAGTTGAGGAATATAAATCCGATCATGCAACTAGATGTCCTCTCACATTTTTTTTTCCCATTAGACTAATGCCAACAAGTTGTCCAATATATTGAAAATGGTTGTTATTGATGTCAAATGTTGTCCAAATGAACGAGGAAATAACATAGTTAAACAACATATTACAATACATTTCTAATTGTGTATGGAACTTCCTCTAATTCCATAAGAATAAAGAGATATGATCCAAGATATCCACGTGGATCATTCCCCCCCCCTTAGGAAGAAATGGTCCTCATTGCATGCAAAGCCTCCATGAGTTGAGGAAGTTTTTGTTGAACTTGGTCCTTGGTGAACCACTTGCCCTGGTGAAGGAGTTGGCTTGCTTTAAAAAATCGATATAGTTGGATCCTCTGGGTGTTCTTGAACTCTGTCTCCATGATACGATCAATTATGGCTTGTTCCATGTATTCTATGTTTAAATCTATTGATGTGAGTTGTTTTGCAATGTCGAATGTGTCGAGTAATGGTGGAAAGTAGGCCTCAAGGTAGTCTGCATTGAACCATGTGTGTGAACCGAGTAATGATGGAATATTGAGATCGAAGGAATTGTCCCGTACAACTTTGGCAATGGTGTATGGTCCATATCAAAGTCGACGAAGCTTGCGGTGGGATCAAATGCGGCCCTCCTCTGGAAAATGTAGCCAAAAATTATCGCCCACCTGGAAGTTGTGTGGCACCCGATGTTGATCATGTTGATGCTTATACGTTGCATCGTTTCTGTCAATATATCATGTACTTATTGTCAGATGTGCTTAATGTGCAGAATGAAGTTGTTCTCCTTGTCAGCTTTAGACTCAACACCAGTCGAATATGTCTATGTATCCGTAAATGACATGGCCATATCAATGGGACATAGTGGCTGGAATCCCGAACCCACCTAAAAGGGGCGACGACTAGTTAAGCTGTGGAGAGCCTAGTTATAGTTGTGTTGTACATAGGGAAGGCTTTCATCCCATGTATGTGGATGCTTCGAGTTGTACATGCGTAGGATGTGTACGATAATCATGTTGAAAACCTCTATTTTTCCATGAGTTTTGGGGTGGACCATTGTGGAATTAGTAAGCATGGTGTCCAACATCGACCACAGACTTGACCAAAATGTATTGAGGAACCTGTTGTCCTCATCTAAGATAATGGACTATGGGATTATAAAGTGTACCCACACTAGTTCAAATAATAGTTTAGCATTGGATTCTTCTATGATATTCTTATTTCAGTCCGCCATAATGTCCATCTAAGATAATTTGTCATAAACCACAAAAACATAGTCGTTTCCATGCTTGGTAGAACGAAGGTCCAACATGTAACGTGGAGATGGATTCCCAAGGTTGACTAGGGGTAGGTAGCACACTATATATGCCCTTCCTTTTAATTTTCGGTTTGGAAATGGCACAATAAGTGCATGATATTATATACTTCTCGACGTCTTGTCAAAGGTTCCGCTAATAGAAATTATTCTGCAAAACTGTCGCTATTTTCTCGACCCAAAAATTTCTAGTGACTTGACTGTAGTGATTTTCCCAAATGTTATTGGCACGCTCACTTGATTTTGTGTAACCAGCTCCAAAAATAGAAGAAAAGAGATATCAACGCCTTAGAAATAAGCCACTTCGAGGGGTAAACCTCCAATACATTACATAATTCAACAATTCTTGGATGATACAAATGACAAAACCTCCTTTCTATATATAGGAGTCCATGGGGCCACAATGTAATCGTAGTGGGCCACAATGTAATCCTAGCTGACATAACAATAATAATGTAAGGGCACAATAATAACAATATGGGGGTTACAGGGGTACAACAATAACAATAAGTGGGGTTAGACTAACATAATAAGGGACTACACTATTAATATAGGGGCTTAACATGCCCCTCTCCTTCAAACAAGTGTTGTCCTCAGCGCTTGATTATTTCTTGATGCTTATGTATAAAATTCTCATTCTCCCATGTGGAATCTTCTACAAGAAAGTTCTTCCACTTACTGAGATAATATGAAATTGATTGTACATGTCGCATTCTTGTTTCTATGACTCCTTCAGAACTTCTTTCAATGTGATGTTGATCTTCCGGTTGTTTCATTAGATTCTGCACCAAAGTTGGGTTATCCTTTGAGAGTTGGAGAACTTGTTGTTGATCCTTGATGTCATCTTCCACTAATTTATCATCCATATTAGCTATTATTTTATCCTTCAAACCATCCAACTTATCCTTCATTTCTTCTTTTAAACCATCTATGTCATCTACGGTTGCTCTTCGTATGATCAAAATTTGTTGCACTTGGTACCATAATTTTGATATCTCATACTGCAATTCTTCCTCTTCATGCGTCATAGTATAGATTTATGAGGGCATAATGGGTGTTGAATTCTTTTTAGGAGGCATCTCAGAACTCAATACTGAAATATATGCTCAATAGGCCCTTGGAATCACTTCAAACTGATTTTTCAAACAAGATTTATGCAATTCAAAAAAACAAATAAACACCTTTTACTTGCTTTTGAGGAGCTCGATATTGAAATTTGATTATCTCTGTGATTGCAGCACTTAAATATCTTAATTTCAATACTGAAATTTCCCTCTAAATTATCTTTCGAATGCCACAGGTCTGACCTGATTTAGATTCTCCAAGACAAAGTTGTGTCCAATCTCCCACAATGACCTAATTATGGACTGGTTCAGTAGAGTGAAATTGTATGACTTTCCACGTGTCCCTGTTTCATCCTTTGTCTCTGAAATTGATATCCACGAAACTAAAGTCCATGTACTTGTGACCAATTTTTACGGAACTCCAATCTGATGCCCAGAGAGAGAGTTATTGAACTTTTCCCACGATCACCTCTTTGAGATGAAATTCGGGAGCCTGAAAAAGCACTACCTTCCACAGATCATATCTCCAAAAATGTTGTGAAACAAGCTTTGAAATGTTTTGATAAATTTACTCAGGATTTCAGCTTCGCACCATATGAATTTCAGATTCTGCAACTTCGTAGAAAAAAATTTATAGCGCAAATGCCACAATGACCTGTTTAGGAGCCTGAAAAAAGACCTAACTTCCACAGATCATAACTCCGAAAATATTGCGAAACAAGCTCTGAAATTTTTAGAAAGTCTTCCTCAAGATTTTGGCTTTGCACCATAAAAATTTCAGCTTCTGAAACGTCGTAGAAATAATTTATAGTGAAAATTCCATGATGACCTGTTCGGAGCAGCGAAACCCTAGAATCCAAAGCTCTGATACCAAATGTTGTGTAACCAGCTCCAAAAATAGAAGAAAAGAGATATCAACGCCTTAGAAATAAGCCACTTCGAGGGGGAAACCTCCAATACATTACATAAATGAACAATTCTTGGATGATACAAATGGAAAAACCTCCTTTCTATATATAGGAGTCCATGGGGCCACAATGTAATCCTAGTGGGCCACAATGTAATCCTAGCCGACCTAACAATAATAATGTAAGGGCACAATAATAGCAATATGGGGGTTACAGGGGTACAACAATAACAATAAGTGGGGTTAGACTAACATAATAAGGGACTACACTATTAATATAGGGGCTTAACACTTGACAGAACACAAAGGCGTCCCATGTGACATAATAGTGAATCTTGGTGGTGAAAATTTGGAACTTTCTTACGTTCAAGGAGTGTCCCGTATCTGTTGCCAAATTCTGTATCACTTTTGTAGATTTTCTGCCAACATGAAGTCTTATTCCCAGAAGAATCAAGCATAGTGTTTAGCGCCATAATAGGCTTTGAGGTGAAGCAATCTATAACATCATTGGTTCTACCCTTTTTGTACTGGATTATCAACTCAAATTATTGCAGATATGTGAACCATTTATGATGGCAATCATTCTACAACTTCTGTTGTGTCTATATGAATTGCATGGGTCAGTGATATGTGTGGTTGAGTATTTCCTCCCCCAAAATGTAATGATCCCATCATGACAAACCTGCACAATGAAATACATCTTTTTGTCATAGGTGGGTTACTTATGGACTCTCTCTTAAAGTGTGTCACTATGATAGGTCATTAGGTGCCCCTGCTAAGAAAGAACTACCCCAATATCATAGTGAGAGGTGTCATATGTCTCGATCTCAAATGGTTGTTTCAAGTCTGGTAATGTGTGCACTAGAGCTGAACATAGGTGATGCTTCAACTCTTTGAACACCTTCAATTGATGTTCAAACCAAAATAATTATGTTTTTCACCCACTTTGGTGACTTGACTCAAAGGCGAAGTGATATGAGAGAACCCGAACACTGTCATGTACCCAAATTTATTTATTTTTCATCATCTACTATTTTGGGTTAATGATCGTCATCCCTCCTTTATCATCTTAACATCATAAATAAACTTCATGTTTTCTAATGCTACAATGGTACTCTAACCATTACTCATTAAATAAGACACTTATAACATCTTAGCAAGTTGGATCCTTACTAGGTTGAAGGAGTCCTAACTCTTTAAAAAAATTTACATGCTTATTCCACAGGCTAATATTGATAACCTACCTTTACATAAATTAACCTATAATATAAAATTTACATAGCTTTACATACATTTACATACATTAACCCTCATATATTTAAACCTATACTCTATACCTACTCTAATATTTCAATTACCTATATTCCTTTTATGGAATGTTTTTCTATACCCTTACTCTTATATTAAATGTAGATAGGATTATACAAAGTCTTTAACACCCATTAAATAACTCCATTTCTCATTTAATATGTTGACCCTACCTCGATGACATGGCTCGCTCAGGGTGAACCATGTGGCAGAGGCCATGTGCCTTCACGTGGCCTTCACCCTTATCAATGCCAAAAGCGAATGGATGAGATCAAAGGGATTAGATATATGACTCAAAAATGTGAATAAAACCCTAAGGGTTATACCTGCCCTTCTATTCCTCATTTCAGTTTTTTTACTGTGTTTTTTGTGACATTCATTCCTGAGGGAACTATGCCACCATAGCTCGAACCTGCAACTTGATTTTCAGAGCCATGGTAGCTTGATTTCTCCATGAAATGAACCCTCTATGTGTTTATCATGTTCAGTGTGGAATAATAATGGTGTTGCGCAGAGCATTTCTTTGCTATGGCCTCAAGGTAAGGATTTTACAGTGATTCTCCTGCATTTTCTTTTGGTGTGAACACATAATTGTAATTGTTCTTAAATCCTCTAGGTTGTTTCCTAATTTCGTTTTTTTTGTGTTGCATGAAACCCCATAGCATTGTTAGACTCAGCCTTCATCTCATGTAACTTTGTTTTTCATTTTCCCTCTGTTTTATTGTCTTGGATTTCGTTAAATTTAGAATATCCGTGTCACTATGGGTTTGTTACGTTTATCAGAGGTGAAACCCTCTATCTCCTTTACGTGGTCATTTCGGTAAAGGTTTCTTACTCTTGTCACTACATTCAATGACACGTTATGGGGTTCAATTTGGAACTCCTCTGGCCCCTTTCCTTCCAATACGAGGTAAGTGGATTCTTTACACATTCTAGTTTCAGGGTTTCTACCCTTGTACATCACTCATATTTTGGGATTATATATATATATAATTCCAGTCATGGGTGTAGTATATATTTCACTCCCATAATTGATGGGTTTAGCACTATGCATTTGATTTGTTACATGGCCTATTTGATTAGGAGTCCTAATCCCTATTCAATCTCTCGTTCGATTTCGATGTATCTGATATGTTAGCCGAGCTATTAGAAACTTCCTTTATATTTGGTGTATATTCAAATTTCACATAATTTCTCGTATGTAACCTGGAATTCAAATAGTCAATTAAATCTCGGTCTAGTTATAATTGCATTTGGAATTTTTGTGAAAGCGTATGAAAATCGTTACCTCCATTACATTCTGATTTTAGTCACTGGTTTTTCGATGTACCCATTAGCTTCATTGTACTACTATTTTATTAATCTTCTTGTGAACCTAAGGGAATTGCAAGTCCTCTATATTATTAAATATTGGGTTTTACGTTTTGAATTTTCATTATGTTCATAGTAGTATTTGAAATTTATATATTCATGAGATGTTTTAGCTAATCTCTTCTTTTCCCATATGATTATGGGTTTAATTATCTTGGGTATTTAAGTAGGGGGTGTATGCTACGCTTTGCTCCATTTGCTTATAAATATTTATTTTTTCTTAATTTATTCATCAAGTTGTATTGCAATTCGGGTTTTTCCTCCTTGTATTATTTGTGGTAGGTGCGTACACAATTCTAGGTTGTTTCCCTTCACACTACTCATGGAAAATGTGTAACCTATCTTGGTGTTCTGCCCCGTTAAGGTTTTCATGCAATTTTGTAACACAATTTAATTCCTCATTCGAGGTTTGTCACAACACTTCTTACCCTTGTTCTATTTCTCGTTTTGGGCATTGTTGTACATTTAATTTTGATTGTAGTTTTCCCTTCTGTGTAGAATTTTTTTTTTATGATATTAATTTATAATGTGGGTTGTTGACACCCAAGTTAATCTTTTTCTTAGACCGAGAATTTTTTTAATGAGATGAGGATGTCATCTTATCGTCGTATCCTTTCTCCTTCAAGATATTTCAATACTTTATGTGATTTTTGGGTTTCTCGTTTGGTTATTTCCATATTTATATGTTTGAGGATCCCTTCCCTCACAATTTTTTTTTGATTTGTATGCACAGGTGGAGCAAGCATCATCATGACAACATGCTAAGGTAAGTTATCCCTCTGTCCCTTACATAGTAATAATTTTGATCAATTAAATTCTATTTGGCTCTCTCTAATTTTCGCATTTCTTCTCTTTTACAGGTATGCTTTTGAATTATGTTTCTCTACGTGAATCTCAAGGTTCCTTCAATGCCCATATGTACCAACTGTATTCTTAATCAGGTTGGTAGCATGATGATCTGCCATGGCTCTCCTTCTGGAAAGGATTTTAGTATTACTTAGCTTACGGAGGTGTTGTTGTATTTTCTATGTTTACGTGGTAGTGCCATACTTGGCCTTTTGATAATTGGTGAACAAATGTAATGTGTTTTCTTCATTTTTAATACAGTATTATACAAATGACTATGTACTCCTCAAGGATATACAAGGACTATTGTATCTAGAGAGTTTGAAATATTTATGTTTGGAAAACAAAATGATATTTTCTCCTCCTTGTTGGGTGTAGAGCTTGATTATCTTATTTATTTAGATGTATCATCGTGTTGGACCTTTGTTCTTAACGTGGAAGCAACACCACCCGTCATTTAAATGTTGCCTAGGGGGGTTTTGAGGGAAGCGCCCCCGAAGCTAAAAAATATGTAAAATTTCGTTGTAAAATATTGTAATTTATAGTCAATTTGGGCTATTCATTAGGGAGATGATCTAATGGTAGAAGCTATGTTTAATTTAGGTTTTTTTCCCTAGAAGGAAACTCTACTGTTTTATGAGGGTATTGTATTGCGACTCGGTATTGTATGTGTATTCTCAGAGCCATAAATAACAAGGGGGATTGTGTGAGAGAGAAGAGGATATTACTGTAGATCTGTTATAGGTTGTGTCTCTTCATTTTGTTGGATAATATAAGGAATGACGAGGTATTTGGGGTGGACGTAGCCGAAATTGGGTGAACTATGTATATCTATGTCTCTCTTGTTTATATGTTTTCTATGTTTGTATTTCCACATATTTTATGTCTTCCAATGCTGTGTAATATATAATTTTCTAACACTCCTATCGATGATAGATGCATATGTACTTTGCCTCAGACTTTCATATTTTATAAATGAAATCATTAGTTTTTTGGAATCATTTCAAATGTTATGTGACTTTAGAACTCGCTTGGAAAATAATGTGGATTTATAATAAATGACAAATGTATTTGTATTTTTCCATAATTTCCACTTGTATATTCTTCTATATTGTATCATGCGTTCACTTTTTTTTTTTTTTTAATCTCAGTAGCTAGAATTATCATGTTCAGTATTATTTATTCCTTCCATCAAATTTAAATAATATTACTTTTCCAAAGCTAGATCTATCTTAGATTAGTCTCTAAGTTTTCATTTTTCTGCTTATCATTCTAGCGAAAGATTTTGTTTAAATTAATTTCTATAGGTTTTCTTATTTATTTTACTTCTTGTGAGATATGAATAGGTAGACAACATTTACCCTCTTATCATAACCCTTTCTAGTTTTATAATTACACATATTATACACTATACATCTACAGTACATTAGTCTACTATATAGAACACAACATAGACATTGTACTTAACATAGTATTGACATCGTACAATACACAATATTGACACTGTATATAATATTAACAAGCATGTGAAACTAGTTTTTGTGCTTTGTTTGGATTGATTTGCAGGTTCTCGAACACGAGGAGTAGGAGAGTATTTACACGTTGTGTGATTGACATCAAAAGAAGGACCTTCGGGTAAGGTTGTTTATCCTCCTTTTTCTAGTTCGAGCATTAGAACTCATAATTAGAGTGCTTCTTGTGGTTACATGCCGTCCACTCTATTAGGTCTTTCAACCGAGGCCTTAGGGTAGCTTTGCCCGTAAAAACATGGAAATTCGCATCATTTCTATTGCTGACCTAGTGAGAGCATTTAACAACAATAAAAATTTGAAATTCACTTTGGAAATTACATTATATTTTTCATCCCGCTATCATCGTTTTCATGTTTGATACAAATCGAATGATGACATGAAACTGTGAGTATTTTCTTAAAAGAAAGAATGTGATTTTTTCTTCTTTAGAATGCTTTTCTGAATAAATAGACTAATTATGAAAAACTGTCTAAGCTCTCATTAGTGAAAAATATTTAAATTAATTGGTGAGAGAAAAAATCACACATTGAAGTTTTCATAAATTATCATAAATAAGTTTTAGTTAAATGTAAATGTTATACATTAAATAATATTAATTTAAAAAAAAATTAGCATAATTTTTTGTTATTATATGCTCTAAATTACAAACTAAATATTAATTTAAATAATTTTCTTATTGAAATATATAAAATGTCAAAAATTTATTAATTAGACTCATTAAAATCTAGAAATCTATTTTCAATTTAAACAATATTAATATATAAGATTAATTTTATGCTCGTTCTATAAAAACAAATTAATAATGGGGATATAATGATTTTTTTTCTAATTTAGTCTACTTCTATTATATTATACACGACAAAACATTAGAATGCTCGTCCTCTGAATTTGGCAAGCCAATTCCAGAGGGAAGTATCAAGAACTTAACAGAAAAATAATGACTGCCCTAGGTTGGGAAACCAATCCATAAGTAGAGAGTATTAAGAGCTTCCCAAGATGAGAAACCACCATGTCTAGTTTTGAGATTGAAAATGTCACATAACAATAAAAATTTTCAAAACATTTGCAAACTAGATAACGCAAGAAGATAGCTGGAGTAAGAGGTGAGAACCCAAAAAATGGTCTTAGGGTAGGTTGTCATTCTTCTCAGGAGGGCTTGGAGCTTCTTCCACGATCCTACAAGTATAAAGAGATTCATCCTCCTCCCTGTTCAGCTTGTAGACAGAAGACAGAGGCAGAAGCAACTCTTGGGTAGTAGGTGAGTTGGAGGAGGCTGCATGTAATCTCATGTCTTCTTCCTTATCATCCTCATCAATACTTGAAATGCGACTGCTACGAGAACCTATGCCACTACTGGGGAAATGACTGCTGGTGGAAGTGCTTTGCATAGAAAGAGATTTCATATTTTGGGGAATGGAGATAGGTATAGACTAAATTGTGGATTTTCGAGGCATCATTTTGGGATGAAGACCCGACGATTCAAGCGAGTGAGATGGGAGATGAAGGGATAATTGAGTGGATAGGTTGACAGGTTTGAGCATACTCGGCTCTTCCCAATCCACGGAGAGGTTCAGCTCCATGATGGCCATCGACAATGGGAGTGTGGAGGGGAGGCCACACTCACCATTCTTTGTCGCCTTGGCATGATGAGCAAGGGAGAGGAAGCTCAAGATAGGAAGGGGATGCTCTCAAGAGCAGCAGAGGAGCACCTACCATGAGTCTTCGGAGAGGGTAAATTGCACTGAGACTGAGTAGAGCGGGGAGCCGAGGGTGAAATAGTAATGCAGGGGGTAAACAGAGAGAGTGAGATGGAAAGACGAATGGAGGCAGGAGGAGCGCGGATGGCTGATTTAAGAGCCATTGATGCACGATGAGGTTGAGTTAATCCACAACACCCAAAGGACGTCGCTCTAAAGCTACTGAGGGTGGTAATTAAGGGAGTCATTCTCCTACATTTATCAGCGGACAATCGACCATGTGAAGGCGTGTGGGGCAAACAAGTGCCTTGCCACATGGCGTCCAAGTGGCCCATCTTCTCATTGCTGGGCACCCGCATCTGCGGGAATGGGGATATACTGATTACCAAATGGTCATTTCCAATTAAATTGGGCATGATATTAGAATAATATTAATATTAATATATAGAAGGAATTGCGATAAAAGAAAGGAAAATTTTTAAATAAATACTCTAAATTCTAATAACTTATATAACCTTGTTCATGTGGATTTCAAATTCTATGGTAGTTATTTTTATAAACCATTTTTTTAAAAACTAGAAATGAAATAAAAAATACTTGTATTTATTAATGTTTCAATTCGTTAAATATTTAAAGAAAATGATTAAAACCAAACTCATGAAAGAGGAAATGAGAGACTAGGATTCTTCTAGTGTTGAGGTTACTTGTGGAAAGGTTGTACAAGAATGTTATTTCAAGAGTTGCTAGTTGGAAAGCATGGATTAAGAAGGGATTAAATACTATGTCACATTCAAACACGGATGTTTGGAAGGGGTGGGTTGTGTCAACCCTGCACTCATTCATATAGTCACACATATTCTCCTTTATGTTGATAATATTGTTCTTTTTTCACAGAGAAATAAAAGTATTGGAAGGTCACAACTCTTGTTTGGGCAGGATTGTATAATACATAAAACTAAAGCCATAATAATTAAATTCAATAAAAGCATATGATACTTTCCTTTAAATAACACTTACTATTAAGAATTTCCTTCATACTAATATCTAGTAATGAACATCCATCAAATGCTCAATTGCAGCTATAACATTGAGATAAGGTTCAATGAAGGTAGGAAGGAGAATTGTGTGCTTGAAAACAATTATAAGTCAATGTCAATATTAAAAGTAATACTTCACACCTTATCCTCCTAATTGAAGAAAGTTTTTCTCCCATTAAGAAGATGACTATAAGTTAGTATGTTATATATAAGAAAAAAATGAACGACATAGAAGCCAATAAGTTTCAAATTTTCCTTCTAACTCTAACTAAAACTCTCATCATTGAAAAAAGAAGCATAACATCATGATGCCCAAGCTTGGGAGATCTATTAGGGAATAAAGGAGAAGATTATCTTAAAGAGTAATGACAATACTAAAAATGTTATTTCTTCCAAACTTAAGGAGAATTTTCCATCTTATACCAACATTCTATATAATTTTCATAATATCTCTCATGCTATTCACATTTTATATGAGCATAACTATAATGATGTTGGAAAGCTTCTTAAATTCCTTTTCAAACATACAAATAAAATATTAAAATTTTTCAATTAATTTATTGTCTTTTTATACATTAAAAAAAACTTATAAAACTTAACATTAATAATTTTCTTGATTATTATATAAAATAAAAATAAAATATTTAATTCTAAATAACATTTATAAAAATAATATATATATATATATTATTATTATTAATTATTTTATATACCAAATTATTTAATTGTTTCTCCACATAACAGATTATAAATTTTGAAATGACAAAACAACTTTTAATCATCAAATTCAATTTAAGACAAATTCTTAATATTTTTTACGAGACTTTGATAAGTAGATTTGGTTCAATGGTTACTTTTGATAAGTAGATTTGGTTCAACTGCAATTGCTCAGTAACTGGCTGCCTCATAGTATTTACCGCCCAAGCAGCTATGGCTTATGGGAGGGGAAATGTATGTCCTATTCCTTTTGAAGACACTATAGGCAAATAGACTTAAACAGTATGCCTTTTGAAGATTGAAAGTTAGCTAAATGATTTTATTTACTTGATAGACTTATACAGTATGTCGTTTGAAGATTGAAAATTAGCTAAATAATTTTATTTACTTTTTCATGAACTGATGTGTTGATACCTTGTTATAGCTTTTCATAGCTGAAATAATATACAGTTCTTAAAAGACACTATTAGAAAATACATTTGTATATTCTAGAGTTTGAATATTGATACTATGGCTTACAACTTTGAGACATAGTTTTATTCATTTGTATAATCTCACCAATAAAGAAACAATCTAATAATACAAGACAATTATTTTTGAAAGAAATAACAACTGTTAATCATAAAATGAATTCATAATACAAATTATGAACATCAAAATTCTAAATATCCAAACACAAATTTTATTTTAAATAAACCACTTGTGAAATTGTTTCAGTGGACTTGATAAACAGATTTGGCTCAATTGCTATAGCTTTGTAATCGGGCAACTGACGAGTTAAGGGACAAGTGGGAATCCAACTCCATGTGTTATCAATTAAATTGTAATCAATAACATCTTCTAATTCTGTGCATAGCCGATGAAAGAGTGAAAGTGCGAAACAAACGTTATCTCCAACTCCTGCGCAATCGGAATATAAACTACACTCCTTGAAAATACATTTTTTTTCAATCCATTCCTCCTAATAATACCCACACACTAATAATATCCACCAGAATGGAAGCCAATGATTTTGTTTCATTCTAGGAGCAAAGGCTTGTACCAAATAGTCATGGGAATTGAGACAGAACCAATGTCGGAGGATGAGAAGTCAGATTGGCTGAATAGATGTCACATGGCTTATGGAAGATTGTGTATATCATCAGAAATATTGAATCATTATACTAAATCTGGACTACATTGAAAGAATTATATGGTCATGAAAATGATCTAGAAGAACACCGTTTGGAGGCAAAGAGATCGAGTTATTATAACAGTCATGAAAGTGGTGAAGACTCCAATATTATGGAGAAATATTCTCAAGAAAGTGTTGAACAATAAGACTCTGCTTCTTCTAATGTTAATGGACCTCTTGTAGATGAGAATTTTATTTTTTCCAATAATGAAGACATTTCACATGAGAAAATATGTTCATTTGGTAGTGATGAACACACTACTTTCAAAATCATAGAAGAAGACATTGATTCCTCTACTATTGATGATGTTGATGATGCAGATCTCATGAGATCTCAATTTAATGATGCCGCACATGCACTTTCAGCACAGCCATGCATGCCCATGCATGGATCTAAAGAGGAATTTACAACACCATGTATGCTCATGCATGCTGTTAGGTCTCGGTCGCAAGAACAAATTGAACAAGGGTAACATCAAACCAACTTTGGAGCCCTAGGACCTATCCTTCCTAGACTGAGATAGGGCTCTCTGTCTAAAAGATACAACTTGATTGATTTTTAGCCTATTGATTTTAGGCTAGTTATAATGATAGCATTTGTTTGTTTTGCTTTGTTTGGCTGGGTTGCTTGTCAAGAAGAACAAATAGAGTAAGAGAAACTTAAACCATTGGGCTATGGGTTCTGTGAAGGTCTTCAAAAGTACAATAATAAGTCAAGGGTGTTTCATAGAGAAAGTTGATGAAGGCAAATGGACCTTAATAGCTTCTGTGGGAGTGAAATGAACATTAAATGGTGAATTTAGTAGAGAGCACGGAACTCCTAAATTCTCTATATATCTATCTTCAGAGAAAGAAAACATTCAAGATAACACGTAAGTGATGATCAAAGAGTAGGGAACTCCTAGGTTTCTTCAATGAGACTATAAATACCTTTAAAGTGACTCATAAAGATTGGACAAAAGGACATGACAAACAATAAACTTATTTAGCCTAAACCCTAATAAGAAAACTCCAAAGAAAGGCCTTGAAAACAATGTTTTTAATTACACCAAAGGACACGGCATACCATAAAATGCTTTGGCTTGGCTCCATTAAATTATTTCTAAGGTAAACAAGAATAAGTGGAATCAAAGAGAAACTAAGAAATCTTCAATCAAATGTAGCAGAGGAAAACATCTAAACAACAGAGAATAGACAGAATTAAGGTGCCTCTTATCGGCACTCTATTATAATGGAAAGATGAACAATATGGAAAAAATAAGAAGACAATAACTAAATTGGAATAACATCGCCATTTGACAAAGTCCCTGAATCTTGCAAATGTGATTGCTCCATTATCATTCAATCCAAGAAAATTACAAAGCTCCAAAGCCAAAAATCTCTTCACCGCTCAAAGTCTAACTGATTTTCATCTCAACAATCAACCAGCCTCAAAATGAAGCTTACATGCAGTATTTAACTGCAAAATGATGAAGTAAACCCTGGCTAGGGTTTTAGAAGTCATTAATTACAATTTAATGAGTTTTACCTTTGAGACCATGCAAGACCCAAGGTACAAATATCCTAAACTCATTAAATGAAAAAATAACTTCTAACATAGCTTCTAAGCTAACTTTGGAGTGATTTGTCTTCAAATCCTTCAAAATATTTTTTTCAACAACTTTTGATTTGGTTTGTTGACTTTCAGGCAAGGCATAGCACCAAGGTACAAGTGCCCACTGTGAGGCGAAGGGCACAGTGTCAAAATTGGAAATATTGCCTCTATTGTAGCTAAGTTTTGGAGGCCTTCCCCATGTCCAAATGAGCTCCATGATAGCTCATTGGAAATCATGTCCTATCTAGTTTCTAGATATTCCTTTAGTTTCTAGATTGGTTTTTATTTTCCTATTCAAAAACATTTTTCCCAAGACTGCTAAGGCCGCAACACCAATGCTGAAAAGAGTGCAGAAAGGTGATTTTTAGGTGGTTTTTGACCATTTTAAGGGACCAGTTCTACTCCAAATGACCTTAATTTTTCTAAGGATGATGTACTTTCCATGAGGAACATAAGTTTTTAAACCTTTTCTCAATTGAGTGCCCCAAAAAAGAGCACAACACCAGTGGTGTTGCGCGTTTAGCCCTTTTTTCTGCTAACCAAACAGTCAAAAATAAAAAAAATTGCACCAAGTGACAAAATTTGGGATTTACCTTGCTGATCATGATTTGGATGCTTGGAGGGATACATCAGCAAGGATATTAATTTTTTCCTTCTCCTTTTCCTAATTTAGCACTTGAATCTTTGCAAGGGATGTTTTGAGCTTGGCCCTTGTAATATTATTCCTCATGGCATAATGCTTTGTCTACTTCTTCTGCATGTCAATGTCTCTTTTTTCCTTCGCAAGTTGGCCTTCTAGGTGCAAGTTTTCCCTTTCTAGCCAAGACTCCCTACAATAACCGATTTCCATGGCAAGCAGCTCACTTGGAGTGACCTGCTCTACCAATTTTGTCTCTTTCTTTCTTTCTCGGGCTAAGGCCTTCTTCAAACCAATTGTCCTTGGCCTCTTCCTTGGAAGTTGTTCTTCCTCATCTTCATTGTCATCAAAAGTGCCCAAGGTCTCATCTAGCATAGCCTTGGCCTTTCTAGCCTCTTTCCAGGCTCTGATTGCCCTAACCTCATTGATGTCTTTCTATGTCTCTAACTATTGGTTTTCCACCTTAAGAAAGTTGATCACATTCTTGGCCCTACCAAGATTAGCTTGTAGCCCCCTAATCTGGGCATCCTCGCTCTTGATCAACATATTGGTGATCCTCTCCTCATCCTCATCCTCAAGTTTCATGCTTATCCTCCTTTTCAAAAATGACCTGCTCTGCAACCTTTTCCTTACCCTTATCAAACTGTTTTGTTGATAATGAAGGCAGGGTCCCTTCCAAAATCTGTGGAGCAAACACCTGCCTATGACCTCTTTTATAGGTCAAAGGAAAAGGCTCTATGTAAATCATCTCAGTGTCATATCTCTCACTTCTCTCTTTACTGTTTGATGCTCTGGTATCATGAGATGAGGGTGAAGGAATGTGGAAGGGTGATGAAGGAGTGTCATCATGGGGTAAAGGGTTGTGAGTGGATGGTGATGCATGAGTAGTGGGATGTGATGTAGAAGGAGGAATGGGAGGATCAAAAAATAAAGGGATATCTTGTAGATGATGGGTTGGTGGAATAGTGAGAACTTCATGGGAAATGAAGGCATCCAATGGAATGTTCTTTTGCTAGATTTGGTGCATAAAAACCATCTTGATAAGTGAATGATGGAATAGGCTCTGCATTTGCTAAGTGTAGTATCTCTCTTGCACTATGTAGGACATTTTTTCAATGCTTCAGGAGAGGTAATATGGTGTATGAAACATCCTCACTCTAGTGAAGTGCATAAGAAGCCGGATGTGGTATGAATAGAGGCGGGAGAACCTTCACTCACATGTCTAGGTTTTAGATATGGCTCAAAGTAACTCAAGTCTAGGTTTTCTTGCTTGAAGCACTTTTCTCCCACACTTGGTATTCCTGTAGCACCTGCAATGACATATGTAGATAACTCAATTGTAACCGCAACAAGATTGACTTACTTTTCAGGTAGGTTAATGGTAAATAATCTTGTTAGCTCTCGATGGTTTTGTACTTGTTGCACCTTCTCACAAAATTCAAAGCAATCTACATGTTTGAAGCATGAAATAGTAAGGGGAGATGCCATAAGCTCCCTTGTATTAAGGGGTTCAAATTTGTTTATCTTTCCTCCCTTGCGATCATACCTCCTTGGAATTTGTGCCTCTCCACCACTGCCATTGTCTCCCTCTTATGACATTTTGAAAACTCCTTTTTTGGAAACCGTACGGTTGATGTGAAAATAAGATGAAGGGAGGGTAATGAAATGGAAATTTGGCAAATGAAGGGAATCAGTGAATCAAGGTAATGTATGTTGGGAAAAGGTATTGTAACAAGGAAGATGAATGGAAACCCTAAAATACTGTAATTTATCTATCGATCACTATATTTCTTTAAGGAGGATGAATTAATGGAAAAACAATGCTTTCAATCTTGAACACCTAAGTTTTGATTTAGGGTTTCATTCCATTCATTAAATGATGACCAAAATAGCTTGAAGATGAGCTCATCTCATGAACTTACATTATCAGTGCCTTAGAGGACCTTGGAGGAAACTTGAAAGCGTTTTGAAGTGGTTTGAAGGGTTGAAGGGCTTAGAAACCCTCTCTATCCAACTGCGCAGTGCCAGTGCTAAGGGCGCAACACTAATGCTGAGTGCGCAACGCCAGTTCTAAGTGCGCAAGGCCAAGGAAATATTTGATAGGGCCTGTCGGGAAAGAGCGCACCGTTCTTTCAAGGGCATAGAGCCCACTTCCAGGCATGCAGTGCCTTTACAAAATATATGGGGGGGGGGGGGTAATGCCAAGGGCGCGGTGCCGAGTCCGAGGCGTGCAACACCAAACAAATTTGCTCAATTTTAGCCTGAAAACTCAAAAAATCTTTTCTCCTAAGCACTCTTGATCTTTTGAGATGCAACATTGATTCATATGGAATGTAAAATGGGATTTGATAGACTTGGGAATTTAATTTAACTTTGAAAACCCATTTCCTAATGTTTAAAGTCTTTTTTCCTTTCTCACTAACCATTTTATACTTTTTTTCCTTGCAGGTGACTGAAAGCATTGAATTGGCTTTTCTTTTGATCATTGAGGCATGACAAGTTAATTTTGACAACTTTAGGATGATTGTACATAGTAGCATCTTCAAAATCCTCTTTTTCTTCCACCATGGAGTTCAACTCATATTTTCACCTTCTCTGGCCACTTTCTTCAAAACCCTATGTGTCTGCAGCTCTTTTGTAGAAATCATTGGTGTTGTCTTCTAAGTTCGCTATAGACCTTTCAAGTTCATTCATTTTTGTAAAGTTCGCCTCACCTTTTCCATATTTCAACAATATTTTCTAATAGAATTTCTTCCTGTTTGGCCTTATGTGCTTCCTCCATGTCATTTTCTGCAAGTGATCACGATTTTGGCACTCAAATGGACTAATGAGCTCATAACCCTAGTCATCTACAAGAATAGGTGATTCCTCTTTTCCTTGTTGTAAGTTGTTTTCATTCAGGAGTAGATAGTCTACCTCATCAGTACCTTCTGCTGATAAAACTTTCAATGCTCCTACAGAAGTGCCAAAGCTTGTCCATTTTCCTCACGTATAGACTCTGAACTGAAAAGGTAATCTTCTTTGGAAGTTTTAGGTCCTTCTTGAATAACCATGTCTTGACATTCTATTACATCTAAGCCAGATTATAGCAAAGGAAAATTAGTTCCTGAAACATCAAATCATGACCTTAAACAATGTAAAACCATAATGACCTAATGGGGGTGTCCTTTGACCTGATTTTGACTAAAATTTGGCTTGGAGGTTTTCAAGTGAAAACAGAGTGTTACTATAGATTATTATGCTCAAAGAGGTATGAGGACGAGTCAACACTAGGAAACCCTAGAGGGACGATGAAGTCTATTTGAAAAGGGAAAAAAGGGTAATGAGGTTATAGGTAGGAAAAAGGGATGAAAATGAGGGGTATAAGCTCATAAGGAGTTTTTAGGAGCACAGGGTAACTTTGAGATGGAAAACTTGATAAAATAGTGAAAACTGTTTTATCATAATAATGAAAGGTAGTGAGATTTCTGAAATGCAAAATAGTCAAGAAATGTTGTTTTTAGAAAACTAGAATGATCCTAGAGTCCACTTGGGGAGGGCAGCTCCTTTGAGGAGATGTCCAGAACCTTAGAGTTTAGATCTCTGAGTGTTGAAGATTAGTACCTTACTTTTACTTGGAAGATATGTCTTTCTTCACTTGTTGGTTTTCTGTTTTTCTTTGAAGCTATGATCTTACACTCTGAAAAAACATGATTTCTTTAATATCAACTCTACCTACCCATCATACTTTTCCTGACATTTTTTCTTCATTTTGGTGCAGTTGGACTAGAAAAAACTTGACATAATTTTCTTTTTGAAATAAAAAACTATCTACTTCTACCCTTATGTCATCCAAAGGCTTAGATTAGACTAATGATCTCTTTATTCTCTACCTAATCTACTTATCTGTCATGGTGAAGCAGTTTGACAGATCTTCATTCTCTAATCTATTAACATGAAATTAAAAACATGACTAAATAAAGGTTAAGCATTTTGATTTGCCATAGCAGTGGCATTGTGGACAAGTTTTACACATATTATTTTGCAAAAGTAAAACAAGAAGTATGAGGGATATAATTTGGAGTTTTTTATGCATCCCTCTCTTTCTCTTTTGGTTCAGATTTGAGCTTTGCGAACCAAGATATTTTCCTAATCTAACCTACTAACAAGCCAAGTTTACATGGTTTGGAAAATATTTCTTTATTAACTTATCAATGGAAATTTAAAACATGTTAAATCATGATTAGGCTGTATGGTTGAACAAGAATTTCCTTTCTCAAAAGTAGTGGAATTTAGGCTTGCACACTTTCAACAATATTCATTTTTGGTATGGGGCTTTACCTTTTCTTTTTATCTGTCTCTTTTTCTTCTTTTCTTTGTTTTTGTGTTTCATTTTTCTGATCTCTTATTCAAACAGTGTTATGTACAATGAATGAAGCTTCAAAATGGGAAATTAAAAAAAAATAATGTTTGAGCATCTTTCCATTAAAAGAACCTCCAAATAACTTTTTTCCATCTAGTTCTTGTAGGAAGAATGCATTGTTACGTCTTGTTGAATGGATGATGTATGGACCCTTCCATAGATTTTCAAATTTTCCATGCTTGCCTTTGTCCTCTCTCCTTGAATCCCACTTCAGCACTTTTTCTCCATTCTGGAAATAATTTTTCTTAGTCCTCTTATCCAATATTTTCTTGATATTCTCTTGTACTGCTTGTGTCCAGTTATATACTTCTTCCCTTAATTGATGCAATTGAATGGTTTGGTTCAACCTCCTTTGTATATCATTCTCCTCTGATTGTACCTCTTGAATAAGCTTCATCATTGGCACTCCCAAGGATGTTGGAAAAACTACATCCATGCCATACACTAGTTGATAGGGAGACATGTTAATTGATTTTTTTCTTATTAATCTGTCATCCCATAGTGCATGCACTAGTTTTCTATGCCATGAATTTTGGTTCTCTTCTAACAACTTCTTGATTATATTTACCAAAATTTTGTTAGAGGACTCAACCAACCCATTACCTTGATAGCAATAAACTGTAGAATGCCCTAATGTAATGTGATATTTGTAGCAAAAGTCCACCATTCTCTTGGACTTAAATGCAACAGCATTATCGGTGATGAATTTTCTTAGACAACCAAAACTGGAAAAGATGTTAGTCTCAAGGAATTTGATGATTACTAAGTCAGTGGCATTCCTTGAAGGGATGGCTTCTATCCTTTTGGTGGAATAGTCAGTTGCAGTGAGGATCCATTTGCATTGGGCTGAGGAGGGAGGGTGGATTTCTTCAATAAAATATGAATCCCATTGTTGCAAAGGAGTTTCAACACTCATAGGGTGCAAAGGCAAAGGTAGTAATTCTCTCTTTCCGTCAAAGATTTGGCATTTATGGAAAGTCACTACTAGCTTGTGGATATCAGGGAAAAGGGTGGGCCAATAAAAACCAGCTCTAAGGATTTTATTGGCAGTGGTTTTCCAGTAGAGATGACCTACATATTCTCCTTTATGAAACTCATGCATGATTCTATCTGCATCATCTTCAAGTAAACATTTAAGCAAGATACCAACTAAATTTTTCCAATAGAAAGCTTTATCTAGAATGCAGAAATTTATAACCTTTAGATTCAAGAACATAGCTTTTGTTTTGGACAAAGCAGGAGGAGCATTCAAATTAAAAATCACATATAATATGTCAGCATACCAAAGTGAGTTCATAAATGATTCTTCAATGGGTGGAGTTGACAGTTCCTCTTGTGTAGTATCCCCAAAAGGGAGAATGAAGTGATACTGAAACACAATATAAGAACTGTAGGAAAGTAAAAAATAAATCTATATATACATCAAAATGCACAGAAATAGATGAGCCATTTTATTATATTGGAGGTGAAAAAGAAACTACAATAGTGCTCAAAATATGAGACACTCAAGCCACAAGGGTGGCCTAGAATGGCCCTGCAATAATTTCCCAAGAGGGATTGCGTAACTTCTGCTCTAATGGAAGGTAAACTGCATTGTCCCTACTGCAACTGTTGGGACTACAATTTCCTGAAAAATAGAAAGTCGGATCTAGTCAAAATGAGCACTCTGATGATGCTGAAATTGTAGATCTGGGCTCAATGATGGATTCCCAAGGTAACCCAGAAGGGATTTCTCAAACATGTAAGTCTAAGAAAACCACCCTCTTAGGGCTTAACATATATGTTGCTGGTAATGCAGATCTGAAGCTAGATATGATGATATGATGGCTGCAATGATGTAAAATTAGATCTATGCAAGAAGGGATAACCCTTTCACTAGATCCTTGGGCTAAAAGCTCAAGATCTAGCTCCTCCAATCTCCTCCATTGAAAATAGCTGGTGGATGAACAACAGCTTCAGAAAAATACACTGTCAAAGAAGGAGGTTCAATAGCCTACTACTAGATATGTCAAATCAACTCCTAATTGATGGAAACAATAGATCCAATGTGAGGAGATTGTCTGTCATAGGATTTCCGGCTGAAATACTGGAAACTTCCTTCCTCCAATATATCTACATCACTGAACTACATAATCCTTGAAGGGACTACTGCTACATGGAGGTAAAACCCAATGGCCTGAACGCCAGATGTGGATCTCGTGCTCTTGAAAGGCTAGATCTAAAGAATAAAGTGATAGGAAGAATCCTCCACTGGTTTCCTAGCTGAATGCTAGAAACAACCTCGTTTATATGGAACCAATGCATGATAAGGAATGAAGAACAATCCTCTTTCTAGAGCTACTCCAAGAAATAGGTGGGATTCCCGCTCGGGAAAACCCTGTGCTAAATAGCACTGCAAACTCTACTAAAGAACCCAAGCCTGCATATAAATGTCCTCAGACAAATCTAGATCTAAACTGATCAAGAAATGAATAATCCAATTCATGCCTTCCATTGTGCCTTCACCTTCATTATATGCTCGAGCCTTCCGTAGCCTAGGCCCACTCCAAATATGCATTGTACATGTGGGCATAGTCTCCATGTTTGACTGTGCTATACCCTCATTTCCACTTTCAAGTTCACATGGGGTGATCACCTTCTCCATCATATGTGCATTAAATGCACCACTTTCTCCACTATCTTATCATAAATGCTTCATGATCTTCTTTGAATGCACTATGATCTCAGTTGACCTTATCAAAGATATTCATTATGATTTTATATTTAATATCCATGATCTTATTTAACTCTTTCATCCTCCATAATCTATATCATAAATGACACATGATCTCCATTAATGAAGCTGCTCCACTACTCCATGATTTTAGATCTAGATCTAGAATATCCACATAAAGACATCAAAAGTGGATTGTATTCATCTTTGAGGTTTGTTGGGCCCTCCACAATTTTATTTACTTAATTAATTGGGAAAATTGAGAGCTCTAATATTCCAAATATGATGTGAAAATTTGGGAATATTACAGTCCCCCCCGGCAAAATGTTGCTTGTCCTCAAGCAACTACAAAAGTAGATGCAAAGCCATCTATTCCCCTCCAAATGACATCCCCATAAGGAAGTATTCCTCCATTTTCTGCAATGTGTTATGCATGTTTGGTTCCAAAGTTGTCTTTCAAAAATATATAGAATGACCTCCAACTGTATGGTTAGATGTCCTCCTTCCACCATGAAGTACCAAGTGACAACCATATGATGTCCAACAACATCATTAATACATGAGATACATAAAATAAAGTGGCTCTTTCAACAAAGGAAAAGCTCCATCTCATAATACATCTCTCCATCCCATGCTTTATGAATTTGGTTGAGCATTGACATGCTCTCATCGTTAACCCTGTTGGCCTTGTTGGATCCAAGCAACATTCCAACATTATGCAAAAGAAGAAAAGGAGATATATGAGTAGACAAATATTCCAAACCATATTCTCTCACTAGTAGCCATCAGAGTAAGGCCCTTTGCTACCATCCTCCATCTCCTCCATGCAAGATGGACAAGCCAAAATCTCCCAAAAGAAACCAAAGCAACAAGATATCTTGCTACTTTCTCTCCTCCTCATGTGCATCACGGAGTAAAAACATACTGATATACATGTGAAATGTCAAATCAGCCCAATACAAAAAAGCACCATCAATACACATCATGAGAGCATTATGCCAAATTTTACCCAATAGAAAACACATAGACATAGGAGATGTCATGTGGTGGCCAAATTTTGTCAAGGGAAACCAAAATGAAAATTCCTCCTTTTATTGCATTCTACCATTGATGCACAAGTTATGAATTAGAAAAATAAGAGCTATTGGGTGGTAAACATACTCACCCAAGAGTAGCCAACACAGCCATGCCTCCTTCTTCATTTCATAAGTGTTTTTCAAAGCATGGATCAAAGAAATAGGAGCCTTTGGGTAGTGACAAGAATCTACCAAGGGAAACCAACATAACCAAGCTTGCTGGCCCATGTCATATATATGAAATTAGTCATGCAACCCCTTACTTATCATCCTCACCTACTCATCCCAATGTGGATGTTGAATGATGTACTGCATAATCATGGTATCCTCTTTTGTAGAATACCAGCCTCCCCAAACTTATGAAGAACTTTGCACTTCGTGAAATGTTGAAGTGCACCTCCAAAGATATCTCTCAATGAGATTCTCTTTTCACCAAAGGCCCTCCAAAACCAAAGAGGTGTTGGATCTACTACATGTAGAGGTTTCTCTTTGAGCTGTGAGATGCTCATTGAAAAAGGGTCATCTATAAAGGAGAAAATATTTCTCATCTCAACATGTCTACCATTTGTCATCTTTACCTCCATTACTTCATGAGTGAATCTACCTTCAGAATTCTCCAAGCATGAGGGGGCCTCTTCATTTTCATAGCTACTAAGTGACAGCGTTGTAGATCTACATGGTAATCCATGTGCTGTCTCAAAGAAAAGCACAATACTGATCTCATAACCAATTATTTTACATAGGATTATGCTCATCCCATTTTCTGAAACTCTACACTTCAACTCAAAGGGTTGAATGTACCTCAACAATGATGAACTCAGATAGTTCTTAATCTCCTCCTTGATTAGATCAAGGGTCCTCTACGCTGTGATATGTTGCTTCTTCAAATCAACATTTTTTTGTAACCCTTGGTTATGCATTGGCCCTAATGGCATGTCCTCATAAGTTTCAATAAGATCTACTGAAACAATATGTGATGAAAGTTCATGTATACCTTGGATCAACTGATGTGTGGAGACCTCTTGCGATAATGCAAGAGTTCCTCCAATCGGGACAATACTGTCTCCAACTGCTGGTAAGAGTGATGGTTGCTCTTCTCCAAGTGTACCAGCGCTGGAATCTTCCTCCTCTTCCTCATGCATCTCCGGAATCATGCTTGGCACTCTATGTGTCAAGAGCTCAAGACTATCTTGCAAAACTGCAAGTGTCTCTTCTCCAGATGCAAGTACTTCAGCAGCTGATGGTGAATGTAGTGACTTCTTGTCCAGAGTGACAAGATTGACATCCTCCTTTGTTTCCTTAGGAAATTTCTCTTTGTGATATATCTTTGGTTTTCTCACATCAAACTTCTTCCTCAATTTGTGAAAGAAATCTGAGTATTTAGTCACCTTTGCATGCTCCATGTGACCAAACCAGCAATCATTAGCTTCACCTAAAAGATGAAGTGTTGCAATTTGAACAACCTCTCCTTCAGCTACACAATGTATCCTAAGAAACCCATCTAACACTTTCCTCCAATCCTTAACAGTGCTTGAGGAAGATTCATCGAATGTAGGCAAATAGAATCTATTATGCTTCTTTCTTCTATTGCTGCTATAGGATCCTCTTTCTTCTTTGATTTTGAAGAATTGTTGGAGAGTCAGCTTCTCCTTGAATTCTCTAGACTGCGATTTGTACTCTTCAAGATATACACTGAGTGTCTCAAGCATCTCAAGTTCTCTTATTTCTTCATTGATACACCCTTCACCTTCTCCAAAGAAAGTGGGCATAGTAGATATATGAGGAGATCTATGATTTTTCGGGTTTATTCTTTTCTGTTGATAGGAAGTGCTTGGGCCTTCCTCATCAAATATTCTTCTTGGATCTTCTTTCTGCCTTTCTCTGTTCATTTGATAGATCCCCTTGGAGATATCTTGGATGGATATAAAGAAATGAGTGGAAAAATTTTCCTCTTCCATGATAGATGTCATATATCTGCTTCTTATTTTGATGCAAAAGATGAAGTGTCCACAAGCTAAGCCAAATATCATGCTCTGATACCACTAAAATATCCCCAAAAGGGAGAATGCAGTAATACTAAAACACAATATAATAATTGCATCAAAGTAAACAATAAATCTATATACACATCGGAATTCACAACAATAGCTGAGCCATTTTATTATATTCGAGGTGAAAAAGCAAGTACAATAGTGCTCAAAATATGAGACACTCAAGTCATAAGGGTGGCCTAGAATGAACCTGCAATAATTTCCCAAGAGGGACTACATAATTGCTGCTCTACTAGAAGGTGAAATGAGTTGTCCCTGCTGCAACTGTTGGGATTACAACTGCCTGAAAAATAGAAATTCAGGTCTAGGCAGAATGGGAGCTCCGATGATGCTGAAATTGTAGATTTGGGCTCAATGATGGACTCCCAATATAGCCTACAAGGGATTTCTCATATTTTTAAGTCTAATAAAACCACCCTCTTAGGGCTTCACATATATGCTACTGGAAATGTAGATCTAAAGCTAGATCTAATGATACGATGTCTGTAATGATGCACAATCAGATCTATTCAAGAAGGGCTAACCCTTTCACTAGATCCTTGGGCTAGAAGGACAAGATCTAGCTCCTCCAATCTCCTCCACTAAAAATAGTTGCTAGATGAACAAAAACTTCATAAAACTATGCTGTCAAAGAAGGAGACTCAATAGCATGCTGCTAGATATGTCAAATCAGCTCCTGAGTGATGGAAACAATATATACAATGTGAGGATATTGTCCCTGACAGGATTTCCTGCTGAAATACTGGAAACTTCCTTCCTCTAGTATATCTACAGGACTGAACTATGCAATCCTTGAAGGGGCTACTACTGCATGGAGGTAAAACCCAATGGCCTGAATTTCAAATGTAGATATGCTACTTCTGAAAGGCTGGACCTAAAGAACAAAGCGGTAGGATGAATCCTCCTGTGGTTTCCTAGCTAAATTCTAGAAACAACCTCGTTAAGATGGAACCAATGCCCGATAAGGAATGAAGAACAATCCTCTTTCAAGAGCTACTTCAAGAAAGAGGTGGGATTCCTGCTCGAGAACAACCTATTCTAAACAACACTACAAACTCTTCTAAACAACCAAAGCCTGCATAGAAATGTCCTAAGCCAAATCTAGATCTAAATAGATCAAGAAATGAATAATCCAAATCATGCCTTTCACTGTGCCTTCACCTTCATTATATGCATGAGCCTTCCATAGCCTAGGCCCATTCCAAATCTGCGTTGTACATGTGGACATAGTCTCCATGTTGGACTGCACTGTAGTCTCATGTCCTCCATCAAGTTCACATGGGGTGATCACTTTCTCCATCATTTGTGCATTAAATGCACCACTTTCTCCACTATCTTATTATAAGTGCTTCATGATATTCTTTGAATGAACTATGATCTCCGTCGACCTTATCAAAGATCCTCATGATTTTATATTTAATATCCATGATCTTATTTGACTGTTTCATCCTCCATAATCTATCTCATAAATGAGACATGATCTCCATTAATGGAGCTTCTCCATTACTCCATGATTTTAGATCTAGACCTAAAATATCCACATACAGACATCAAAAGTGGATTTTATTCATCTTTGAGGTTTGTGGGTCCCTCCACCCTTTTATTTACTTAATTAATTTGGAAAATTAAGAACTCTAATATTCCCAATATGATGTGAAAATTTCAGAATATTACATCTTGTTCATCAAAGGAATGTATCATGTTTATTTCTAGTGCTTGAAATTTTTCTTTAGCCATTAGTTTGGTGAGTCCTTGTCCTTTAATTAGTTTAGTGGGGCTCATTTCTAGATCATATTCTAAGATGACAACAATCCACTTACCCCTTTCACCATCAGGATCTTGATTCAGTATGTCCCTAACAACTATATGCTGAACAAAAGCAATGACATGTGAATGCAAGATGTAAACTCTGAAAAATTTTAATGCTTTGATTAAGGCAAAGGCTTGTTTTTCTAGATGTTATATTTTAGAGGTGCATCTCTTAGTGCCTTATTGAAGAAAGATATGGGTTTTTCTTGTCCCATTATTTTCTTTTGTAGAAATACTACAACAATTGTGTGTTGTCATCCAAATGAGAAGATGAAGAAGTACCTGGTACAGTCAGGTCTGATTAAAATTGGTGTTTGGGTAAGTTTTTGTTTCACTAGTTCAAAGGATTGTTTTTCTTCTATGGTCCATTTGACTCATATTTCTCTTTTCAGCATGTTTGTAATGTTTCTTAGAAATTTTGCAAGGTTGGGTATGAACCTTCTTAGGGAGTGTATCTTTCCAATGAAAGATTGCAACTCTTTAATGTTCCTAGGGTGGATGATATGCAATATCCCTTCAATCCTCTTACGGCCTATATTAATCCCTTGTTCAGATATGATGTGGCCTAAGAGTTTTCCTTCATGAAGACCAAACAAATTTTTCTTAGGATTTAAATATAGATCATACTTTCTACACTTTTCAAAGACATTTATTAGGTGAACTAGGTGTTCTTCATCGGTTTTAGAATAGACAGTGATGTCCTCAAGGTATATCACAATGAAGTGACCTATGCCTTAAAAAAAACAATGTCAATGGCCCTTTGAAAAGTGGCCCCGAGATTCATTAACCCAAAAGGAATTTTGATATACATGAAGGTGCCCCAAGGTGTAGTGGAGGTGTTTTTTTGCTGATCATCTCAGTGTACTAGCACTTGATTATACCCTGAAAAACTATCAAGCAATGATATTCTTTTACAGCCTACCACCCTTTGCAGTATATGATCCATATTAGGTAAAGGGTAGTTGTCTTTCAGGGAGGCTTTGTTTAAATTTATAAAGTCTATGCATAGCCTAATTTCCCCTATTTTTTTTATCACCGACATAAGTTTTGAGACCCATTATAAGTACCTCAGTGGAACTATGTTCTAGCATCATACATATTTTTTATTTCTTTCTCAAGCAGAGGCACTAGGAAATGGTTTATTTTGCGCAACTTCTGTTTAAATGGCTTCTAATTTTCCCTAAGAGGAATATTATGCAGAATGATGTTTGTATCATAGGACTTCAAGTCCTCATAACCCCATGCAAACACATCTTTAAATTCTTTGAGTAGCTCAATGCATTTCTATTTTATAAGAGGGAGAAGATTTTTTAACAACTTTACCATTTTGAGTTCCTCTTTACTGCCTATGTTTCATTCTTCTACATTTGTTTCGGTGGATTCCATATTTGGCTTCATAGAGACATCATTGAAATAAAGTAGCTCTTCTAAGGGGACAAGACCTTTTAGAAATAGATTTCCTTTGCATTGCAATACCTCAAGGTATTTTTGATCCAGATCCCCACAAAATTCTGCCTCATGAGAGTGTTCTAACAAATTTATAATAGCAAAATAAGGTGGCTCTATTTTGTGTGTTTATTCCTCATCAGAGTAGTCCTCTTCATGATATGAGTTTGGTTTTGGCATTTCAATGTTGTGTAACCAGCTCCAAAAATAGAAGAAAAGAGATATCAATGCCTTAGAAATAAGCCACTTCGAGGGGGAAACCTCCAATACATTACATAAACGAACAATTCTTGGATGATACAATTTACAAAACCTCCTTTCTATATATAGGAGTCCATGTGGCCATAATGTAATCCTATTGGGCCAGAATGTAATCCTAGCCGACCTAACAATAATAATTTAAGGGCACAATAATAACAAAATGGGGGTTACAAGGGTACAATAATAACAATAAGGGGGTTACACTAATAACAATAAGGGACTATACTAGTAATATAGGGACCTAACATGCCCCTCTCCTTCAAAAAAGTGTTGTCTTCAACGCTTGAGTAGCTCTGGGTGCTTCTATATAAACTTCTCACCCTCCCATGTAGAATCTTCAGTGGGTAAGTTCTTCCACTTGATGAGATACTCTGAAATTGATCGATTCCGTAGCTGTCGAGTTCTTGTTTCCATGACCACTTCAGGTTCCAATATGATTTTTTCTTCCTCATCAAGTTCTGGCAATATTGTTTGAACTGGAAGATTTTCACCTATAACCTTCTTTAAGCATGAAACATGGAAAACTGGATGCACTCGCGAAGAAGCAGGAAGCTCCAATTTGTATGCCATAGTACCAATCTTTTGCAACACCTTGTAAGGACCATAGTACTTTGGCGATAATTTATTATCATTCTTAGCTTGCTTGAGGGACATTTGTTTGCATGGTTGTAGCCGTAAAAATACCCAATCTCCTACAACAAAACTTATCTCGCTGCGATGTTGATTTGCCTGTTGTTTCATTCGATTTTGTGCCAAATTCAGGTTATCCTTTAAGAGTTGGAGAACTTATTGCTGATGCTCGATGTGATCTTCCACTGCTTGAACCTTCGAATTTTCTCTTAAAGATGATGTGATGGATGGTGGATGATATCCATAAAGTGCCATAAATAGGGTCATTTTTGCTGCAGTATGGAAGGAAGTGTTATACCACCATTCAGCGAGAGGTAACCACTTGACCCATTGTGTTTGTTTATCAGATACAAAACAATGAAGATATCCTTCCAAACATTTATTTACTATCTCTGTTTGACCATCAGATTGAGGATGATAAGATGAGCTATGAGCTAATTGAGTACCCAAACAAGAAAATAACTCCGTCCAAAAATTTCCAGTAAAAATGGGATCTCTGTCGCTCACAATAACCCTTGAGCTTCCATGTAGCTTTTGAATTCTATCCATAAATGTAGTAGCAACTGTACTTGCTTTAAATGGATGAGATAATGCACAAAAGTGTGCATACTTGGTAAGTCTATCAACTACCACCATGATGACATTCTTTCCTTCGGACTTAGGTAAACCTGTGATAAAATCCATTGAAATCTCCTCCCAACGTTGACTTGGAATGAATAAAGGTTGTAGAAGTCCCGGGGTCTTAATTGTCTCCACTTTATTCTGCTGGAAAAACAAACATTCCACCACAAACTTTTGAATATCAGATTTAAGGCCATCCCAAAAAAATTCTTTCTTCACCCTGTGGTAAGTTTTTAAAAATCCTGAGTGTCCTCCTAAAGGAGAAGTGTGCAATTCCAGAAGAATCTCTTGTTTTAGTTGGGAATTCTTCCAAAGATATAGGTGTTCTTTGTACCATAAGGAATTATTTTTCCAACTAAATGTATCAGATGTACTAGGATCTTGCTGCAACTTTTGAATGAGTGTCCATACATCTTTGTCCTTCTTCCATTCATCTCTTGCTTCGGTTATCCAATCTGCTTGGATAATAGAAATGGCACAAAGCAATTCTTCCACCTCTTAATTCTTTCTTGAGAGTGCATCTGTAACAACATTAATCTTTCCCTTTTTTTAGATTATTTCAAAATCATAACCCAACATCTTTGTGACCCATTTTTGCTGCTCTTATGAAGATAGTCTTTGTTCCAAAAAGTGTTTAAGACTATCATGATCAGTTTTCACCTTGAAGTGTCTACCTTAGAACTTTAGAGATGAAATTAAATGCATCTTTAGCCTTCAGATGGTGACTCTATAGCCTGAAGGGAACTAGTAGGCTTTCTAGAGATAACTTTCCTAGGTCCTACTGATGGCTGACATTCAGTCCTTTTAAGGATTTCATCAATAAAAGTTGTCCGCACAAGGGTCACCGGTCCGTCAGGTTTTTCAATTTTAGGAGGAATTTTGTTTCGCTTAGTTCGTTTATTCATTCAAGAAAACAAGCCTTCATTCCTACCTAAAGAGAGAAGCTTACCTAATTCTGCTGTGAAGCGGACTGTGAGAAAGTGTGTTTCTTGCCCAGTGCGTAGGTTCTTACCTTCCATATTTAATACCCAATTCTTCACAAGCAGAAGAAAATCAATTGTGAATCACTCCTTTGAAATGGCATACACTCTCCCTGGAAACGGCGCCAAAATGTTGGAGCATAAAAAGGTATATTTTAAACACCTAATTAGCCTACATTAATTATCAATCTGGGAGTGACTTTTTATTTCAAGAGTGTACTCTGTCTGAGGCTGTAATTAACTAAGAGTAATGCTATGAAGATGTAGTACAGAATTATAAATACAAGAGTAAATGGATGCTTCTAAAGAAATCTAATTACAGTAACATAAATGGAAATGCTCTAAAATCTTAACTACATCAATCTGCAAAACATCAATCATGGATATAGTAGCAATAACGCATTCCCTTAGAAATTGATGCAGCTGAAATCACACTGAGACAAGATAACCAATTTGGGAACTTGGAGGTAGTAACCAATGTCCTCTACAGTTGGTGGTCCTGTTCTTGAAGCAACCAAAATGAAATCAAACTCAAACTAAATGCTGATGAAAATAACTGAAAGGAACATAATTTGGAAAGGAACAACTTCTTCTAATTCCTATGTGTACACAACAACTGTAAACGATCTATCTGTTAATCTGAATCTACAAATTAGAAATGAACAATAAACAGGAATGGAATAGCAAACATGAATTTAACAACAATTCTAAACTTAACACAATCAGACAACTAATCTTAATACTTCAACCCTGTCAACAGCCAATACTACAAAACAATCAATCATAAAGAATCATAAAAAAATAGAACAAAAACTATAATTAAGTATATAACAACAAAGCTTTATAAATATAGCAAGATAAATAAAACAACAAGTACGCCTCTTGCAAATGATAGAATAGTAGTGCAATTCGTTAATGCTCACAATGAATCCGAATTCTATCCAGCAGCAATCAATCAACTCTGTAATCGTAATGAATTTAAACACAACTTCACACAACAGTAAGCAAAGGTTAGAAATACAAACAACAGGGTAATTCCACCAGGGTCGGGACCTTAGCACCAGTGAAACACTGCTGGGCTACCTTAGAACTTGAGAGATGAAATGAAATGCATCTTTTATATTAATCGAGCATAAAGTATTACAGAGACCGCTCTCTAAAGCCGAGAGTCAATAAAATGCAATATTACAAAAGAAGTGTTTTGAATACAAGAATCTCTGACCCCCCTAATCACTAAAGGCATTGCCTTATATATCAGACTCTGACGGACAAGACAAGGAATAAGATGAGGCTTGGACAGTGATCCCTCAGGATCGAAGGATCCTGAGGGATTCACTTCCCTTCTTTTAGTTATCACATGATTTACTTTGACCAAGGCCAAGCTGTCCCCTGCCTTTTCTTAGCGATGTGTTCAGATTTCCTTGTCTTTGGCAAGATTTGGTCTAACACGGGAGGAACAGCAGTTGTATTCATCTCAGCCTCGCCTTTGGTATAGCTATTCACTTCGCCTAATTCCTGTTTTTATAAAAAAAAATCAATCTTTTGTCATATTTTTACAATAAACATACACCTTTCCAATTCTACCATAATTGTTATAATAAATCACCTTCCTAAGGTAAAAAGTATTATGTCTATAGTAAAATAATGAGAAAATACACAGTGATTTCATACCTTTTCCACTGCTCAGCAAGGTGGACGGACAGCTAGGAAGCCAACTCCATGTGTTATCAATCAAATTGTAATCAATAACATCTTCTACAAATCTGCATCGATGACGAAAGAGTGAATGTGTGAAACAAACATGATCTCCAACTCCTGCACAATCCCAAAATGAACTCCCAATTTTTTTATTCCATTCCTCCCTAAGGGAGGATGGCATCTATGCAATCTTCCTCCATTCTGACACTGGCGAGCTGGACAGAGACACCTGGTCGCCCTCCTCACTCTTAAACTTCAACTCCCACACACTAATCACAGCCACCTCCTTGTGCTTCCTTCGTCCACCAGCTCAATGTCGAACAGAAATGTAACTATCAAAGACGAATAGGAGACGAGAATCGCAGCTGATCATTTGTGAATCACCAACACCCTTAGTCAATTCTCGAGGGAATGGTGCAAAACGCATGGATATGAGGTTGGGCTTGGAATCAGTCCCCTCCTCTAAGGGAATGGTGAAACACCCGATACCATGCACCGAGTCCCCTACCTCCATCCATGAACAATGTGTGCAGAATGTTCTATTGCAGTGAAGAAGCTTAGTGACTCACAGACCTAAATTCATAGGAATGTATCCCACTATTTTCCATCTTTTTTGGGAGGGTTCGTAAATTTCCACCAAATGTTGTTCTTCCCACAATCTATTTTCAACCGACCTGTGGTCTCATTTCCCAATAGCTGCAACTTTGTATGTAGTGTCATCCACAACAATGCAATATGAGCTATAAGAGTACATTCTTGCCTCTGGGTCTGGAAGGTATGGAATTTTAACGAACGTTCGTGTATAAGGATTGTAGAGTGTATAAAGATTGCTACTTTCGAATTCGTTGACCAACATGAGTCCTCCCACATATTTTTTGAAATAAGTTGTATATTTCTAGTCCACCTTAAGGAATGAAATGGCAAGACATGAGTTAATCCAAGTCCTTCTGTAAAAACAAAAGCCATACAAGGATTTTTCATACTGAAATCACACACAACTAGTAGAGCCTGATTCTTGTTGAGAGATGCCTCAGCCCACCTTGTTAGGAAGTAGTTTGAAGATAGAAATTCGTTCCATTTCTTGCAAATCATGCGATGGATATATACATACTCCACTGGCAGATGTGCACATATTTCTATTTGAAAGTCACTAGGCAATTCATTCCACCATGAAGAGGCCTTTACCATTTCCATATGTATAACTATAACTCAAGGAGACCAACAAAAATACAGAGTTTACAGAGTCTAAGGACATATATAGAATCGAAGAACACCTACAATGTTGAAAAATATGAAATAAGATATGAAATATGACTCCAACGTATGAAGATTGAGCATCCTTGAAACAAAATATGTCACATCGGTTCAGAGGTTATAGTATGAATAGAAAGTATTTAGACTTCCTATAGAAAAATATAATATTATAGAAAAATACAATATTATAAATAAATGAAAAAAAAATTGCTGAACAGTTTTGGTTGGGTTTTATGTAATTTTGAAAAATATAAAAAATTATTACGAAAAATATAGTATAATATAATAATATAAAGGAATCATGTTAGATCTAAGAGTTTTGTGATGTAGATAAAAGAACTTTTGGATTAATCACATCATTAGGATTAGGTCGACGTTTCAAACCAACAAAACATCCACCTAATCCTAATGATGTGATTAATCTGAAAGTTCTTTTATCTATAAAGGAATCAATAATTTTGTTTGATGGTTTTTTAGTAATGGATAACAAGTATGTACTATTTAGATTTATTTATTTATTAATAAAATAGTATTAATAGATAATAATAATAATAATGAATGCATATATAATGAATGAGTACATTCTATTAAGCATAATAAATAATTTCATAGAAACTACCTCCACTATCTTATTATTAGTAGAACATTTTTATAAATGATCACAAGGGCCAACATGTCTTCAACTCTAATAGAGGCTAATTGGGACAACCATTATGGAATCAAGTTGAGGAATGGGCGGAAACATGAAGCTGGGTTACGTCGATGGAAGAAAATTTTTTTCGGCAATAGTTCGACCGAACATTTTGTAAAGTTCGGCCGAACTCGTGATTCCGTTTGTATTGACGGCTAGTTGACGGCCCGGGCAAACATAATTTTTGCCGGAGATTGGAAAACTGGCAAGAACAGTTCGGCCGAACTTTATCAAAAGTTCGGCCGAACTATGAGTTCGGCCAAACTTTTACTTTTAAAATAGTTCGGCCGAACTAATTTCTATAAATAAATCACCCGCGAATATTTTTCGTTTAGTGGTTTCATAATTCCACTGTGTTGTTCGCGCGTTTTCACTGTTGGTGCCTGCTCGTCCCAGCTGCTCCTCGCGCGTTTTAGCTGTTGGTGCCTGATCGTGCCCACTGCAGTTCGTGCGTTTTCGCTATTGGCGCCTGCTTTCAACCAGTATGGTTACTTGTCCTAGATCACAGTTATGAAATCAGGTCGTAAATGAAAATAGAATTTCATGAAAAGCGTTTGTTTTATTGACGTTGTGGTCCGCTCCTTTAAAGGTAGATACTTGAAGGAGGGAATCCTTTAAACATTTGAATGAATATATATGGGTGCTTTTAAACCAATGGTTGAAAGTTACTTTTTTATATTCTCTGTCTCCATGTTCTGTATTTGCAGCGATTTTTTTTATTTCCATTGGAAGTGTTTTCTCTCTGTGTATGACTTTGTTTGTCTGCCTGTGACTCTATTTTTACAGTGGAGAGTGGAGAGTAGGGAACCAGAGAGCCGTAACATTGATATTGAGAGTTCATGATTTATTCTGTGGTTTTGGTTGAATAGATTAGAGTAGAATTTTCAATTTTCTTGCCCTTCCTCGTCAAAAGCCCATAACGCACTTTATCAATCTCTAATTTTTGCAATTGCCCTGATTTTTTTCTCCCATGAGATCTTGTTACCTATTTTTAATAAAGATGTAAAGCTGCTAAATAGAAAAACTAAATAACTATATGTGACAACATGGAATCCCAAATTAATTTTATACCTACAGAAACTAAAGAAGCAAGCCTTCTCTTTCGCTTTCTATCTAAATCGACATAGAATGATTCCTTTAGCTCTGTTCTTTTAGTTTTATTTCTCATTAATCATATTCTATGTACTCTAATCTTTAATCTTTTTTCCCTGTTCTTGGTCAGCAATCCCATTAATCCCTCTTAATAATTTTTATTTTTCTTTATCTTCTTGGTCCCTAATAGCATTAATTACTTATTTACAATGTTTTTAATTTTTTTTCCTCTTCTTTTTGTACCCAATTCCATTAATCCCTTGGAATCGTTCTAGTCAGTTGGAATCCTATAACATTATCAATCCTCCCCTTGAAGCATTCAATTAGCTTAAAGGCATCCATCCACCTAGGTAACAGTAACTTGTTAAGGCGTTCATACACCTAGTTATGGATTAACTTTCTGTAAAACAATAAAGCCTCTCTTTCTTCTCTCTTTGTCTGTATAAGAAGAGAAAGTTGAGTTTTTTATGATCTTCTTTTAATTTTTTCAAATTTATACAATTTAAGGATTGGTAGAGAAAATCCATATCTCACAATAACAAAGTCAAATGTATCTGCCTGTAGACCGTGACTCAAAGTCAAATGTATCTGCCTGTAAATCCATATCTCACATATTTCACTTATAAACCACTTATACATTTTATACCGAAACTTATAAACTTAGATAATGCCTATTTCACAATGATAGACTAACCAGTTTAACGTAAATCAGTTAAAAAACCATGAAAATTGTATATGTTCAACCATGCCTGTTATAGACTTCTGTTAATACTGGCATAGATCCATGTTAACCCAAATTTAATTAGCCAATGTGAAACCTCCTTATTTAAACCTCCTTATTTGCACATTCATATTCAACAATTTTTTTATGAACAAATGACACCAATTGTGTCGTGAATAATTCTGTCAAATTTAATGTATGCATTGTATGTTCTGAAGACTCCAATGTAATGGATGCATTGTATGTATTTTTTGCTTATATATTTTTATGTTGTTTGTCATAGTAATGTCATATAGTGTATGAAGTTTTAAATTGTTTTTAAATTATTTTTATTATGTGTTGTATGTGATTTTGATTGAAAATGTTTTTTTTTTAATTTATTAATTAAAAAAAATTATTAGAAAAATTATTGCTTTAAGCCTTAGAATTTACAATCAAAATTAGAAAATGTATTTTTATCTAAAATATTTATGAAAAGTTTAATATTGTTTGATCTTCTCTACCATGTCCTTTTTACATATATCTAGAATAATATTATTTGTACAGTTTCTGGTTTTTTGTAACATTTTACTACCACAATCAAAATCTATAGAAATAATAATCTAACATTATAATATCTTGAAATCGAGCTAGCCAACTCAAATATAGTATTGCAAATCCCTAGCTAAGTTAGATGAGGAGGCTATGTATTACATATGGTCTTGAATGAGCATTTGGACTCTTTAGATATCTAAAGAGTCCAAATGCTCATTCAAGACCATATGTAATACATAGCGTCCTCATCTAATATATAAAACTTTAATCCATGTGCTTAACCTTAACACTGACACAAATGGAATTTACAAGTTTACTCACTGCTTTATGATAGAAAAATATGTGGATGAATATTGCCCACATATCCAAAGTCAAAAGGGATAGATTAAAAAAGGATGCGCTCTGGTCATCTATAAAAGATAAATTAAAGAAGCATGGCATATTAGTAATGCAAATTAGATATGCGTGTACCAATTATGTTCATATAACACAACAAATAGATGATTCAATAAAATGTCACATAGAAGTCATTTATCTCATGGGCCTTCAACTTAAATTATATATCTAGCATTACATTAAGCTATAGGAGACAAATCAAAGAAGCATTTGAATGTAAATTAAAAACATGTGTAATAATTATGTCCTTTAGTTTAATAAATAGATAATAATTTGCAAATGCCATATCTAAGCTATATTTCATCTAAGTAGCTTTCAATTTAAGCTTATATCTAATGTTAAATTATATAAAAGAATAACAGTAATCCAAACTTAAAAAAAATATATTTAGAAATTTAGTATAAAATGTGACATATAATTTTGATAGAGAGCCACACAAAATTGAAAATTCATACCTTAACAAAATTGTTAGATCCTTTTAAAGAAAACGTGTCATATACTCAACTTTAATCGAAATATATGATAAACTCAACCCAATTTTATGAAAAATAGTATACCATTGTTTACATTTCACATAATACAAATAGATAAATATTACTTAAGTATTGTTATAAAGATTTAACTACCCATAGAATTACTAAAGGCATAAATTTTGAATGAACTTCATCTAATGTTTTTCTTGCACCATTGGACATGTCTTTAAGTGTAGAATAATGGTCAAGATTTTGGCACAAGGGATTATCGTTTGACCCCCAGAAATGTCATTTAATACCTCAAAATGACTCCAAAAGGTTTTAGACCCCAATTCTCCACCCACCATTAAAATGACCCTACAAGTTGATTCTTTCAGTTTTTTCACTCTATAAGCATCCAAGTCTCATGTTGCTTCTCATGTTATTTTATAAACCTTGATTGGAAAGAAAAATAGGAGGGCAGAAATGTAAGAAATATAAAACATAATGAAACACAACGTAAGAAATAGAGAACATAATGAAAAAAACACATGTACATATATCTCTAGACAATCAATACAATTATTTTCCTATGAATCGTTATGGGAGACAAGCAACCCTAAAAAGTAATGATGCTCTAGACTCCTTTTTCCCTAGGAAATCCTTATGGGAGAAAAAAAACACTAAACTGTAAACATGCTCTACTCTCTCTTTTCTGGTATGGAAAATATGTGAGTACAAAGAAAGAGGTAATCTCTCTAGAGTTAGCTAAGACTTTTAGCGTGTAAGGTTGCTATAAAAACTTAACTTCATACATTTTTCTCTCTAACTTCACACTCCTAGTTGTATTTTCAACTATGGAACAAAATACAATAACACAAAATGGAACTCTTATTCCTCTTAGTGGCCAAGTATTTAACATAGCGTGATAGCCAATTAGGTGTAAGATATGACTCTATCAACCATTAACGAGGTTTGTGATTTTAGACCTTTTAGAGTCTTGTTAAAATTCCACATGTAGCTAGCTTTCCATGCATGAGTAATGGGGCTAAAATTTCATTCTCTCGTACCATGACCTGGTCAACATGATAGGTCAACTTACTAAAGGCATAAATTTTGAATGAACTTCATTTGATGTTTTTCTTGCACCATTGGATATGTCTTTAAGTGTAGAATAATGGTCAATATTTTTTCACAAGGGATAATCGTTTGACCCCCAGAAATGTCATTTAATACCTCAAAATGACTCCAAAAGGTTTTAGACCCCAATTCTCCACCTACCATTAAAATGACCCTACAAGTTGATTCTTTCAGTTTTTTCACTCTATAAGCATCCAAGTCTCATGTTGCTTCTCATGTTATTTTATAAACCTTTATTGGAAAGAAAAATAGGAGGGCAGAAATGTAAGAAATATAAAACATAATGAAACACAATGTAAGAAATAGAGAACATAATGAAACAAACACATACATATATCTCTAGACATTTGTAACCTAAGAGAGAAACCTGTGAGGAAATGTGTGAAGTTGGTATTACACACCCAATTGGACAAACTCGAGGAGAAAACATTTCTCCCACTTTATTTGTTGGCATAACCTAGTAAGTGTTATTCACTAGCATGTATTTTGTAAAGGCCTTTCAACCTAGTTCCCATTCAACTCCATCCACCAGGTTGTAGAGGATTCCAAGCCTAATTTCATAAAAATTAAGTTGGGTATGATCACATTGACTTGCTTGATGACATGTCTACGAAGATTAACTACCTTGAACTATTTTTTTGCATAGGGAAAGAGACACATTCCCATGTCTGAGCATGAAAACGTTCTTTGATATTGTTAATGCCTCTAGTGTTTACTTCTACAAGTTCTATATGCAGAGTCTGTAAAGGGCCAGGTAGCCCCTGGATCTCATCTTTTATCAAAGGTGACATATCTAGTAAATGCCCCTACAGTTAATCTCTGGAATGGATCTAAATAAAAGTTCCTCATTTTAATATCCGTAAAACACAACAACTTTAAGGTAAACTATGTACATGTGTCATTTCTCCCACAAACTAAAGTGTATAAGTAGTAAATTTTATACCAAGTGTGCTCCCACCATGTAAAGTGCAATTTGGTGAACTTATCATTTTTATAATATATTTTTCGATTAAATTTAATTTCACACATGATCAGTTATTGCTTTGAAAGTTGTGTTCTACATAATTTGTGTACACTAAATTACAAATTGATTTTTTGAAATATATTTAGTGTAAATGTCGACCATTAGATATATATCATGGAGGATGAATGACGAAGATCAGCCGAATCCCATATGGAGGTTTAGGGATCGGAAGATGTTCACGGTATTTAAATATAATCTTAAATCTCCATACATGTGTGTACATATGGAATTGATTTTTTTATTAACTTTGTGAGTTAAATTAGTTGTTAATAAGTTTCATATTTTAATTTTTAGGAGGTAAGAGGAGAAGGGTTTCAACTCCATCCATGGAGCATGGCCAAGGTTCAACCGGTCGAGGTATGAGTGGTAGCAGGTTGCAGGAAGGGGGTGATATTTATTCCCCTGAAGGCCAATCAACCGCTGCTGGTTCTCAACAGGGTCATTGTGGGTTTGGTTCTCAGTAGCGTCATTCTGGGGCTGGTTCTCAATAGGGTCATGTTGGAGAAGATGTTAACCAACACTGTGGTTGCCAAACCTTTCACAGATTTTTTTCTATTAAATTTGAAAAATTTTTTAAGACCCTGTTTTTTCTAACATACAAAATTTTATATATTGATGCAGTTGGGCGGAAATGTTCAGCTAGTGGCTGTAAGAGAATGCAGTGTTTCATACATTCAAGAAGAAGGCTATCAACCGAGCACAACTTATCCGGCTGAGATTACTGATATACCATGGGAAACCAACATGGCGGAATGCACCTTACAAAGGTGTGAAAGCCTTTATGCAAAATTGAAAAGAGATCTCGTGACTTTGTCTCTACCTGCTAAGAGTCGACAAAGTCTTGAAATAGTTACACATTCATTGAGTGAAATGGTAAATGTGTAAAAAAATCTGGGGCCAACGACTGATTCATTTGTAGAACTGATGAGAAAGAGAAAAGAAACAGTGATGGGTCCCGATAAATGGGAGGACATAAAACAAAGAGTTACAAGAACTGAGGCCAAGTCAATGTTTAATTATAAGGAAGGGCCAAAAATAAAAATGTTTAAGGTGCAGTATTTCAAGCACCCAGATAAAGCTCATTATTTGTATGATCGGCATCTTGCAGCCTTTGGAAGGCTTCCATGGAACGATGAGGTTCCTGTTTATTTTGCACAAATGTTTTATGCAGAATTTTTTTTGGGTATGAAACCCAACTACAATGACCTTCCTTCAGAATTTTTTGGCCCAGGGAGAGGTCGATTATGTGACCGTAAGGGCGCTAAGCGAGATGTGGAGTTGCCTCGCCCTGAGCCGCCATTGGTGAGTTGACCGTTTCGAGTCGAGACTCTACGATCAGAGATGGATGCGACTTCTCAAATAAGTCGAGAAGCAAGGGATGTTATGATCGACAATGTTCATAGCAGATTGAGTGGAGTCGATCTTTGTTTAAATCGACAAAGAGCACGTGAAAATGCACGTGCAAATTTTTTTTATCGTACAGATGAGGAGATTTACAACATGTATGTTGAAGATCTCCGAACATATGTAATAAATTGTCGCATCGGTTTGCAAGACTTAATTTTTCATGAGGAAGAGGGCACTAGAACGGTATGTGTTAGTGACTTTAGGGTTTGAAATTATTTTTACATATACATGTGTACAATTTGTAATAAATACATGTGTATGTACATGTATACATTTATTTGTATGTGTACATTAATCTAACAAAAATGTATGATTATATGTTAAAACACCATTTGCAGTTCTCAGGCATGATGCGTGATGAAAATGTTAATATCACATTCGGGACCTCTGGTTCAAACAATGCAGATGGGTCTGACCATCAAGATATGTTGGCAAATGTTAGTGTTTTTTAAGTGACTTTAAAATAAATAATTGTGCACACATGTACATGTATGTATATATATAATTTGATAAAATGTTTTAACAGATACCAATTCCATCCGATGTTTTTGGGATGGCGGTACCTTCTTCTTCCTTGGGAGATGTACCTTCTACTTCCTTGGGAGATGAGCCACAAGTATGGACAATTTTTCACAGGTTTAAAATTTATGTTTAAAAGCTGTATATATATATATATATATATATATATATTCTACCTCAAAAAGTTCCATTAAAAATTGAGATATATATATATATATATATATAGAGAGAGAGAGAGAGAGAGATCTATATTTTGAGTTATTTAAAATTTTTTGAATTTAGGTTCCTATAGAAGATTTCTTTAATCCGCGGACTCTAGCGATGGAGATAGGAACATCCACAGCATTTGAACAAGTTGTCTTTAGTTCCTTTTTTTAATATTATTGAAAATAAGTTTATATATGTACACGTGCATTTTCATTTGTAAGTTTTTAATTTAAATATAAATTATATATATATATATATATATATATATATATAACTGTACATGTATATTGTACAGTTTATCGCTGCAGAGGTTCCTACGGGAGAACTTGTTGATCAAATGGAGAGGGAACCTCATGAGGTATTGCATGATTTTTTTTGTTATATTTTGTTTTTTACATGAAGTTCTAGATATTTATATTCTCATTCATTTTTAAAACATCAAATTTTAATGTTGAAGTACATGTGCATTGTGTATGTAGGTTTCCCATGATGGTTCACATGATACAGTGCAGATTCAGACTCTGATAGGAAAGACGCTAGATCCGTCTCTATTTGATGGACATGATTTACAGTAGATTTGATTTCAAAATTTAGATGGTCTTAAAATTTGTTAAACTTGATATAGTTTGATACTTGTGAGATTTACAATTTTTGGACATATTTTATTACATTGTTAATATAATTTGTTTTATTTAATTTTTGGATGGTTTTAGTACTTTTGGCATGTGAATGTGAAGTAATGTTGTCATCTATAAATTAATGTTGTCATCTGAACTACATTTGGCATGTTATGTAATGACACGTGTTATAATTTGTTTTGTTTTTAAAATTTAAGTTTTGGATGCTTGGAGTACATTCGCCATGTGAAGTAATGTTGTGATCTATATTTTTTTGGATGCTTGGAGTACATATAATGTTAAATGTTTCTATTGGATCTAGTTGAACTATAATTGGCATGGCATGTGAATTAACGATCTATATATAATTTAAAGTTTTTTAAACTCAAGTTTTGAACGGTTTCAATCTACATTTCGAATGTGATGTTTAATGTTTTAATGTTGCACGATATATTATCAAAAGTTTTTAAAATTTTAAAGTTTTGGATGGTTTCAATCTACATTTGGCACATGTGGTATATAATGTTAAATGTTTCTATTGGATAGTTGTTCACTATATAATTGGCATGGCATGTCAAGTAATGTTGCACAAATCCCTTTTGGATGGTTGAAGCACATTTGGAATTTTAAGATTGCTTTTGATCTCTCCATGTAGTTTTGTTTGAATGAAAAATTTCCAATAGGAAGAACATAGCTTTTCAATGCAACTAACTATGAATCAATTGAGCTCTAATTGAAAAAAGAGTTTTTCAATGCAACTAACCGTGATGCAAGCAGATCGAGAAAATTCTCGCAGATGTAGAGCAGGGAAATTAAACTTCAGACAGACTTTAGGACTTTCGAATTTTTACAAAGCTAGTATTTATAATATCCTAGCAGGTCATTCGGTGAAAAATTTTACCAGAAACTTGAAACAAAGAGAATCTATCCTTGGCTAGGACATCATGTAAGATGCCTGACATAAACAGTAAAATTGTACTTAAAAGCTGAGATTTGGGCAAGTGGGGACAACGACTTGTTATCTCATCCCTTGGAGGCTAAGCCATACGGGGACCGAATCTGACCTTACAAAATAAAGTGAAATAATTTGTACCATACAGTTGGAAAACATATACAAGAACAATTAATATATGTAAGAACAATTAATTTTATTCTAGAATATATATATATATATATATATCTATATATATATATATATATATATATATATATATATATATATATCCAATATGTATATAACATTTTTCTTCAATGCACATGTATAGAAAAACTGCTTTCAGTTGATACTAGAGCACGTGCTTGTACCCAAACAATTTGTAACATGTGCAAACCACAAATAACATAAGCAGATCAATTTTTAGTTGAGTACTGGAAGTTCTAAAACATATTTAATCCAAAGATAATAAATTGTTGGACAGTTCACTCAAAAAAATTCTAATGGAATTCCATCCTCAATAATCCATTCATGATCGGATTTTGACATTTTCCATTTCTTAATTTTCGATTTTTTCTTTGATTTAACTTCTATCAACTTTATGCATGTTGCACACACCAAGTGACTATATTGACAACTTATGGAATCAGGTTCATAGTCTTCAAAGTAAACAAAGTCTCCACTTTTATGAGTTTGTTTGAAAAAATAACCTTTCAGTATAATAGACCCTCTGTCATACTGAAATCCGTGATCATTATAGTCTTGTAATAATTTCATTTTTTGTTCAGTGCAACGCATCAAATAATACTTCACATTTTCATCGTTGTCAATAGGTGCAATTACAGCAAAAACATCTCCTGCACAACAAAATAAATTTAACATTTAATTATGCATATTTAAATTTATTTCTAGATCTTTAAATCATTAGAAAGTAATTCAAATGTTACCTTCTCTAACAAGATCAGAAACTCGATCACCATCGAATGATATTGTAGTTTCCTCTAATTGCATTTCTTCAAACATTGCAACAGACATTTTGCCCTTTGTATTTAGCTCTGTATGTTTCCAATCATTCACATACATTTTGTTTTCACAAACGTCATTGGATTTTGTGTTGTCTATGCAAACATCACAAAAACAAGAATATTTTCTTTTATCCAATGCAAACACATTTCTGGACAACTTTGTTTGAATTGAATGCAATTTTCGAGTCCCTTTTATTGTTTCAACGTCATTTCCAATTGATCTATCTGCGTCTTCGATTCCAATATGCCAGAAAAACCTTTATATGGAAATTAGAAAAAGAATTTGTAAATATGATATCAAAATACAATTAAAAATAATCATTGCATGATAAATGTACAATGTTTAAAATTAGATTTCCAATATAAATTAAATTGAATGTACCTTCGCACTTCTCTTGATGGGTTTTTCTCATGGCTTAGAGCAACGATGCACCATTGAACAACTTATTCAACGTTCACAAGTCGGCGTGTAGAGTGGTTCATTTGATATCTTCGAAGTACTCGTTTTATGCATGCTCCTGCACCGTCATGTTCTCCTTTTCCATGGCCAGTCTCAAAGAAATTCCAACAATGTTTAATGCAGGTTTTCTTATGAAGACAACACAACCAAAAGAATGATCGTGCAGATTTGAATTGACCTGCGCATCCTTCTGACCATATCCAATGTTCATTGACTGTTATTCCACGATTTTTCAATGAAACATAAATTCTTCCAAAACAATGTTTTACAAAACATGTATCATGTGTACGATCGTCACTGATATAAAAGTGATATTCTTTAACGATATGTCGATTTTCACTCGTGCTTTCTATATGATCGACATTTTGTTCAGCATGTCTATATATAATATGGACGAGCATGGAGACTTGCTCAGAATGATAGTATTCACTCTGAATTTCTTTTTGTGGAAAAATGTGTAGTTTTCTGCAAAATCAATCACTGACAAAATGGTCTGTGGTGGAAAAACTTCACGAGATTTTTTGAATTGCAAGTCTTTCCATCAAGCTCTATGGGAATGTTTGGTGTATTTGTAAATTTCTGCCTCAAAATTTCTCAAAAATTCTATTAGAAAAATTTCGTCTTCTCATAATTCGATTCTTTTAACACTATTTGCACCTTGAATCGATGTACCGATATATTCATATCTCTTCCATTTCACTTTCATGTTGGACAATGATTGATCATTTATATCAATACGATATTTGTTTTGAAATCTAGTCAAATTTCCACAATCATCGCATTTTTTACCACCAACACATTTCTTTTTGTAAAATAGTTCATCGCTTTCTCTTTCACATAGAATTTGAGATATGAATTCACGGATAGTGGAAGGAGGAGGTGAATCCTTCCATAATGTTCTAATGAAATCAAGGAATGTGTCATAATATAACTCAAATTGCACATGATAACGGCAACAACAAGTGTCGCGTACGGTGATAGGTTTTACATACCATGGTTTTTGCTGAACAAAAGCACTGAGTGAAACATGAATTTGATGATTTTCTTCTTTGAACTTGTTGAATAACTCTATCTGAGTGGTTTCCAAGAGATGTTTTTCATGTTCTCCGTATTGATTTCGTGCTATTCTTCTTCACATCACATGTCTTGTAGTTGGTGAAACACGCGAATTGTTCTTCCAATATTCATAAATTATTTTTTTAACATCTTCTCCAAGTCTATCTTTGTATGGTTGCCTACAAATAGCTCTCCAACAAGAGAGTTCATCATTTACATCTATTTCTAGTCGAAATTTTTGATGTTTGTGCAGAGTTTTTCGTGAGGTTCCCTGTGCTCGTGCTATAGATGTTATCAAACAATTCTCTTGAGTACTTGGTGAAACCATTGCCATCTGTATTCCTCTACGTACATTTGAAACATCTTTATCTCTAGATCTCTTAATTGACTTTATAGCACTACTCATATTTTTTATCACCTCTTCCTTCATTTTTTTTTATCTTTGGTTGATTTTCGAATACCCAATAGTGTCATCGCTTCTTTTAATTTCCTTGATGATAGGAGACCTTTCAACATTTGAGCCTGAACTGTCACTTGCTCATTTAAGAAATAATCTTTAAAAATGCAGTCGACACGATATCGTATAACATGGTCAGGTTTTTTATCTCCATATGTGTGAGTGTCAACATTTTCTAACATCTCATTATCGATAGTGATTTCATTTGTACATATTCGAAAAAATAGTACATATTCAATAAATCACTAAATTAATAAATATGTCAATAAATATTAGGAAAATTTTAAATATATCAATAGATCATAATATTTACATTTACATACCCGCTTCAATTTTTGCTTGAGGTTGATTTTCTTCTTCAATATTTTGAGGAGTATCTTTGTCTGTTTACATTAAACAAAATATTTTTCAAATTAGTTCATCAAATAAAACTTAAGCTTCACATTTTACATTAGAAAAATTTTAAATATATCAATAGATCATAATATTTACATTTACATACCTGCTTCAATTTCTGCTTGAGGTTGATTTTCTTCTTCAATATTTTTAGGAATATCTCTGTCTGTTTACATTAAACAAAATATTTTTCAAACTAGTTCATCAAATAAAAATTAAGCTTCGCATTTTACATTAGGAAAATTTTAAATATATATCAATAGATCATAATATTTACATTTACATACCTGCTTCAATTTCTGCTTGAGGTTGATTTTCCTCCCCAATATTTGAGAGGGCTTCTAACTTTCTTTTGCGAGATTGTCTTGTCTCTTCTCTACGTGTCTCAGGGTCTCTTTTTCGATCATATTTTCTTGCACAAGTTCTTCGATTTCCCATGATAATAGGGTATGAAGTTCAAAAAATTTCCTTCAAAAAATTAGACAATAATTCAATTACAAAAAATATCACAAAAGATTTAATTTAAAAAAATTCAGTGTAAATTTTTTTTTAAAAATACATACTCCAATCCAGAACATAGACTTTAAAAAAATCGATAGAAAAATGTCTTATAAAAATGAAACGAAGTTCAAAAGATTTACATCTATAAATCCAATCATGCAACTAGATGTCCTCTCACATTTTTTTTTCCCATTAGACTAATGCCAACAAGTTGTCCAATATATTGAAAATGGTTGTTATTGATGTCAAATGTTGTCCAAATGAACGAGGAAATAACATAGTCAAACAACATATTACAATAAATTTCTAATTGTGTATGGCACTTCCTCTAATTCCATAAGAATAAAGAGATATGATCCAAGATATCCACGTGGATCATTCCTCCCCCCCTTAGGAAGCAATGGTCCTCATTGCATGAAAAGCCTCCATGAGTTGAGGAATTTTTTGTTGAACTTGGTCCTTGGTGAACCACTTGCCCTGGTGAAGGAGTTGGCCTGCTTTAACAACTCGATATAGTTGGATCCTCTGGGTGTTCTTGAACTCTGTCTCCATGATACAATCAATTATGGCTTGTTCCATGTATTCTGCGTTTAACTCTATTGATGTGAGTTGTTCTGCAATGTCAGATGTGTCGAGTAATGGTGGAAAGTAGGCCTCAAGGTAGTCTTCATTGAACCATGTGTGCAAACCGAGTAATGCTGGAATATTGAGCTCGAAGGAATTGTCCCCTACAACTTTGGTGATGGTGTATGGCCCATATCAAAGCCGATGAAGCTTGCGGTGGGGTCCAATGCGGCCCTCCTTTGGAAAATGCAGCCAAAAATTATCGCCCACCTGGAAGTTGTGTGGCACCCGATGTTGATCATGTTGTTGCTTATACATTGCATTGCTTTTGTCAATATATCATGTACTTGTTGTCGAATGTGATTAATGCGCAAAATGAAGTTGTTCTCCTTGTTAGCTTCAGACTCGACACAAGTCGAACATGTCTATGTATCCATAAATGACATGGCCATATCAATGGGACATAGTGGCTGGAATCCCAAACGCACCTAAAAGGGGCTACGACTAGTTAAGCTGAGGAGAGCCTAGTTATAGTTGTGTTGTACATAGGGAAGGCTTTCATCCCATGTCTGTGGATGCTTCGAGTTGTACATGCATAGGATGTGTACAATAATCATGTTGACAACCTCTATTTTGCCATGAGTTTGGGGGTGGACCATTGTGGACTTAGTAAGCTTGGTGTCCAACATCGACCACAGACTTGACCAAAATGTATTGAGGAACTTGTTGTCCTCATCTGAGATAATGGACTATGGGATTATAAAGTGTACCCACACTAGTTCAAATAATAGTTTAGCATTGGATTCTTCTATGATATTATTATTTCAGGCTGCCATAATGTCCATCTAAGAGAATTTGTTGGCAACCACAAAAACATAGTCATTTCCATGCTTGGTAGAAGAAAGGTTCAACATGTAACATGGAGATGGATTCCCAAGGTCGACTAGGGGTAGGTAGCAGACTATATATGCCCTGCCTTTTGATTGTCGATTTGGCAATGGCACAAGCAGTGCAAGATATTCTATACTTCTCAACGTCTTGTCAAAGGTTCCGCTAATACAAATGCTTTTGCAAAACTGTCGCTATTTTCTCGACCCAAAAATTTCTAGTGACTTGACTGTAGTGATCTTCCCAAATGTTATTGGCATGCTCACTTGACAGAACACAAAGGCGTCCCATGTGACATAACAGTGAATCTTGGTGGTGAAAATTTGGAACTTTCATACCTTCAAGGCGTGTTTCGTATGTGTTGCCAAATTCTGTATCACTTTTGTAGAGTTTCTGCCAACATGAAGTCTTCTTCCCAGAAGAATCAAGCATAGTGTTTAGTGCCATAATCGGCTTTGAGGTGAAGCAGTCTATAACATCATTGGTTCTACCCTTTTTGTACTGGATTATCAACTTGAATTATTGCAGATATGTGAACCATTTATGATGGCAATCATTCTACAGCTTCTGTTGGGTCTATATGAATTGTATGGGTCGGTGATATGTGTGGTTGACTGTTCCTCCCCCAAAATGTAATGATCCCATCATGACAAACCTGCACAATGAAATACATATTTTTTTCATAGGTGGGTTACTTATGGACTCTCTCTTAAAGTGTGTCACTATGATAGGTCACTAGGTGCCCCTGCTAAGAAAGAACTGCCCCAATATCATGGTGAGAGGTGTCATATGTCTCGATCTCAAATGGTTGTTTCAAGTCTGGTAATGTGTGCACTGGTGCTAAACATAGGTGATGCTTCAACTCTTTGAACACCTATTGATGTTCAAACAAAAATAATTGTGTTTTTCACCCACTTTGGTGACTTGACTCAAAGGTGAAGTGATACGAGAGAACCCGAACACGGTCATGTACCCAAATTTATTTGTTTTTCATCATGTACTATTTTGGGTTAATGATCGTCATCCCTCCTTTATCATATTAACATCATAAACAAACTTCATGTTTTCTAATGCCACAATGGTACTCTAACCATTACTCATTAAATAAGACACTTATAACATCTTAGCAAGTTGGATCCTTACTATGTTGAAGAACTCCTAACTCTTTAAAAAAATTTACATGCTTATTCCACAGGCTAATATTGATAACCTACCTTTACCTACATTAACCTATAATATAAAATTTACATAGCTTTACATACATTTACATACATTAACCCTCATATATGTAAACCTATACTCTATACCTACTATAATATTTCAATTACCTATATTCATTTTATGGAATTTTTTTCTATACCCTTACTCCTATATTAAATGTAGATAGGATTATACAAAGGCTTTAACACCCATTAAATAACTCCATTTCTCATTTAATATGTTGACCCTACCTCGATGACATGTCTCGCTTGGGGTGAACCATGTGGCAGAGGCCATGTGCCTTCACGTGGCCTTCACCCTTATCAATGCCAAAAGCGAATGGATGAGATCAAAGGGATTAGATATATGACTCAAAAATGTGAATAAAACCCCAAGGGTTATACCTACCCTTCTATTCCTCATTTCGGTTTTTTTACTATGATTTTTGTGACATTCATTCCTGAGGGAACTATGCCACCATAGCTCGAACCTGCAACTTGATTTTCAAAGCCATGGTAGCTTGATTTCTCCATGAAATGAACCCTCTATGTGTTTATCATGTTCATTGTGGAATAATAATGGTGTTGCGCAGAGCATTTATTTGCTATGGCCTCAAGGTAAGGATTTTACAGTGATTCTCCTGCATTTTCTTTTGGTGTGAACACATAATTGTAATTGTTCTTAAATCCTCCATGTTGATTCCTAATTTTGTTTTGTTTGTGTTGCATGAAACCCCATAGCATTGTTAGACTCAGCCTTCATCTCACGTAACTTTTTTTTTCATTTTCCCTCTATTTATTGTCTTGGATTTCATTAAATTTATAATATCCATGTCACTATGGGTTTGTTACGTTTCGCAGGGGCGAAACCCTCTGTCTCCTTTACGTGGTCATTTCGGTAAAGGTTTCTTACTCTTGTCACTGCATTCAGTGACACATTATGGGGTTCAATTTGGAACTCCTCTGGCCCCTTTCCTTCCAATACGAGGTAAGTGGATTCTTTACACATTCTATTTTCAGGGTTTCTACCCTTGTACATCATTCATATTTTTGGATTATATATATAGAATTTCAGTCATGGGTGTAGTATATATTTCACTCCCATAATTTATGGGTTTAGCACTAAGCATTTGATTTGTTACATGGCCTATTTGATTAGGAGTCATAATCCCTATTCAATCTCTCGTTCGATTTCTATGTATCTGATATGTTAGCCAAGCTATTAGAAAATTCCTTTATATTTGGTGTATATTCAAATTTCACATAATTTCTCATATGTAACCTGGAATTCAAATAGTCAATTAAATCTCGGTCTAGTTATAATTGCATTTGGAATTTTTGTGAAAGCATATGAAAATTGTTACCTCCACTACATTTCGATTTTAGTCACTAGTTTTTCGATGTACTCATTAGCTTCATTGTACTACTATTTTATTCATCTTCTTGTGAGCCTAAGGGAATTGCAAGTCCTCTATATTATTAAATATTGGGTTTTATGTTTTGAATTTTCATTATGTTCATAGTAGTATTTAAAATTTATACATTCATGAGATGTTTTAGCTAATCTCTTCTTTTCCCATATGATTATGGGTTTAATTATCTTGGGTATTTAAGTAGGGGGTATATGCTATGCTTTGCTCCATTTACTTATGACTATTTATTTTTTATTAATTTATTCATCAAGTTGTATTGCAATTCTGGTTTTTCCTCCTTGTATTATTTGTGGCAGGTGCGTACACAATTCTAGGTTGTTTCCCTTCACAACACTCATGGAAAATGTGTAACCTATCTTGGTGTTCTGCCCCGTTAAGGTTTTCATGCAATTTTGTAACACAATTTAATTCCTCATTCGAGGTTTGTCACAACACTTCTTACCCTTGTTCTATTTCTCATTTTGGGCATTGTTGTACATTTAATTTTGATTGTAGTTTTCCCTTCTGCGTAGAATTTTTTTTTATGATATTAATTTATAATGTGGGTTGTTGACACCCAAGTTAATCTTTTTCTCAGACCGAGAATTTTTTGAATGAGATAAGGATGTCATCTTATCATCGTATCCTTTCTCCTTCAGGATATTTCAATACTTTATGTGATTTTTGGGTTTCTTGTTTTTTTATTTCCATATTTATATGCTTGAGGATCCCTTCACTCAAAAAAAATTTTCGATTTGTATGCACAGGTGGAGCTAGCATCATCACGACAACATGCTAAGGTAAGCTATCCCTATGTCCCTTACATAATAATAATTTTGATCAATTATTCTATTTGGCTCTCTCTAATTTTCGCATTTCTTCTCTTTTACAGGTATGCTTTTGACATATGTTTCTCTACGTGAATCTCAAGGTTCCTTCAATGCCCATATGTACCAACTGTATTCTTAATCAGGTTGGTAGCACGATGATCTGCCATGGCTCTCCTTCTGGAAAGGATTTTAGTATTACTTAGCTTACGGAGGTGTTGTTGTATTTTCTATGTTTACGTGGTAGTGCCATACTTGGCATTTTGATAATTGGTGAACAAATGTAATGTGTTTTCTTCATTTTTAATACAGTTTTATACAAATGATTGTGTACTCCTCAAGGATATACAAGGACTGTTGTATCTAGAGAGTTTGAAATATTTATGTTTGGAAAACAAAATGATATTTTATCCTCCTTGTTGGGTGTAGAGCTTGATTATCTTATTTATTTAGATGTATCATCGTGTTGGACCTCTATTCTTAACATGGCAGTAACACCACCCATCATTTAAATGTTTCCTAGGGGGGTTTCGAGGGAAGCGCCCCCGAAGCTAAAAAATATGTAAAATTTCCTTGTAAAATATTGTAATTTATAGTCAATTTGGGCTATTAATTAGGGAGATGATCTAATGGTAGAAGTTATGTTTAATTTAGGTTTTCTTCCCTAGAAGGAAACTCTACTATTTTTATAAGGGTATTGTATTGCGACTCAGTATTGTATGTGTATTCTCATAGCCATAAATAATAAGGGGGATTGTGTGAGAGAGAAGAGGATATTACTGTAGATCTGTTATAGGTTGTGTCTCTTCATTTTGTTGGATAATATAAGGAATGACTGCCTATTCGGGGTGGATGTAGCCGAAATTGGGTGAACTATGTATATCTATGTCTCTCTTGTTTATATGTTTTCTATGTTTGTATTTCCACATATTTTATGTCTTCCAATGCTTTGTAATATATACATTTCTAACAATCCTGTCGATGATGGATGCATATGTACTTTTCCTCAGGCTTTCATATTTTATAAATGAAATCATCAGTTTTTTGGAATCATTTCAGATGTTATGTGACTTTAGAACTCGGTTGGAAAATAATGTGGGTTTCTAGTAAATGATGAATTTATTTGTATTTTTTTCATAATTTCCACTTATAGATTCTTCTATATTGTATCATGCGTTCACTTTTTTTTTTTTAATATCAGTAGCTAGAATTATCATGTTCAATATTATTTATTCCTTCCAGCAAGTTTAAATAATATTACTTTTCCAAAGCTAGATCTAGCTTAGCTTAGTCTCTAAGTTTTGATTTTTCTGCTTATCATTCTAGCGGAAGATTTTGTTTAAATTAATTTCTATAGGTTTTCTTATTTATTTCACTTCTCGTGAGATATGAATAGGTAGACAACATTTACCCTCTTATCATAACCCTTTCTAGTTTTATAATTACACATATTGTACACTATACATCTACAGTACATTAGTTTACTATATAGAACACAACATAGACATTGTACTTAACATAGTATTGACATCGTACAATACACAATATTGACACTGTATATAATATTAACAAGCATGTGCAACTAGTTTTTGTGCTTTGTTTGGATTGATTTGCAGGTTTTGGAGCGCGAGGAGTAGGAGAGTATTTACACATTGTCTGATCGACATCAAAAGAAGGACCTTCGGGTAAGGTTGTTTATCCTCCTTTTTCTAGTTCGAGCATTAGAACTCATAATTAGAGTGCTTCTTGGGGTTACATGTTTTCCACTCTATTAGGTCTTTCAACCGAGGCCTTAGTGTAGCTTTGCCCATAAAAACGTGGAAATTCACATCATTTTGTATTGCTGACCTAGTGAGAGCATTTAAAAACAATAAAAATTTGAAATTCACTTTGGACATTACATTATATTTTTCATCCCGCTATCATCGTTTTCATGTTTGATACAAATCGAATGATGAAATGAAACTGTGATTATTTTCTTAAAAGAAAGAATGTGATTTTTTCTTCTTTAGAATGCTTTTCTAAATGAATAGACTAATTATTCAAAACTGTCTAAGCTCTCATTAGTGAAAAATATTTAAATTAATTGGTGAGAGAAAAAATCACACATTGAAGTTTTCATAAATTATCATAAATAAGTTTTTGTTAAATGTAAATGTTATACATTAAATAATATTAATTTAAAAAAAAATAGCATAATTTTTGTTATTATATGCTCTAAATTACAAATGAAATATTAATTTAAAGAAATTTTTTTATTGAAATATATAAAATGTCAAAAATTTATTAATTAGACTCATTAAAATCTAGAAATCTATTTTCAATTTAAACAATATTAATATATAAGATTCATTTTATGCTCGTTCTATAAAAACAAATTAATAATGGGGATATAATGATTTTTTTTTCTAATTTGTTCTACTGCTATTATATTATACATGGCAAAACATTAGAATGCTCGTCCTCTGAATTTGGCAAGCCAATTCCAGAGGGAAGTATAAAGAAATTAACAGAAAAATAAGGACTACCCTAGGTTGGGAAACCAATCCATAAGTAGAGAGTATTAAGAGCTTCCCAAGATGAGAAACCACCATGTCTAGTTTTGAGATTGAAAATGTAACATAACAATAAAAAGTTTCAAAACATTTGCAAACTAGATAACGCAAGAAGATAGTTGGAGTAAGAGGTGAGAACCCAAAAAATGGTCTTAGAGTAGGTTTTCATTCTTCTCAGGAGGGCTTGGAGCTTCTTCCACAATCCTGCAAGCATAAAGAGACTCATCCTCCTCCCTGTTCGGCTCGTAGACAGAAGACAGAGGAAGAAACAACTCTTGGGCAATAGGCAAGTTGGAGGAGGTTGCATGTAATCTCGTGTCTGTTGAAAATGCAGCAAGATGATGGAGCCTAGTGAAATGAAGTCGCCTTCACTAGGTGGGCCCGCAGGCTATTTTTGGCGCAATTTCTATTTTTGGACTATGTATATTTTTAGACATATGGATCATGGACTGGGAGCTGCAGTATGCTATTCTTGGAGGATTGATCATGTTGGTAAAAATAGAGGGACCTCTATTTTTAGACTTCAGGTGGTTTCTATTTTTAGACTGCCGAGCTAAAAATAGAACAGTCAAATATTATTTACCCTTAATAATATTTGGACTCTAAACTTCAGTTTACTCTCTTGGCGCACTTCAGTTTGACCCCCGGATGTGGGTCATGCAGCTGCCAGAAGGATTTACGCTCTTCCTATGGGTTAGGTGGACTATTGCATGGTCAGCTTCAGTTAGAACTCAAGTGGCGGAGTTCGGTGGAGTTGATGCGACAGTTAATGGAGATGGAGTTCCGGTTAACTAGTTGGACTAGTTGTGATCAGTTTAACTACAGATTACAGTGGAGATGAGTTGGGTGAATTAAATAATATTTAATTCACTAATATTAAATTATTATTCAACTAGAAGAACTCATTAGTTAACTCATTGCATGTACAGTTCACTGGAGACAAGTGATGGAGGTAGATGAAAGGGTCGAGTTAGCTATCAGTTGTAACATTATTGGTGCATGAGATTTGTACCACAATTGGAGAAAATCATCAATGAGATTTGCGATGTCAAGGCTGGGAGATTCGAACCTTGGATCTCTCCTCAACCAACCTTAACTGCGCAATTGAGATAGGCAAACAGTGGTTGAGTTTTGACATAATTACTTAGTCAAAACCAAGCTAGTTTGTGTGTAGCTTTATGAGATAGTACTGAGTACTCGTGAGGAGTATTGTACTGATGTATTTGCTGCATGTATTCTCCATATAATATACAAAATAGCTGAGGGGTTTTCAGCTATAGGCTTTCCCCATACATACTGAGTCATATGTGTGTGATGATTTGATGATCTGTTGCTTCTATTGTTTCCGCATGTGATGATTAATGGTAGAAGCGATTATGTGTTATGCATGCAAGTTTAATTGATGTATGATTAGGTTAATCGCAGCGAATAAACTTCATTATTCAGAAAATTTCTACAGTGTCTTCTTCCTTATCTTCCTCATCACTACTTGAAACGTGACCGCTGCGAGAACCTATGTCACTACTGGGGCTATGACTACTGGTGTAAGCGCTCTGCACAGTAAGAGCTTTCATATTTCGGGGAATGGAGATAGGTATAAACTAAATTGTGGATTTTCGAGGCATCATTTTGGGACGAAGACTTGACGATTCAAGCGGGTGAGATGGGAGATGAAGGGATAATTGAGTGAATAGGTTGACAGGTTTGAGCATACTCGGCTCTTCCCAATCCATGGAGAGGTTCACCTCCATGATGGCCATCGACAATGGGAGTCTCGAGCGGAGGCCACACTCACCATTCTTTGTTGCCTTGGCATGATGAGCAAGGGAGAGGAAGCTCGAGATAGGAAGGGGATGCTCTCAAGAGCAGCAGAGGAGCACCTACCATGAGTCTTTGCAGAGGGTAAATCACACCGAGACTAAGCAGAGCGGGGAGCCAAGGGCGAAATAGTAATGCAAGGGAAAACAGAGAGAGTCGGATGGAAAGACGAATGGAGGCAGGAGGAGCGCGGATGGTTGATTTAAGAGCCATTGATGCTCGATGAGGTTGAGTTAATCCACAACAGCCAAAGGACATCGCTCTAAAGCTACTGAGGGTGGTAATTAAGGGAGCCATTCTCCTGCATTTATCAACGAACAATCGACCATGTGAAGGCGTGTGGGGCGGACAAGTGCCGTGCCACATGGCGTCCAAGTTGCCCGTCTTCTCATTACTGGGCACTCGCATATGGGGGGATGGAGATATACTGATTACCAAATGGTCCATTGACAATTAAATTGGGCATGATAATTAGAATAATATTAATATTAATATATAGAAGGAATTGCAATAAAAGAAAGGAAAAATTTTAAAAAAATACTCTAAATTCTAATAACTTATATAGCCTTGTTCATGTGGATCTCAAATTCTATGGTAGTTATTTTTATAAGCCATCTTTTTAAAATCTAGAAATGAAATGAAAAATACTTGTATTTATTAATGTTTCAATTCGTTAAATATTTAAAGAAAATGATTAAAACCAAACTCATGAAAGAGGAAATGAGAGACTAGGATTCCTCTAGTGTTGAGGTTACTTGTGGAAAGGTTGTACAAGAATGTTATTTCGAGAGTTTCTAGTTGGAAAGCATGGATTAAGAAGGGATTAAATACTATGTCACATTCAAACATGCATGTTTGGAAGGGGTGGGTTGTGTCAACCCCGCACTCATTCATATAGTCACACATATTCTCCTTTATGTTGATAATATTGTTCTAACTCTAACTAAAACTCTCATCATTGAAATAAGGAAGCATAACATCATGATGCCCAAGCTTGGGAGATCTATTAGGGAATAAAGGAGAAGATTATCTCAAAGAGTAATGACAATACTAAAAATGTTATTTCTTCCAAACTTAAGGAGAATTGTCCATCTTATACCAACATGCTATATAATTTTCATAATATCTCTCATGCTATTCACATTTTATATGAGCATAACTATAATGATGTTGGAAAGCTTCTTAAATTCCTTTTCAAACATACAAATAAAATATTAAAATTTTTCAATTAATTTATTATCTTTTTATACATTAAAAAAAAACTTATAAATCTTAACATTAATAATTTTCTTGATTATTATATAAAATAAAAATAAAATATTTAATTCTAAATAACATTTATGAAAATAAAATATATATATATATATATTATTAATTATTTTATATACCAAATTATTTAATTGTTTCTCCACATAACAGATTATAAATTTTGAAATGACCAAACAACTTTTAATCTTCAAATTCAATTTAAGACAAATTCTTAATATTTTTTACGAGACTTTGATAAGTAGATTTGCTTCAATGGTTACTTTTGATAAGTAGATTTTGTTCAACTGCAATTGCTCAGTAACTGGCTGCCTCATAGTATTTACCGCCCAAGCAGCTATGGCTTATGGGAGGGGACATGTATGTCCTATTCCTTTTGAAGACACTATAGGCAAATAGACTTAAACAGTATGCCGTTTGAAGATTGAAAGTTAGCTAAATGATTTTATTTACTTGATAGACTTATACAGTATGTCGTTTGAAGATTGAAAACTAGCTAAATGATTTTATTTACTTTTTCATGAACTGATGTGTTGATACCTTGTTATAGCTTTTCATAGCTGAAATAATATATAGTTCTTAAAAGACACTATTAGAAAATACATTTGTATATTCTAGAGTTTGAATACTGATTCTATGGCTTACAACTTTGAGACATAGTTTTATTCATTTGTATAATCTCACCAATAAAAAAACAATCTAATAATACAAGACAATTATTTTTGAAAGAAATAACAACTGTTAATCATAAAATGAATTCATAATACAAATTATGAACATCAAAATTCTAAATATCCAAACACAAATTTTATTTTAAATAAACCACTTGTGAAATTGTTTCAGTGGACTTGATAAACAGATTTGGCTCAATTGCTATAGCTTTTTAATCGGGCAACTGACGAGTTAAGGGACAAGTGGGAATCCAACTCCATGTGTTATCAATTAAATTGTAATCAATAACATCTTCTAATTCTGTGCATAGCCGATGAAAGAGTGAAAGTGCGAAACAAACGTTATCTCCAACTCCTGCGCAATCGGAATATAAACTACACTCCTTGGAAATACAATTTTTTTCAATCCATTCCTCCTAATAATACCCACACACTAATAATATCCACCAGAATGGAAGCCAATGATTTTGTTTCATCCTAGGAGCAAAGGCTTGTACCAAATAGTTATGGGAATTGAGACAGAACCAATGTTTGAGGATGAGAAGTCAGATTGGCTTAATAGATGTGACATGGCTTATGGAAGATTGTGTCTATCATTAGAAATATTGAATCATTATACTAAATCTGGACTACATTGAAAGAATTATATGGTCATGAAAATGATCTAGAAGAACACCATTTGGAGGCAAAGAGATCGAGTTATTATAACAGTCATGAAAGTGGTGAAGACTCTGCTTCTTCTAATGTTAATGGATCTCTTGTAGATGAGAATTTTATTTTGTCCAATAATGAAGACATTGCACATGAGAAAATATGTTCATTTGGTAGTGATGAACACACTAGTTTCAAAATCATAGAAGAGGACATTGATTCCTCTACTATTGATGATGTTAATGATGCAGATCTGATGAGATCTAAATTTAATGATGCCGCACATGCACTTTCAGCAGAGCCATGCATGCCCATGTATGCATCTAAAGAGGAATTTACAACACCATGTATCCTCATGCATGCTGTTAGGTCCAGGTGGCAAGAACAAATTGAACAAGGGTAACATCAAACCAACTTTGGAGCCCTAGGACCTATCCTTCTTAGACTGAGATAGGGCTCTCTCTATATTTGTGTAAAAGATACAACTTGATTGATTTTTAGCCTATTGATTTTAGGCTAGTTATAATGATAGGGTTTGTTTGTTTTGCTTTGTTTGGCTGGTTTGCTTGTCAAAAAGAACAAATAGAGTAAGAGAAACTTAAACCATTGGGCTATGGGGTCTCTGAAGGTCCTCAGAAGTACAATAATAAGTCAAGTGTGTTTCATAGAGAAAGTTGACAAAGGCAAATGGACCTTAATAGCTTCTGTGGGAGTGAAATGAACATTAAATGGTGAATTTATTAGAGAGCAGGGAACTCCTAAATTCTCTATATATCTACCTTCAAAGAAAGAAAACATTCAAGATAACAGGTAAGTGATGATCAAAGAGCAGGGAACTCCTAGGTTTCTTCAATCGGACTATAAATACCTTTAAAGTGACTCATAAATATTGCACTAAAGGATGAGAAAAACAATAAACTTATTTAGCCTAAACCCTAATAAGAAAACTCCAAAGAAAGGCCTTGAAAACAATGTTTTTAATTACACCAAAAGACACGACATACCATAAAATGCTTTGGCTTGGCTCCATTAAATTATTTCTAAGGTAAACAAGAATAAGTGGAATCAAAGAGAAACTAAGAAATCTTCAATCAAACGTAGCAGAGGAAAACATCTAAACAACAGAGAATAGACATAATTAAGGTGCCTCTTATCGGCACTCTATTATAATGGAAAGATGAACAATATGGAAAAAATAAGAAGACAGTAACTAAATTGGAATAACATCGCCATTTGAAAAAGTCCCTGAATCCTGCAAATGTGATTGCTCCATTATCATTCAATCCAAGACAATTACAAAGCTCCAAAGCCAAAAAACTCTTCACCGCTCAAAGTCTAACTCATTTTCATCTCAACAATCAACCAGCCTCAAAATGAAGCTTACATGCAGTATTTAACTGCAAAATGATGAAGTAAACCCTGGCTAGGGTTTTAGAAGTCATTAATTACATATTCAATGAATTTTACCTTTGAGACCATGCAAGACCCAAGGTACAAATATCCTAAACTCATTAAATGAAAAAATAACTTCTAACATAGCTTCCAAGCTAACTTTGGAGTGACTTGTCTTCAAATCCTTCGAAATATTTTTTTCAACAACTTTTGATTTTGTTTGTTGACTTTCAGGAAAGGGCGTAGCACCAAGGTACAAGTGCCCACCGCGAGGCCAAGGGCGTAGTGTCAAAATTGGAAATATTGCCTCTATTGTAGCTAAGTTTTGGAGGCCTTCCCGGTGTCCAAATGAGCTCCATGATAGCTCATTGGAAATCCTGTCCTATCTAGTTTCTAGATATGCCTTTAGTTTCTATATTGGTTCTTATTTTCCTATTCAAAAAACATTTTTCCCAAGACTGCTAAGGCCGCAACACCAATGCTGAAAAGAGTGCAGAAAGGTGATTTTTAGGTGGTTTTTGACCCTTTTAAGGGACCAGTTCTACTTCAAATGACCTAAATTTTTCTATGGATGATGTAATTTCCATGTGGAACATAATTTTGTAAACCTTTTCTCAATTGAGTGCGCCAAAAAATAGCACAACACCAGTGGTGTTGCGCGTTTAGCCCTTTTTTCTGCTAACCAAACAGTCAAAAATAAAAAAAAATTGCACCAAGTGACAAAATTTGGGATTTACCTTGCTGATCATGATTTGGATGCTTGGAGGGATACATCAGCAAGGATATTAATTTTTTCCTTCTCCTTTGCCTCATTTATCACTTGAATCTTTGCAAGGGATGTTTTGAGCTTGGCCCTTGTAATCTTATTCCTCACGGCATAATTCTTTGTCATCTTTTTCTGCATGTCAATGTCTCTTTTTGCCTTCACAAGTTGGCCTTATAGGTGCAATGTTTCCCTTTCTAGCCAAGAATCCCTACAATAACCGATTTCCATGGCAAGAAGCTCACTTGGAGTGACCTGCTCTACCAATTTTTTCTCTTTCTTTCTTTCTCGGGCTAAGGCCTTCTTTAAACCAATTGTCCTTGGCCTCTTCCTAGGAAGTTGTTCTTCCTCATCTTCATTGTCATCAAAAGTGCCCAAGGTCTCATCTAGCATAGCCTTGCCCTTTCTAGCCTCTTTCCGAGCTCTGATTGCCCTGACCTCACTCATGTCTTTCTATGTCTCTAAGTATTGGTTTTCCACCTCAAGGAAGTTGATCACATTCTTGGCCCCACCAAGATTAGCTTGTAGCCCCCTAATCTGGGCATCCTCGCTCTTGATCAACATATTGGTGATCCTCTCCTCATCCTCATCCTCAAGTTTCATGCTCATCCTCCTTTTCAAAAATGACCTGCTCTGCAACCTTTTCCTTACCCTTATCAAACTGTTTTGTTGATAATGAAGGCAGGGTCCCTTCCAAAATTTGTGGAGCAAACACCTACCTATGACCTCTTTTATACATCAAAGGAAAAGGCTCTATGTATACCATCTCAGTGTCATATATCTCGCTTCTCTCTTTATTTTTTGATGCTCTGGTATCATGAGATGAGGGTGAAGGAATGTGGAAGGGTGATGAAGGAGTGTCATCATGGGGTAAAGGGTTGTGAGTGGATGGTGATGCATGAGTAGTGGGATGTGACGGAGAAGGAGGAATGGGAGGATCAGAAAATAAAGGGATATCTTGCAGATGATGGGTTGGTGGAATAGTGAGAACTTCATGGGCAATGAAGGCATCCCATGGAATGTTCTTTTGCTAGAGTTGGTGCATAAAAACGATCTTGATAAGTGAATGATGGAATAGGCTCTGCATTTGCTAAGTGTAGTATCTCTCTTGCACAATGTAGGACATTTTGTCAATACTTCAGGAGACATAATATGGTATATGAAACATCCTCACTCTAGTGAAGTGCATAAGAAGCCGGATGTGGTATGAATAGAGGCGGGAGAACCTTCACTCACATGTCTAGGTTTTAGATATGGCTCAAAGTAACTCATGTCTAGGTTTTCTTGCTTGAAGCACTTTTCTTCCACACTTGGTATTCCTGTAGCACTTGCAATGAAATATGTAGATAACTCAATTGTAACCGCAACAAGATTGACGTACTTGTGAGGTAGGTTAATGGTAAATAATCTTGTTAGCTCTCTATGGTTCTGTACTTGCTACACTTTCTCACAAAATTCAAGGCAGTCTACATGTTTGAAGCATGAAATAGTAAGGGGAGATTCCATAAGCTCCCTTGTATTAAGGGGTTCAAGTTTTTTTTATCTTTCCTCCCTTGTGATCATACCTCCTTGGAATTTGTGCCTCTCCACCACTTCCATTGTCTCCCTCTTATGACATTTTGAAAACTCCTTTTTTGGAAACCCTACGGTTGATGTGAAAATAAGATGAAGGGAGGGTAATGAAATGGAAATTTGGCAAATGAAGGGAATCAGTGAATCAAGGTAATTAATGTTGGGAAAGGGTATTGTAACAAGGAAGATGAATGAAAACCCTAAAATAGTGTAATTTATCTATCTATCACTAGATTTCTTTAAGGAGGATGAATTAATGGAAAAACAATGCTTTCAATTTTGAACACCTAAGGTTTGATTTAGGGTTTCATTCCATTCATTAAATGATGACCAAAATAGCTTGAAGATGAGCTCATCTCATGAACTTACATCTTATTAGTGCCTTAGAGGACCTTGGAGGAAACTTGAAAGCGTTTTGAAGTGGTTTTAAGGGTTGAAGGGCTTAGAAACCCTCTCTATCCAACTGCGCAGTGCCAGTGCTAAGGGCGCAGCACTAATGCTGAGTGCGCAATGCCAGTTCTAAGTGCGCAAGGCCAAGGCAATCTTTGTTAGGGCCTTTCGGGAAAGAGCGCACCGCTCTATCAAGGGCATAGAGCCCACTTCCAGGCATGCAGTGCCTTCACAAAATATATTGGGGGGAGGGGGGGGGTAATGCCAAGGGCACGATGCCGAGTCCCAGGCGTGCAACACCAAACAAATTTCCTCGATTTTGGCCTGAAAACTCAAAAACTCTTTTCTCCTAAGCACTCTTGATCTTTTGAGATGCAACATTGATTCATATGAAATGTAAAATGGGATTTTATAGACTTGGGAATTCAATTTAACTTTGAAAACCCATTTCCTAATGTTTAAAGTCTTTTTTCCTTTCTCACTAACCCTTTTATACTTTTTTCCCTTGCAGGTGACTGAAAGCATTGAATTGGCTTTTGTTTTTATCATTGAGGCATGACGAGTTAATTTTGACAACTTTAGGATGATTGGACATAGTAGCATCTTCAAAATCCTCTTTTTCTTCCACCATGGAGTTCAACTCATCTTTTCACCTTCTCTGGCCACTTTCTTCAAAACCCTATGTGTCTGCAGTTCTTTTGTAGAAATCATTGGTGTTGTCTTCTAAGTTCGCTATAGAACTTTCAAGTTCATTCATTTTTGTAAAGTTCACTTCACCTTTTCCATATTTCATCAATATTTTCTAATAGAATTTCTTCCTGTTTGGCCTTGTGTGCTTCCTCCATGTCATTTTCTGCAAGTGATCACGATTTTGGCACTAAAATGGACTAATGAGCTCATAACCCTAGTCATCTACAAGAATAGGTGTTTCCTCTTTTCCTTGTTGTAAGTTTTTTTCATTCAGGAGTAGATAGTCTACCTCATCAGTACCTTCTGCGCATAAAACTTTCAATGCTCCTGCAGAAGTGCCAAAGCTTGTCCATTTTCCTCACTTATAGACTCTGAACTGAAAAGGTAATCTTCTTTGGAAGTTTTAGGTCATTCTTGAATAACCATGTCTTGACATTCTATTACATCTGAGCTACATTCTAGCAAAGGAAATTAGTTCCTGAAACATCAAATCATGACCTTAAACAACGTAAAACCATAATGACCTAATGGGGGTGTCCTTTGACCTGATTTTGACTAAAATTTTGCTTGGAGGTTTTCAAGTGAAAACAGAGTGTTACTATAGATTATTATGCTCAAAGAGGTATGAGGACAAGTCAACACTAGGAAACCCTAGAGGGAGGATGAAGTCTATTTGAAAAGGGAAAAAAGGGTAATGAGGTTATAGGTAGGAAAAAATGATGAAAATGAGGGGTATAAGCTCATAAGGAGTTTTTAGGAGCACAGGGTGACTTTGAGATGGAAAACTTGATAAAATAGTGAAAAATGTTTTATCATAATAATGAAAGGTAGTGAGATTTCAGAAACTCAAAATAGTCAAGAAATGTTGTTTTTAGAAAACTAGAACGATCCTAGAGTCCACTTGGGGAGGGCAGCTCCTTTGAGGAGATGTCCAGAACCTTAGAGTTTAGATCTCTGAGTGTTGAAGATTAGTACCTTACTTTTACTTGGAATATATGTCTTTCTTCACTTGTTGGTTTTCTGTTGTTCTTTGAAGCTATGATCTTACACTCTGAAAAAACATGATTGATTTAATATCAACTCTACCTACCCATCATAATTTTCCTAACATTTTTTCTTCATTTTGGTGCAGTTGGACTAGAAAAAACTTGACATAATTTTATTTTTCAAATAAAAAACTATCTACTTCTACCCTTATGTCATCCAAAGGCTTAGATTAGACTAATGATCTCTTTATTCTCTACCTAATCTACTTATCTGTCATGATGAAGAAGTTTGATAGATCTTCATTCTCTAATCTATTAACATGAAATTATAAACATGACTAAATAAAGGTTAAGCATTTTGATTTGCCATAGCAGTGGCATTGTGGACAAGTTTTACACATATTATTTTGCAAAATTAAAACAAGAAGTATGAGGGATATAATTTGGAATTTGTTATGCATCCCTCTCTTTCTCTTTTGGTTCAGATTTGAGCTTTGCAAACCAAGATATTTTCCTAATCTAGCCTACTGACAAGCCAAGTTTACATGGTTTGGAAAATATTTCTTTATTAACTTATCAACGGAAATTTAAAACATTTTAAATCATGATTAGGCTGTATGGTTGAACAAGACTTTCCTTTCTCAAAAGTAGTGGAATTTAGGCTTGCACACTTTCAACAATATTCATTTTTGGTATGGGGCTTTACCTTTTGTTTTTATCTGCTCTCTTTTTCTTCTTTTCTTTGTTTTTGTGTTTCATTTTTCTTATCTCTTATTCAAATAGTGTTATGTACAATGAATGAAGCTTAAAAATGGGAAATTAAAAAAAAAATGTTTGAGCATCCTGCCATTAAAAGAACCTCCAAATAACCTTTTTTCGATCTAGTTCTTGTAGGAAGAATGCATTGTTACCTCTTGTTGAATGGATGACGTATGGACCCTTCCATAGATTTTCAAATTTTCCATGCTTTCCTTTGTCCTCTCTCCTTGAATCCCACTTGAGCACTTTGGCTCCAATCTAGAAATAATTTTCCTTAGTCCTCTTATCCAATATTTTCTTGATATTCTCTGTACTGCTTGTGTCCTGTTATATACTTCTTCCCTTAATTGATGTAATTGAATGGTTTGGTTCAACCTCCTTTGTATATCATTCTCCTCTGATTGTACCTCTTGAATAACCTTCATCACTGGCACTCCCAAGGATGTTGGAAAAATTGCATCCATGCCATACACTAGTTGATAGGGAGACATGTTAATTGATTTTTTTCTTATTAATCTGTCATCCCATAGTGCATGCACTAGTTTTCTATGCCATGAATTTTGGTTCTCTTCTAACAACTTCTTGATGATATTTACGAAAATTTTGTTAGAGGACTCAACCAACCCATTACCTTGATAGCAATAAACTGTAGAATGCCCTAATGTAATGTGATATTTGTAGCAAAAGTCCACCATTCTCTTGGACTTAAATGCAGCAGCATTATCGATGATGAATTTTCTTAGACAACCAAAACTGGAAAAGATGTTAGTCTCAAGGAATTTGATGATTACTGAGTCAGTGGCATTCCTTGAAGGGATGGCTTCTATCCGTTTGGTGGAATAGCCAGTTGCAGTGAGGATCCATTTGCATTGGGAAGAGGAGGGAGGGTGGATTTCTCCAATAAAATCTGAATCCCATTGTTGCAAAGGAGTTTCAACACTCATAGGGTGCAAAGGCAAAGGTAGTAGTTCTCTCTTTCCATCAAAGATTTGGCATTTATGGCAAGTCACTACTAACAATGGATATAAGGGAGAGAAAAGGGTGAGCCAATAAAAACTGGTTACAGGTTTTGTTAGTGATGATTTTCAATAGAGATGACGTGCCTTTATATTACTAATATGCATGATTATATACGCATCTATGCAATAAACATTTAAGCAAGATACCAACTAAAATTTTCCAATATAAATCTTTATCTAGAATGCAGAAATTTATAACCTTTAGTTTCAAGAACATAGCTTTTTTTTGGACAAAGTAGGAGCAGCATTCAAATTAAAAAGCACATATAATATGTCAGCATACCAAAGTGAGTTCATAAATGATTCTTCAATGGGTGGAGTTTCCAGTTCCTCTTGTGTAATATCCCAAAAAGGGAGAATGAAGTGATACTGAAACACAATATAAGAACTGTAGGAAAGTAAAAAATAAATCTATATACACATCAAAATGCATAGAAATAGATGAGCCATTTTATTATATTGGACGTGTAAAAGAAACTACAGTAGTGCTCAAAATATGAGACACTCAAGCCACAAGGGTGGCCTAGAATGGCCCTGCAATAATTTCCCAAGAGGGATTGCGTAACTTCTGCTCTACTGGAAGGTAAACTACATTGTTCCTACTGCAACTGTTGGGACTACAATTGCCTGAAAAATAGAAAGTCGGATCTAGTCAAAATGAGCACTCTGATGATGCTAAAATTGTAGATCTGGGCTCAATGATGGATTCCCAAGGTAACCCAGAAGGGATTTCTCAGACATGTAAGTCTAAGAAAACCACCCTCTTAGGGCTTCACATATATTTTTTTGGGTATGCAGATTTGAAGCTAGATCTAATGATATGATGGTTGCAATGATGCAAAATTAGATCTATGCAAGAAGGGATAACCCTTTCACTAGATCCTTGGGCTAAAAGCTCAAGATCTAGCTCCTCCAATATCCTCCATTGAAAATAGCTGGTGGATGAACAACAGCTTCAGAAAACTGCACTGTCAAAGAAGGAGGTTCAATAGCCTACTACTAGATATGTCAAATCAACTCCTAATTGATGGAAACAATAGATCCAATGTGAGGAGATTGTCTGTCACAGGATTTCTGAATGAAATACTGGAAACTTCCTTCCTCCAATATATCTACAGCACTGAACTACATAATCCTTGAAGGGACTGTTGCTACATGGAGGTAAAACCCAATGGCCTAAACGCCGGATGTGGATCTCCTGCTCTTGAAAGGCTAGATCTGAAGAACAAAGTGATAGGATGAATCCTCCACTAGTTTCCTAGCTGAATGCTAGAAACAACCTCATTTATATGGAACCAATTCCTGATAAGGAATGAAGAACAATCCTCTTTCTAGAGCTACTCCAAGAAATAGGTGGGATTTTCGCTTGGGAAAACCCTGTGCTAAATAGCACTGCAAACTCTACTAAACAACCCAAGCCTACATAGAAATGTCCTCAGACAAATCTAGATCTAAACAGATCAAGAAATGAATAATCCAATTCATGCCTTCCATTGTGCCTTCACCTTCATTATATGCTCGAGCCTTCCGTAGCCTAGGCCCACTCCAAATATGCCTTGTACATGTGGACATAGTCTCCATGTTTGACTGTGCTATAGCCTCATGTCCATCGTCAAGTTCACATGGGGTGATCACCTTCTCCATCATATGTGCATTAAATGCACCACTTTCTCCACTATCTTATCATAAGTGCTTCATGATATTCTTTGAATGCACTATGATCTCAGTTGAACTTATCAAAGATCATCATGATTTTATATTTAAGATCCATGATCTTATTTAACTCTTTCATCCTCCATAATTTATATCATAAATGACACATGATCTCCATTAATGAAGCTACTCCACTACTCCATGATTTTAGATCTAGATCTAGAATATCCAAATACACACATCAAAAGTGGATTTTATTCATCTTTGAGCTTTGTGGGGCCCTCCACAATTTTATTTACTTAATTAATTGGGAAAATTGAGAGCTCTAATATTCCAAATATGATGTGAAAATTTGGGAATATTACAGTCCCCCACCCCGGAAAAATGTTTCTTGTCCTCAAGCAACTACAAAATTTGATGCAAAGCCATCTATTCCCCTCCAAATGACATCCCCATAAGGAAGGCTTCCTCCATTTGCTGCAATGCGTTATGCATGTTTGGTTCCAAAGTTGTCTTTCAAAAATATATAGAATGGCCTCCAACTGTATGGTTAGATGTCCTCCTTCCACCATGAAGTACCAAGTGACAACCATATGATGTCCAACAACATCATTAATACATGAGATACATAAAATAAAGTGGCTCTTTCAACAAAGGAAAAGCTCCATCTCATAATACATCTCTCCATCCCATGCTTTATGAATTTGGTTGAGCATTGACATGCTCTCATCGTTAGCCCTGTTGGCCTTGTTGGATCCAAGCAACATTCCAACATTATGCAAAAGAAGAAAAGGAGATATATGAGTAGACAAATATGCCAAACCATATTCTCTCAATAGTAGCCATCGAAGTAAGGCCCTTTGCTACCATCCTCCATCTCCTCCATGTAAGATGGACAAGCCAAAATCTCCCAAAAGAAACCAAAGCAACAAGATATCTTGCTGCTTTCTCTCCTCCTCATGTGCATCATGGAGTAAAAACATACTGATAGACATGTGAAATGTCAAATCAGCCCAATACAAAAAAACACCATCAATACACATCATGAGAGCATTATGCCAAATTTTACCCAATACAAAACACATAGACATAGGAGATGTCATGTGCTGGCCAAAGTTTTTCAAGGGAAACCAAAATGAACATTCCTCATTTTGTTGCATTCTACCATTGATGCACAAGGCATGAATTATAAAAATAAGAGCTATTGGGTGGTAAACAAACTCACCCAAGAGAAGCCAACACAACCATGCCTCCTTCTTCATTTCATAAGTGTTTTTTCAAGGCATGGATCAAAGAAATAGGAGCCTTTGGGTAGTGACAATAATCTACCAAGGGAAACCAACATAACCAAGCTTGCTGGCCAATGTCATATATATGAAAGTGGTCATGCAACCCCTTACTTATCATCCTCACCTACTCATCCCAATGTGGATGTTGAATGATGTACTGCATAATCATGGTATCTTCTTTTGTAGAATACCATCCTCCCCAAACTTATGAACTTTGCACTTCGTGAAATGTTGAAGTGCACCTCCAAATATATCTCTCAATGAGATTCTCTTTTCGCCAAAGGCCCTCCAAAACCAAAGAGGTGTTGGATCTGCTGCATGGAGAGGTTTCTCTTTGAGCTGTGAGATGCTCATTGAAAAAGGGTCATCTATAAAGGAGAAAATATTTCTCATCTCAACATGTCTACCAATTATCATCTTTACCTCCATTACTTCATGAGTGAAGCTACCTTCAAAATTCTCCAAGCATGAGGGGGCTTCTTCATTTTCATAGCTACTAAGTGACAACGTTGTAGATATGCATGGTAATCCATGTGCTGTCTCAAAGCAAAGCACAATACTGATCTCATAACCAATTATTTTACATAGGATTATGCTCATCCCATTTTCTGAAACTCTACACTTCAACTCAAAGGGTTGAATGTACCTCAACAATGATGAACTCAGATAGTTCTTAATCTCCTCCTTGATTAGATCAAGGGTCCTCTACGCTGTGATATGTTGCTTCTTCAAGTCAACACTTTTTTCTAACCCTTGGTTATGCATTGGCCATAATGGCATGTCCTCATAAGTTTCAATAAGATCTACTGAAACAATATGTGATGAAAGTTCATGTATACCTTGGATCAACTGATGTGTGGAGACCTCTTGCGAGAATGCAAGAGTTCCTGCAATCGGGACAATATTGTCTCCAACTGCTGGTAAGAGTGATGGTTGCTCTTCGCCAAGTGTACCAGCGCTGGAATCTTCCTCCTCTTCCTCATGCATCTCCGGAATCATGCTTGGGACTCTATGTGTCAAGAGCTCAAGACTATCTTGCAAAATTGCAAGTGTCTCTTCTCTAGATGCAAGTACTTCAGCAGCTGATGGTGAATGTAGTGACTTTTTTTCGAGAGTGACAAGATTGAAATCCTCCTTTTTTTCCTTAGGAAATGTCTCTTTGTGATATATCTTTGGTTTTCTCACATCAAACTTCTTCCTCAATTTGTGAAAGAAATCTAAGTATTTAGTCACCTTTGCATGCTCCATGTGACCAAACCACCAATCATTAGCTTCACCTAAAATATGAAGTGTTGCAATTTGAACAACCTCTCCTTCAGCTACACAATGTATCCTGAGAAATCCATATAACACTTTCCTCCAATCCTTAACAGTGCTTGAGGAAGATCCATCAAATGTAGGCAAATAGAATCTATTATGCTTCTTTCTTCTATTGTTGCTATAGGATCCACTTTCTTATTTGATTTTGAAGAATTGTTGGAGAGTTAGCTTCTCCTTGAATTCTATAGACTGTGCTTTGAACTCTTCAAGATATACACTGAGAGTCTCAATCATCTCAAGCTCTCTTATTTATTCGTTGCTACACCCTTCACCTTCTCCAAATAAAGTGGGCATAATAGATATATGAGGAGATCTATGATTTTTCGGGTTTATTCTTTTCTGTTGATAGGAAGTGCTTGGGCCTTCCTCATCAAATATTCTTCTTGGATATTCTTTCTGCCTTTCTCTCTTCATTTGATAGACCTCTTTGGAGATATCTTGCATGGATATAAAGAAATGAGTGGAAACATTTTCCTCTTCCATGATAGATGTCATCTATCTATTTCTTATTTTAATGCAAAAGATGAAGTGTCGATAAGCTAAGCCAAATATCATGCTCTGATACCACTACAATATCCCCAAAAGGGAGAATGCAGTAATACTGAAACACAATATAATAATTGCATCAAAGTAAACAATAAATCTATATACACATCGGAATTCACAACAATAGCTGAGCCATTTTATTATATTCGAGGTGAAAAAGCAAGTACAATAGTGCTCAAAATATGAGACACTCAAGTCATAACGGTGGCCTAGAATGAACCTGCAATAATTTCCCAAGAGGGACTACATAATTGCTGCTCTACTGGAAGGTAAAATGAGTTGTCCCTGCTGCAACTGTTGGGACTACAACTGCCTGAAAAATAGAAATTCAGGTCTAGGTAGAATGGGAGCTCCGATGATGCTAAAATTGTAGATATGGGCTCAATGATGGACTCCCAATATAGCCTAGAAGGGATTTCTCAAATTTTTAAGTCTAAGAAAACCACCCTCTTAGGGCTTCACATATATGCTGCTGGAAATGTAGATCTAAAGCTAGATCTAATGATACGATGTCTGCAATGATGCACAATCAGATCTATGCAAGAAGGGCTAACCCTTTCACTAGATCCTTGGGCTAAATGCTCAAGACCTAGCTCCTCCAATCTCCTCCACTAAAAATATTTTCTAGATGAACAACAACTTCATAAAACTACGCTGTCAAATAAGGAGACTCAATAGCATGCTGCTAGATATGTCAAATCAGCTCCTGAGTGATGGAAACAATATATACAATGTGAGGATATTGTCCCTCATAGAATTTCGTGCTGATATACTGGAAAATTCCTTCCTCTAGTAGATCTACAGGACTGAACTATGCAATCCTTGAATGGGCTACTACTGCATGGAGGTAAAACCTAATGGCCTGAATTTCAAATGTAGATCTGCTACTCCTGAAAGGCTGGACCTGAAGAAAAAAGTGGTAGGATGAATCCTCCTGTGGTTTTCTAGCTGAATTCTAGAAACAACCTCGTTAAGATGGCACCAATGCCTGATAAGGAATGAAGAACAATCCTCTTTCAAGAGCTACTTCAAGAAAGAGGTGGGATTCCTGCTCGAGAACACCCTATTCTAAACAACACTACAAACTCTTCTAAACAATTGAAGCCTACATAGAAATGTCCTAAGACAAATCTAGATCTAAATAGATCAAGAAATGTATAATCCAAATCACACCTTTCACCGTGCCTTCACCTTCATTATATGCATGAGCCTTCCATAGCATAGGCCCATTCCAAATCTGTGTTGTACATGTGGACATAGTCTCCATGTTGGACTGCGCTGTAGTCTCATGTCCTCCATCAAGTTCACATGGGGTGATCACTTTCTCCATCATTTGTGCATTAAATGCACCACTTTCTCCACTATCTTATCATAAGTGCTTCATGATCTTTTTTGAATGCACTATGATCTCCGTTGACCTTATCAAAGATCCTCATGATTATATATTTAATATCCATGATCTTATTTTACTGCTTCATCCTCCATAATCTATCTCATAAATGAGACATGATCTCCATTAATGGAGCTTCTCCATTACTCCATGATTTTAGATCTAGACCTAAAATATCCACATACACACATAAAAAGTGGATTTTATTCATCTTTGAGGTTTGTGGGTCCCTCCACACTTTTATTTACTTAATTAATTTGGAAAATTAAGAACTCTAATATTCCCAATATGATGTGAAAATTTGGGAATATTGCATCTTGTTCATCAAAGGAATGTATCATGTTTATATCTAGTGCTTGAAATTTTTCTTTAGCCATTAGTTTGGCCAGTCCTTGTCCTTTAATTAGTTTAGTGGGGCTCATTTCTAGATCATATTCTAAGATGACAACAATCATCTTACCCCTTTTACCATCACGATCTTGATTCAGTATGTCCCTAACAACTGTATGCCGAACAAAAGCAATGACATCTGAATGCAAGATGTAAACTCTGAAAAATTTTAATGCTTTGATTAAGACAAAGGCTTGTTTTTCCAGATGTTATATTTTAGAGGTGCATATCTTAGTGCCTTATTGAAGAAAGCTATGGGTTGTTCTTGTCCCATTATTTTCTTTTGTAGAAATACTACAAAAATTGTGTGTTGTCATCCAAATGAGAAGATGAATAAGTACCTAGTAAAGTCAGGTCTGATTGAAATTGGTGTTTGGGTAAGTTCTTGTTTTACTAGTTCAAAGGATTGTTTTTCTTCTATGGTCCATTTGACTCCTATTTCTCTTTTCAGCATGTTTGTAATTTTTCTTAGAAATTTTGCAAGGTTGGGTATGAACCTTCTTAGGGAGTGTATCTTTCCAATGAAAGATTGTAGCTCTTTAATGTTCCTAGGGTGGATGATATGCAATATCCCTTCAATCCTCTTACGGGCTATATTAATCCCTTGTTCAGATATGATGTGGCCTAAGAGTTTTCCTTCCTGAATACCAAACAAAGTTTTCTTAGGATTTAAATATAGAGCATACTTTCTACACTTTTCAAAGACATTTAGTAAGTGAACTAGGTGTTCTTCATCGGTTCTAGAATAGACAGTGATGTCCTCAAGGTATATCACAATGAAGTGACCTATGCCTTAAAAAAAAAAATGTCCATGGCCCTTTGAAAAGTGGCCCCGACATTCATTAACCCAAAAGGAATTTTGATATACATGAAGGTTCCCCAAGGTGTAGTGGAGGTGTTTTTTTGTTGATCATCTCGGTGTACTAGCACTGGATTATACCCTGAAAAACTATCAAGCAATGATATTCTTTTATAGCCTACCACCCTTTGCAGTATATGATCCATATTAGGTAAAGGGTAGTTGTCTTTCAGGGAGGCTTTGTTTAAATTTATAAAGTCTATGCATAGCCTAATTTCCCCTATTTTCTTTCTCACCGACACAACGTTTGAGACCCATTATAAGTACCTGAGTGGGACTATGTTCTAGCATCATACATCTTTTTTATTTCTTTCTCAACCAGAGGCACTAGGACATGATTTATTCTGCACAACTTCTGTTTAGATGGCTTCTCGTTTTCCCTAAGAGGAATCTTATGCAGAATGATGTTTGTATCATAGGACTTCAAGTCCTCATAACCCCATGCAAACACATCTTTAAATTCTTTGAGTAGCTCAATGTATTTTTTTTTTTAACAGCTTTACCATTTTGAGTTCCTCTTTACTGCCTATGTTTCATTCTTCTACATTTGCTTCGGTGGATTCCATATTTGGCTTCCTAGAGACATCATTGAAATAAAATAGCTCTTCTAAGGGGACAAGACCTTTTAGAAATATATTTCCTTTGCATTGCAATACCTCAAGGTATTTTTGATCCGGATCCCCACAAAATTCTGCCTCATGAGAGTGTTCTAACAAATTTATATCAGCAGAATAAGGTGGCTCTGTTTTGTGTGTTTATTTCTCATCAGAGCAGTCCTCTTCATGATCTGAGTTTGGTTTTGGCAATTCAATGTTGTGTATCCAGCTCCAAAAATAGAAGAAAAGAGATATCAATGCCTTAGAAATGAGCCACTTCGAGGGGGCAACCTCCAATACATTACATAAATGAACAATTCTTGGATGATACAATTTACAAAACCTCCTTTCTATATATAGGAGTCCATGTTGCCATAATGTAATCCTAGTGGGCCACAATGTAATCCTAGCCGACCTAACAATAATAATTTAAGGGCACAATAATAACAAAATGGGGGTTACAAGGGTACAATAATAACAATAAGGGGTTTACACTAACAATAATAAGGGGCTATACTAGTGATATAGGGACCTAACATGCCCCTCTCCTTCAAAAAAGTGTTGTCCTCAACACTTGAGTAGCTTCGAGTGCTTCTGTATAAAATTCTCATCCTCCCATGTAGAATCTTCAGTGGGTAAGTTCTTCCACTTGATGAGATACTCTGAAATTGATCGATTCCGTAGTTTTCGAGTTCTTGTTTCCGTGACCGCTTCAGGTTCCAATATGATTTTTCCTTCCTCATTAAGTTCTGGTAATATTGTTTGAACTGGAAGATTTTCACCGATAACCTTCTTTAAGCATGAAACATGGAAAATTGGATGTACTCGCGAAGAAGCAGGAAGCTCCAATTTGTATGCCATAGTACCAATCTTTTACAACACCTTGTAAGGACCATAGTACTTTGGCGATAATTTATTATCCTTCTTTGCTTGCTTGAGGGACATTTGTTTGTATGGTTGTAGCCGTAAAAATACCCAATCTCCTACATCAAAACTTCTCTCGCTACGATGTTGATCTGCGTGTTGTTTCATTCGATTTTGTGCCAAATTCAGGTTATCCTTTAAGAGTTGGAGAACTTCTTGCTGATGCTCGATGTGATCTTCCACTGCTTGAACCTTCGAATTTTCCCTTAAATATGATGTGATCGATGGTGGATGATATCCATAAAGTACCATAAATGGGGTCATTTTTGCTGCAGTATGGAAGGAAGTGTTATACCACCATTCAGCGAGAGGTAACCACTTGACCCATTGTGTTTGTTTATCAGATACAAAACAACGAAGATATCCTTCCAAACATTTATTTACTATCTCGGTTTGACCATCGGATTGAGGATGATAAGATGAGCTATGAGCTAATTGAGTACCCAAACAAGAAAATAACTTCGTCCAAAAATTTCTAGTAAAAATGGGATCTCTGTCGCTCACAACAACCCTTGGGCTTCCATGTAGCTTTTGAATTCTGTCCATAAATGTAGTAGCAACTGTACTTGCTTTAAATGGATGAGATAATGCACAAAAGTGTGCATACTTGTTAAGTCTATCAACTACCACCATGATGACACTCTTTCCTTCGGACTTAGGTCAACCTGTGATAAAATCCATTGAAATATCCTCCCAACGTTGACTTGGAATGGATAAAGCTTGTATAAATCCCGACGTCTTAATTGTCTCAACTTTATTCTACTGGATAACCAAACATTCTTCCACAAACTTTTGAATATTAGATTTAAGGCCATCCCAAAAAAATTCTTTCTTCACCCTATGGTAAGTTTTTAAAAATCCTGAGTGTCCTCCTAAAGGGGAAGTGTGTAATTCCAGAAGAATCTTTTGTTTTAGTGAGGAATTATTACAAAGATATAAGCGATCTTTGTACCATAAGGAATCATTTTTCCAACTAAATGTATCAGATGTACTAGGATCTTGCTGCAACTTTTGAATGAGTGTCCATACATCTTTGTCCTTCTTCCATTCATCTCTTGCTTCGGTTATCAAATCTGGTTGGATAATAGAAATGGCACAAAGAAATGCTTCCACCTCTTCATTATTTCTTGAGAGTGCATCTGCAACAACATTAAGCTTTCCCTTGTTTTAGATTATTTCAAAATCATAACCCAACATCTTTGTGACCCATTTTTGCTACTCTTCTGAAGAAAGTCTTTGTTCCAAAAAGTGTTTAAGACTATCATGATCAGTTTTTACCTTGAAGTGTCTTCCCATTAGGTAAGTTCTCCATTTCTTTAGTGCATGCAGTATTGCTAACATTTCCTTCTCATAAATAGGTTTCTATAAATACTTTCCTTTGATTGGACGACTTTCAAAAGCAATGGGTCTTCCTCCTTGCATTAAAACAACACCAATTCCATTTCCTGAGGCATCACATTCCACAATAAAGGTTTTTGTGAAGTCTGGCGTAGCTAAGACTGGTGCTAGGCACATTGCCTCTTTAAGATGTTCAAAGACCTTAGTTACTTCAGGAGTCCATGAAAATGCATCTTTCTTCAACAATGTTGTTAGAGGTGCTGCTATTCTCCCATAATTCTTAAAAAACTTGCGATAATACCCTGTTAACTTGAGAAATCCTCGCAACTGCTTTATGGTTGTGGGGACTTTCCATTCCTTAATGAATTTAATTTTGTTAGGGTCTACCTTAACACAAACCCTTAGAGATACAATATGACCCAGATATTCACCCTTGTACTCCAAAGAAACATTTGTAATGTTTTTGTACATAATTTTGCTCCCCTAGTCATTGATAAACTCACAACAGTGTTCAATATGATCCTTCCAGATCTTTAGATTAGTATGATCAAAAATACTAGAACAAATTTTCTAAGGAAGGGTTTGAAAATGGAATTCATCAACCCTTGAAATGTAGAAGGTGCATTTATAAAGCCAAAAGGCATGACCAAAAATTCATAATGACCCTCATGAGTTCGAAATTTTGTTTTCAGAATATCTTCAGTCTTCATTCTAATTTGATGAAATCTTGAATGAAGATCCAACTTGTAAAATAAATTGCTCCATTTAATTCATCCAATAATTCATCAATCACAAGAATGGAAAATTTATATTTAATAGTGAGCTTATTGAGCTCCCTATAATCTGGACACATGCACTATGATCCATCCTTCTAAAATTAATACCATAGGAAGCTAGAAACTTTGACCAGTTGAATTAGCACCCGCCTCTAACATTTCTCGTACATCTATGGTTCAATTTTCTCTTTTATTTAATATCTATATACCAATGTTTGAGTGAACACTTCTTGAATCAAACGAATAACACTCACACAGATCATGACTCACTACATATTGGGAGTCCTTTTGAAGTTTTAAACACCTTGGAATGATTGTCCAAGACTTGTTGGAGATCCGTAAAAATAGATGATTTTATGTTGAATTTCCAGGAGCAGCAATTGTGTAATTACGTACGTTTTTATTTCTTTTTTTGTGATTTTGGTCACATTGAGCTTATTATCTTTCTCGGCTTCCCTGCGATACCCCGTAATTCGACTTCATTTCCTTCTGAAAAAAATTCAAGAAAAGTTCTTGAAAATTAAAAGCTATCGTCCCCAGAGATTGTAACCATTGTACTCCTAGTACAACACCAGCACCTCCCATAGGAATGGAAAGCATTTGACTATTCAATACATATTCCCCCATGGTTAGCTTGATATTATGGAATTTTCCAAAGAAATTTATATTTCCTCCATTTGCAACCATCACTTGACATTCTGGTGCTGGGTATAGGAAACAATTCAATTCCTTGGCTACCTTACAATGAATAAAATTATGGGTGATACCTGAATCAATCAACACTATTACCTTTTTCTTCTTGATATGTCCTTCTATCTTGAGAGTTTGAGGAGTGGTAATTCCTGCCAGTGCATTACATGATATGGTCGGATTCATTTTTTCCTCTTCTAGGGCTGGTTTCTGTTGTATATCCTCTTCTTGTTCATTTTCTTCTTCATCTTCACAATCTATGTAAAATAATTTCTTCCCAGCACACTTATGACCTTTAGTATATTTTCTATCAAAACTATAGCAAAGCCCTTTTGCTCTCTTTTCTTCCAATTTTTGTGGTGTCAAACTTGTAGGTTGTGGAAATCTAGGCGTAGCAACACTTCCTTCCTTATAGAATTGAGTGGTAGGCTTCCTTGTCGCCATTATTTTACATTCAAATTTTCTTGCCAACCTGAATGCCTTCTCCAATCAATCAGATTCCAAAACGCAAACTTCATGTTGGATGTTATCCTTTAAAGTGCCTATGAAGAGATCGATCCTGTGTTCCTCTAGAATATTAGTTACCCTTATATTCAATTTTTGGAACTCCTCAATGTGCTACCCCACTAAACCCTTTTGTTTGAGATTTACCAATTGGCTAAAGAAGGTGTTTCTCTTTGTATCCTCATAATGTGCTATCATTTCTTCTGTAAAAATTGACTAAGTGACAATTTTTTTACGGGAGCAAAGCCATCGATACCATACAAATTTATTTTGTTCTAAATGTAAATTTTCAATGTGTACCTTTTGTGTTTTTTTCACATTATGGAGATCAAAATATTGCTCCATATGTAGTATCCATGTTACAGGATCCTTCCCATCAAACTTCCTCATATCCATTTTTGGAATATGGTGGTTCTTCCCACCAACATTAGAGTTTATGAAATCAGGCTTAGCATTTATTTTTTTCTCATCATGAGGTTCTTCTGCTATCTTTTCACCATTAGGAAAAATTTCTTGTATCAACTTTGTCAAACCTTCTATGTCTTCTTTTAGATCATTCTTCATGTTTTCCATGTTGTCTTTCATGTCATCCATCTTAGCTTCCATGCCATCCATCTTAGCTTCCACGCCATCCATCTTAGATTCCACACCATCCATCTTAGCTTCCACGCCTTTCTTCAAACCGTCCATCTTTGCTTCCACACCTTTCTTCAAAACTTCCATTTCATTTATTGTTTATCTTTGAGAGAGTGAAATTTGTTGCACTTGCTCTTGTAATTTTGATAGATCATGTTGCAATTCTTCATCTTCATGAGTCATAGTAGAGCCTTCCAAAGGCTTAATGGGTGTTGAATTATTTTTACGGGGCATATTTTAGAACCTAATACTAATATCTATTCTACAATATGCCCTTCGAATCAATTCAAATTGATTGTTCCAACAAGACTTATGCAATTCGGAAAAAAATACACACCTTTTTCGTGCTTTTGAGGATCTCGATATTGAAATTAGATTATCTCTGTGATTGTAGCAGTTCAATATATTAATTTTAGTATCAATGTAGCCCTCTGAATTATCTTTCGAATGCCATAGATCTGACCTGATTTGGATTCTCCAAGACAAAGTTGTGTGCAATCTCCCACAATGACCTAATTATGGACTGGTTCAGTAGAGCGAACTTGTACGGCTTCCCATGTGTCACTGTTTCGTCCTTTGTCTCTAAAATTGATAGCTAAGAAACTACAGTCCATGTAATTGTGGCCACTTTTTACGGCACTCCAATCCGATGCCTAGAGAGAGAGTTATTGAAATTTTCCCACGATCACCTCTTTGAGATGAAATCTAAGAGCCGGAAAAAGCACTACCTTCCACAGATCATATCTCCAAAAATATTGTGAACCAAGCTCTAAAATATTTTGACCAATTTCGTCGGGACTTCAGCTTCGCACCATATGAATTTCAGATTTTTAACCTTCGTATAAAAAAATTTATAGCGCAAATTCCATGATGACCTGTTTAGGAGCCTGAAAAAAGACCTAATTTCCACAGATCATATCTCCGAAAATATTGTGAACCAAGCTCTGAAATTTTCAGAAAATATTCCTCATGATTTTGGCTTCGCACCCTAAAAATTTTAGCTTCTAAAACTTTGGAAAAAAAATTTATAGCGAAAATGCCACGATGACCTGTTTGGAGCAGCGAAACCCTAGAATCCAAAGCTCTGATACCAAATGTTGTGTAACCAGTTCCAAAAATAGAAGAAAAGAGATATCAACGCCTTAGAAATAAGCCACTTCAAGGGGGAAACCTCCAATACATTACATAAATGAACAATTCTTGGATGATACAATTTACAAAACCTCCTTTCTATATATAGGAGTCCAAATGGCCATAACGTAATCCTAGTGGGCCACAATGTAATCCTAGCCGACCTAAAAATAATAATTTAAGGCCACAATAATAACAAAATGGGGGTTACAAGGGTACAATAATAACAATAAGGGGGTTACGCTAATAACAATAAGGGACTATACTAGTAATATAGGGACCTAACATTCAAATTCATTTTTTGATTGCATGAAGTCTTCAATGTGTTTGTCACCTTCAAAAACATACCAATAATATATGTTATTAGGTATTGTTGGTCTTCTTTTGACCTTTACCATGTATTGTTCATTGGCATGAGGTAATTGGAAACTGCTAGCAGCAAAGGCTAATTCATTTGCAAGGTTGTTTTGAGTTCTTAGGACAAATGTAAGTTCATATTTCGCAAACGTTTAGCTGAATATTATCCTTTTATTTGCCTAATGATTAGCTTGGAATCTCCTTGAACAAAAATCTTCTTGGCTCCTATATTTTTCAGCAAGTGCAATCCTAGGAGAAGAGCTTCATACTCTGCAATATTGTTTGTACATTGAAAATTCAGTTTGTAGGAGTGACCTTCATTGGTGTTATGTATCCAAACACCTACTCCTGAACCAGCTTTGCCACAAGAGCCATCAAAGCTCATGTTCCAAAGAGTTTCAAGTTCAGATTCACCATTATGTTTTTATTCATGGCTGCAAGGGTTTTGACTTGTTCTTAATTTTGTGTTTGATTTGACTGTTTTGACAGGTCTAGTTCCTCCACTTTTTAATTTACTTGTTCATTAATGTCATCTTCATTGTACAAGATAAATGAGTGAAGGTTTGAATGGATAGAATAGAGAGGAGTGTTGTTTGGCTTGGCTTTGTTGCTTACCATGTATTTTATGTGAGATTCTCTGTACGATATTCTTGCTTGGTTAAAGGCTGTAATGGTAGCATATGTCATGTCCATTTGGAGGGTCTCTTGGAGTTTGGCTCCCCATGATCTAGATAAAAGCATTCCATACTTTGGGGGTATGTCAACTACTATAATATCCATGACAAGGCTCTTGGCTGGTATTTGTGCCAAATTGATACACAGATCTCTAATTAGACACAGACATTTAACTCTACTTGAATCAAAAGAGTACAAGTCTTTGTATGGTCTGGTTCTTTCGAGGCCTAATCTTTCCATCACTACTTTTTGCATGAGGTTATGTGAAGCACCAGATTCTAGCATGGCATTGTGTAGGACTTTTTCATAAATGTTCAAACTGACATAGAATGGAGAGATAGCTCCCTCTTGAAATTTTCCCTCTACCTTAGGTCCAAACAACAATTTTGGCCTATCATCAGTCAAATTTAGAGTATCGATGTCATTCGCTATGTTTAAAGCTTTTGAAACTTGAGACATATATACAATTGAGTCGCTAATTCAGTAATAGGTGTGGCTATTTTGATTTTGGAAATTTCACTCTCAATACTGAAAGGTGCCTATGTTCTTGGCAAAGTTAGATCAGTTTTATCATACATGGTCTTTTCAAGAACCTTATCTTGCTAAGTTTTATTTGGCAGCTTAGTTAGAGAATTTCGTTCAGGGCCACTAGTTGATGTACTAGGGTAGCTTTGGTCACCATTATTTTGGCTGGTTTTGTCTTTGATTTGATTAGGAGTCTTAGCCATTATGTTGGTATTTTCTGTTATCTTTTTAAGAATGTTTTCAGGTGTCTTGCTAGCAGAAATTCCTATTTTTTCCTCTTAGGGGTGTCTTTGGTTTTCCTACTTCGGAGGTCATACTACCTATGAACCTCCATGATAGCATTTTCAAATCCTAGCTTGTATTCTTCATAATCTTCATATTTTCTTTCAGTTTGATTTGAGGAAAACAGACCTTGTTCATCTTTTTTGAGAAAAACAACATCCTCACTATCAGAGCCTATCATATTTACATGGTTTTCTTCCAGCTCTACAGTCTCTCTTTCCTCTTCATCTACATATTTTTCTTGGAAAGGATGTCTGATTTTTTGGTCATTTTTCTTTGATTGTTTTGAGGAGGGTCTCTTCTAAAGTTTTGGTTTCTATTTTTTTTTGAGGATTTTCTTGGTTTTCCCTAGTGGGTGCTCTTTCATTCAAGTTGATTTTCTCCATCATCCTTTCCATTACCCTAACTAGATTGTCAATTTTAGCATCAAATGTGGAGACCAAAGTTTCTTCTTTTTATGTAACGCTCTTTTATTTCTCATCCTAGCCCTCTTAGTAATTAGATTGGATTCCACACTTACAACTCCCCTTTGCATGTCTTCTAAGGTGAGGGAATCACTTTCTCTTAATTGGTAAGCCATGTCAGGATCAAATCCCTTTGGAAACTTTACCAAGGCTAGGCTTTGTGAGGGTTTCATGTGGGGAGGGAGTGCATTGTAAACACTATTGAACGTAGTGTCATAGTTTTGGACACTCTCTGCAGTATTTCTCTTAAGGTTTTCACACTCTGATAGGATTTGAAGAGTATTTTTCAGGTGAAAATGTGAAGTTGGGTTACACTTTTTTCCCTTTTTTGAGAAAAAACTTTCATTTTTTTCGATTCTTCAACTTTCTACAAACTATAACAATTATTTTGCTTAGAATTTCATTTTGTGATAAAAATAAAAGTTGTCAGAAATTTTTTTAGCTTTCTATTACTTATTTTTTGGAATTTTTTTTATGCAAATTTGATATGTCAACAAAGTGTTCCTTTGAGTATGTTTTTTAACAATCAAAGGATTCATAAGAAGTCATGTTAATACGCAATGTTGTATTCTTTGAAAATTTGTGTTTTTGAGAAAAAAAAATGCTACAACAATCTATACAGAGTCTACTTCAGTTTTGTCATATATACAAGGCCAATGGATGCATATCATAATTACTAGAATTTTTTGAACTGGTCCAATATGAAAAAACTGCATATTTTGAGTATGTTTAGCGATGCAAGAAATTTCTTAACATATAAGTTACAAACTAAAAATCTAAAAGCTACCCATTAGAGACGACGGACCAATGTAATGCCCCATAATTTTTTCAATTTTTTTTACAATGTATTTTGGGAGATACAGAATTTTGATTTCACTAAATCACAATGACCCTTAGAAATTGTTTGCACCCATTTTATTACAAATTTAATTAAAATTAGTAAATATTTATGAAATTCCATAAAAGTTATATTTCCTGAAATTAGATTCAATTCTAAAATTTTTTGTCCTATTTCCGATAGTTAATTCAGAATGTTTCATGGAGTTTAGTCAGTCAAAAGTTGTAGAAACGTATTTAGAGCTTGGATCTACGTAACTGGTGATGTGTTAGTTCGGCTGAACTTTTCTACAAAGTTCAGCTGAACTAGTTTTTGTGCAAATGGGCCGTTAAGTCTCACACCTTAATATTTCGACCGAACTTCTGCCTACTTTTCCGTCGGCCGAAAAATTTCACGGAGCACCTCCAAAAAAACATTTTGCGGAAATATAAATTACCACGAAATCTTTCATAATTTTAACACATTTCGCACATTTGGTATAATTTTACAAAGGTCTTGGTTTGGGTTTAAAGACTTTTCTTGGAAGACAGTTGTTGGAGGCGGTCTGATTTTTCAAAGAATTGTTTTGAGTTTAAGAAATTTTCTTGGACGTACATTCGAATGACATTTCTTGGAGGTATGTGATACATTTTTTGGGATGTTTTTTTATCTTAATTTTTTTCAAAAGTATAGATTTGGGCTTAATTCAAATTTTTAGAGTACATGTTTTGAGTTGAAGTAAATCTTTTGAGCTTCATTTAATTTTTATAAGACATTTTTTTCTCGGATTTTTTAAAGTAAGTGTTTTGGATTGGAGTATGTATTTTTTGCAAAAATTTTTGAAATGAGTTTTTTTTTTTTTTATTAATTAAATCTTTTGTGATGCTTTTTTTAATTGAGTTATTGTCTAAATTTTTGAAGGAAATTTTTTGAACTTCATACTCTATTATCATGGGGAATCGAAGGAGTTGTGCAAGAAAATATGATAAAAAAAGAGACCCTGAGGAACGTAGAGAAGAGACGAGACAATCTCGCAAAAGAAAGATAGAAGCACTCTCAAATATTGAAGGGGAAAATCAAACTCAACTAGAAATTGAAGCACGTATGTAAATGTAAATATTATGATCTATTGACATATTTAAGATTTTTCTAGTGTAAAATGTGAAGCTTAATTTTTATTTGATGAACTAATTCAAGAAAAATATTTTGCAATGTAAACAAAGAGAAATATTCCTCAAAACATTGATGATGAAATACAAAATTTTGAAAGAGAAAGTGAAAGAGATATTGAACCAATGATTGAAGATGGTGAAAATATTGAAAGAAATTCAAATGAAGAAATTGAATCACAAGGTATGTACACACACACACACACACACACACACACACACACACACACACACACATATTGAGCACATGCACGTATTATTGAAATTATACATATATTTATTAATTTAGTTATTTATTGTTCATATGTAAACTTATTATGTACTATTTTTTTGAATATGTACAGATGAAATCAGTGTCGATGATGAGATGTTAGAAAATGTTGACACTCACACATATGGAGATAAAAAACCTGACCATGTTATACGATATCGTGTTAACTGCATTTTTGAAAAGTATTTCTTAAATGAGCGGGTGACAGTTCAGGCTCAAATGTTGAAAGGTCTCCTATCATTAAAGAAATTAAAAGAAGCTACGACACTATTGGGTATTCGAAAATCAACCAAAGATAAAAAAAAATGAAGGAAGATGTGATAAAAAATATGAGTAGTCCTATAAAGTCAATTAAGAGATCTAGAGAGAAATTTGTTTCAATTGTACGTAGAGGAATACATATGGCAATGGTTTCATCAAGTACTCAAGAGAATCGTTTGGTAACATCTATGGCACGAGCACTGGGAACCTCGCGAAAAACTTTGCACAAACATCGGAAATTTCGGCTGCAAATAGATGTAAATGATGAACTCGCTTATTGGAGAGCTATTTGTAGGCAACCATACAAAGATAGACTTGGAGAAAATGTTAAAAAAATAATATATGAATATTGGAAGAACAATTCGCGTGTTTCGCCAACTGCAAAGCATGTGATGCGAAGAAGAATAACACGAAATTAGTACGAAGAACATGAAAAATATTTCTTGGAAACCACTCAAATAGAGTTATTCAACAAGTTCAAAGAAGAGAATCATGAAATTCATGTTTCAATCAATGCTTTTTTTCAACAAAAACCATGGTATGTAAAACCTATCACCGTACGCGACACTTGTTGTTGCCGTTATCATGTGGAATTTGAGTTATATTATAACAAATTCCTTGATTTTGGTAGAATATTATGGAAAGATTCACCTCCTCTTTTCACTATTCGTGATTTCATATCTCAAATTATATGTGAAAGAGAAAGCGATGAAATATTTTACAAAAATAAATGTGCCGGTGGTAAAAAATGCGAGGATTGTCGAAATTTGACTAAATTTCAAAACAAATATCGTACTGATATAAATGATCAATCATTGTCCAACATTAAAGTGAAATGGAAGAGATATGAATGTATCCATACATCGATTGAAAGTGCAAATAGTGTTAAAAGAATTGAATTACGAGAAGACAAAATTTTTGTGATAGACATTTTGAGAAAGTTTTAGGAAGAAATTTACAAATATACCAATCATTCCCATAGAGCTCAATGGCAAGACTTGCAATTCAAAAAATCTTGTGAAGTTTTTCCACTAGGGACCATTTTGTTAGTGATTGATTTTGCAGAAAACTACACATTTGTTCCACAAAAAGAAATTCAGAGTGAATACTATCATTTTGACTAAGTCTCCATGCTTGTCCATATTCTATATAGACATGCTAAACAAAATGTCGATCATATAGAAAGCACGAGTGAAAATTGACATATCATTAAAGAATATCACTTTTATATCAGTGACGATCATACACATGATACATATTTTGTACAACATTGTTTTGGAAAAATTTATGATTCCTTGAAAAATCGTGGAATAACATTCAATGAACATTGGATATGGTCATACGGATATGCAGGTCAATTCAAATCTGCACGCTCATTCTTTTGGTTGTGTTTTCTTCTTACGAAAACATGCATTAAACATTGTTGGAATTTCTTTGAGACTGGCCATGGGAAAGGAGAACATGACGGTACAGGGGCATGCATAAAATGAGCACTTCAAAGATATCAAATGAACCCCTCTACAAGCCGACTTGTGGATGTGAAAGAAGTTGTTCAATGGTGCATCGTTGCTCTAAGCCATGAGACTAACCCATCAAGGGATGTGCGAAGGTACATTCAATTTAATTTTTATTGGAAATCTAATTTTATCATGCAATGATTATCTTTGATTTTATTTTGATATCATATTTACATTCTTCTTTGAATTTTCCATATAAAGGTTTTTCTTACATATTGGGATCGAAGACGTAGATTGATCGATTGGAAATGACGTTGAAACAATAAAAGGGACTCAAAAATTGCATTCAATTAAAACAAAGGTGTCTAGAAATATGTTTGCATTGGATAAAAGAAAATATTATTGTTTTTTGTCATGTTTGCATAGACAACAGAAAATCCAATGACGTTTGTGAAAATAATATGTATGTAAATGATTGGAAACATACAGAGCTAAATAAAAAAAGGAAAAATGTCAGTTGCAATGTTTGAAGAAATGCAATCAGAGGAAGCTACAATATCATCCGATGGTGATCGAGTTTCTGATCTTGTTAGAAAAGGTAACATTTGAATTTCTTTCTAATGATTTAAAGATCTACAAATAAATTTAAATATGTATATAGTTTTGTTAAGTTTGTTTTATTGTGCAGAAGATGTTTTTGCTGTAATTACACCTATTGACAATGATGAAAATGTGAAGTATTATTTGATGCATTGCACTGAATGAAAAATGAAATTATTAGAAAACTATAATGATCACGGATTTCAATATGAAAGAGGATCTAATATACTGAAAGGTTATTTTTTCAGAAAAACTAATCAAAGTGGGGATTTTTTTTACTTTGAAGACTATTAACCTGATTTCATAAGTTGTCAATATAGTCACTTCGTGTGTGCAACACGCATAAAGTTGATAGAGGTTCAATCAAAGAAAAAAATGAAAAATAAGAAATGGAAAATGTCAAAATACGATCATGAACGGATTATTGAAGATATCATTCCATTGCAATTTTTTTGATTGAACTGCCCAATAATTTATTCTCTTTGGATTAAATATGTTTTAGAACTTCCAGTAATCAACTAAAAATTGAACTGCTTATGTTATTTGTGCAAGTTTTTGCACATGTACAAATTGTTTTGGTACATGCACGTGCTCTAGTACCAATTGAAAGTAGCTTTTCTATACATGTGCATTGATGAAAAATGTTACATGTATTGGATATATATATACATTTTCTAGAATGCAATTAACTGTTCAAGTAGTTTTACTATTTGCATTGATGAAAAATGATTCACGTATTCAATATATATGTTCTAGAATGCAATTAACTGAAAGTAGTTTTTCTATGTGTATTGATGAAAAATGTTGCACGTACTGGATATATACACGAACTAAAAGTGCCCAATTTTTCTTGTGGGCTTTTCTGACAAAAATTATCCATAATGTAAATAAATCATCCACAATATAGTTTTGTACAAATATTCCTTTCAGATAAGATACTTGGAGAACTTATCTGACTTTTGGTGGGATTTGACCCACATCTCTATTCCTAATTGAAAATCTAGCACAAAATTTGTCTGTCCAATGGTCTGATATGTTCTATGTTCTAGAATGCAATTAACTAAATGTCATCAATTTACCGATTTATAAATCAACAAGGTTACCTATTTGAGTGCATTAATGACATTGACCTGAATTCAACAAACATATATGTACTTATATTTCCAATCAAAATTAATGGGATAAATACATATATCTACTTTACTTTTTTTTCAATTAGAGCTCAATTGATATAGTTAGTCGTACTGAAAAGCTATGTTCTTCCTATTGGAAATTTTTTCACTCAAACAAGAGTATGTAGAGATCAAAAGCAATCTTAAGATTTCAAATGTACTTCAATCATCCAAAAATTGAATTTTAAGAACTTTTTGATTAAATCAAAATAATACTTCACATGGGAGTCTTCCATCTAGGCCAAATATAGATTGAAACCATCCAAAACTTAGATCAAAACTTTTAACATTATATCAAAACATTTAAAATTTAACATTAAATCAAAATTAAAGAGATTTATATATAACTACTTCTTTGTACTCTTTTTTATTAAATCAAAACAATACTTCACATGGGAGTCTTCCATAGGCCAAATGTACATTGAAACCATCAAAAACTTAGATCAAAACATTTAAAATTATATCAAAACATTTAGCATTTAACATTAAATCAAAATTAAAGGGATAAATACATATAACTACTTCTTTACTCCTTTTGATTAAATCAAAACAATCAAAGGGGGTCTGAATCAAAAAAACAAAAAAAGGGGCTGCCCATAACTGGGAAACTAGCCCAGAAGATGCTGCCCAATATCGAGAAACCAACAGACATAGAGTGTTCAGAAGCACAGTGATTGCAAAACATGTCAAAAGTTCAAAAAAGCTAAAGAGGACCTGACATTAGGCTAGCTATCGATGGGTGTAGGATGATTATCCTCCACAAATGGACAACTATAGTCCTCCAGATCATCAGCTACTCCCTTGGAGTGTTGGGAGGAGCTGTCCAAAGCGGAAGAGGAGCCAGAGTCGTCTTTGAGCTTTTTCTCCACATGGGCCGAGCTGCTACTACTAGTGTCTTGGGGCTGATGGCTTGGGATGGTGGAATTTCTCTGCCACTTCTTGGAACTAGAGGCACCTTCATCTTGGGGCTCCTCCTGAAAAAAACACAGAAATAGTTGTCGTAATTCAAGGTCTGACCATAGCACTGGTGAAGTTAAAGTGTGCGACACTTCTTACCGGAGGAGGGTGATTGCCCGTGTCATGGATTGAAAGAGGCGGGCAAGAGCCAGCACTCTAGCCCCGTCCACCCCTACCCCCACCTCCCCTTATGCAACGAAGCCGATATCTATGCATGGGAGTCTTCCATAGGCCAAATGCAGATTGAAACCATAAAAAAATTAGATCAAAACATTTGAAACATTTAACATTAAATCAAAATTAAAAGGATTTACATTTAAAACATTTAACATTAAATCAAAATTAAAGGGATTTACATTAAATGTAGATTAAAATAGTATCCAAAACTTAGTTTTAAATTTTTTTGATTATATCACAACATTAATTCATATGATTAATGTACTTCAAGCATCCAAAACTTGGGTTTTAAAAATTTTTTGATTATATCATCACATTACTTGACATGCCATCCAATTGTAGTTCAACTATCCAATAAAAACATTTAATATTATATCACATGTGCCAAATGTAGATTGAAACCATCCAAAACTTAAGTTTTAAAAACTTTTTAATTAAATTATCGTGCAACATTACTTCACATGCCATGACAATTATAGTTCAACTATCCAATAGAAACATTTAACATTATATCACATGTGGCAAATGTAGATTGAAACCATCCAAAACTTGATTTTTAAAAACTTTTTGATTATATCATACATAACATTACTTCACATGTCATGCCAATTATAGTTCAACTATCCAATAAAAACATTTAACATTATATCACATGTCAAATGTAGATTGAAACCATCCAAAACTTAACTTTTAATTTAACAAAAAATTATAGATCACAACATTACTTCACATTCCAAATGTACTTCAAGCATCCAAAACTTAAGTTTCAAAAACAAAACAAATTATAACACATCATTACATAACATGCCAAATGTAGTTCAGAAGCAAAACATTAATTTATAGATGACAACATTACTAGTAGTTCAACTATTCAAAACTTAAAAGTTTTAAAACCAAACAAATTTTATAACAACATTAATTCACATTCACATGCCAAAAGTACCAAAACCATCCAAAACTTAACTTTTAATAAATAACAAAAAATTATAGATCACAACATTACTTCACATGACAAATGTACTTCAAGCATCCAAAATTAAATTTTAAAAACAAAACAAATTATAACACATCATTACATAACATGCCAAATGTAGTTTAGAAGAAAAACAAAACTTAAATTTTAAAACAAAAAAAATTATAACACATCATTACATAACATGCCAAATGTAGTTCAAAAGCAGAACATTAATTTATAGAAGCAAAACATTAATTTATAGATTACAACATTACTAGTAGTTCAATTATCCAAAACTTAAAAGTTTTAAAAACCAAACAAATTATATAACAACATTAATTCACATTCACATGCGAAAAGTACTAAAACCATCCAAAACTTAACTTTTTGGAACAAAACAAATTTTATTAACACTGTAATAAAATATGTCCAAAAATTGTAGATCTCACAAGTATCAAACTATATATATATAGATATATATATATATATATATATATATATATATATATATATATGACAATGCATCTAGATAATATATAAAAAAGTAAATTTAAGACTATCTAAATCTTGAAATCAAATCTACAAATCAAGTCCATCAAATAGAGATGGATGTAGCGTCTTCCCTATCAGGGTCTCAACCCATGCACTATCATGCGAAGCAAGGGAAACCTATACACAATGCACATGTACTTGAACATTAAAATTTGATGTTTTAAAAATAAGTGAGAATATATATAGAACTTCATATAAAAAACAAAACATAAAAAAAATCATGCAATACTTCATGAGGTTCCCTCTCCATTGGTTCACCTGCTACAAGTTCCCCCCCCCATGGGAACATCTGCAATGGTAAACTGTACAATATACATGTACAGTTCAGAAGCAAAACATTAATTTATTGAAGCAAAACATTAATTTATAGATGACAACATTACTAGTAATTTAATTATCCAAAACTTACAAGTTTTAAAAACCAAACAAATTATATAACAAAATTACTTCACATTCGCATCCCAAAAGTACTAAAACCATCCAAAACTTAACTTTTTGGAATAAAAGAAATTTTATTAACACTATAATAAAAGATGTCCAAAAATTGTAGATCTCACAAGTATCAAACTGTATCAAGATATATATATATATGACAGTGCATCTAGATAATATATAAAAAAGTAAATTTAAGACTATCTAAATTTTGAAATCAAATCTACAAATGAGGTCCATCAAATAGAGATGGATGTAGCGTCTTCCCTGTCAGGGTCTCAATCCGCGCACTATCATTTGAAGCAAGGGAAACTTGTGCACAATGCACATGTACTTGAACATTAAAATTTGATGTTTTAAAAATGAGTGAGAGTATATATAGAACTTCATGTAAAAAACAAAATATAAAAAAAAATCATGCAATACCTCATGAGGTTCCCTCTCCATTTGTTCACGTGCTACAAGTGCCCCCCCCCCCCTCCCCCCCAATGGGAACATCTGCAATGGTAAACTGTACACTATACTTGTCCAATTATATATATATATATATATATATATATTAAAAAACTTCAAATGAAAATGCACGTGTACATATATAAACTTATTTTCAATAATATTAAAAAAAAGGTTAAAGACAACTTGTTCAAATGGTTGAAATGGTGTGGATGTTCCTATCTCCATCGCTAGAGTATGTGGATTATATAAGGAATGACTGGCTATTCGGGGTGGATGTAGCCGAAATTTGGTGAACTATGTATATCTATGTCTCTCTTGTTTATATGTTTTCTATGTTTGTATTTCCACATATTTTATGTCTTCCAATGCTTTGTAATATATAATTTTGTAACACTCCTGTCGATGATGGATGCATATGTACTTTTCCTCATAATTTCACATTTTATAAATGAAATCATCAGTTTTTTGGAATCATTTCAGATGTTATGTGACTTTAGAACTCGGTTGGAAAATAATGTGGATTTCTAGTAAATGATGAATTTATTTGTATTTTTTTCATAATTTCCACTTGTAGATTTTTCTATACTGTATCATGCGTTCACTTTTTTTTTTTTTAATCTCAGTAGCTAAAATTATCATGTTCAGTATTATTTATTCCTTCTAGAAAATTTAAATAATATTACTTTTCCAAAGCTAGATCTAGCTTAGCTTAGTCTCTAAGTTTTGATTTTTCTGCTTATCATTCTAGCGGAAGATTTTGTTTAAATTAATTTCTATAGGTTTTCTTATTTATTTTACCTCTCGTGAGATATGAATAGCTAGACAACATTTACCCTCTTATCATAACCCTTTCTAGTTTTATAATTACACATATTGTACACTATACATCTACAGTACATTAGTCTACTATATAGAACACAACATAGACATTGTACTTAACATAGTATTGACATCGTATAATACACAATATTGACACTGTATATAATATTAACAAGCATGTGCAACTAGTTTTTGTGCTTTGTTTGGATTGATTTGCAGGTTTTGGAGCGCGAGGAGTAGGAGAGTATTTAAACATGGTCTGATCGACATCAAAAGAAGGACCTTCGGGTAAGGTTGTTTATCCTCCTTTTTCTAGTTCGAGCATTAGAACTCATAATTAGAGTGCTTCTTGGGGTTACATGCCGTCCACTCTATTAGGTCTTTCAACCGAGGCCTTAGGGTAGCTTTGCCCATAGAAACGTGGAAATTCACATCATTTTGTATTGCTAACCTAGTGAGAGCATTTAAAAACAATAAAAATTTGAAATTCACTTTGGACATTACATTATATTTTTCATCCCGCTATCATCGTTTTCATGTTTGATACAAATCGAATGATGAAATGAAACTGTGAGTATTTTCTTAAAAGAAAGAATGTGATTTTTTATTCTTTAGAATGCTTTTCTAAATAAATAGACTAATTATGCAAAAATGTCTAAGCTCTCATTAGTGAAAAATATTTAAATTAATTCGTGAGAGAAAAAATCACACATTGAAGTTTTCATAAATTATCATAAATAAGTTTTAGTTAAATGTAAATGTTATACATTAAATAATATTAATTTAAAAAAAAATAGCATAATTTTTGTTATTATATGCTCTAAATTACAAACGAAATATTAATTTAAAGAATTTTTTTGTTGAAATATATAAAATGTCAAGAATTTATTAATTAGACTCATTAAAATCTAGAAATTTATTTTCAATTTAAACAATATTAATATATAAGATTCATTTTATGCTCATTCTATAAAAACAAATTAATAATGGGGATATAAAGATTTTTTTTTCTAATTTAGTCTACTTCTATTATATTATACATGGCAAAACATTAGAATGCTCGTCCTCTGAATTTGGCAAGCCAATTCTAGAGGGAAGTATCAAGAACTTAACAGCAAAATAAGGACTACCCTAGGTTGGGAAACCAATCCATAAGTAGAGAGTATTAAGAGCTTCCGAAGATGAGAAACCACCATGTCTAGTTTTGAGATTGAAAATGTAACATAACAATAAAAAGTTTCAAAACATTTGCAAACTAGATAACGCAAGAAGATAGTTGGAGTAAGAGGTGAGCACCCAAAAATTGGTCTTAGGGTAGGTTTTCATTCTTCTCAGGAGGGCTTGGAGCTTCTTCCATGATCCTGCAAGCATAAAGAGACTCATCCTCCTCCATGTTTGGCTCGTAGAAAGAAGACACAGGCAGAAACAACTCTTGGGCAATAGGCAAGTTGGAGGAGGTTGCATGTAATCTAGTGTCTTCTTCCTTATCTTCCTCATCACAACCTGAAATGCGACTTCTGCGAGAACCTATGCCACTACTGGGGCTATGACCGCTAGTGGAAGCACTCTGCACAGGAAGAGCTTTCATATTTCGGGGAATGGAGATAGGTATAGACTAAATTGTGGATTTTTGAGGCATCATTTTGGGACGAAGACTCGACGATTCAAGCGGGTGAGATGGGAGATGAAGGGATAATTGAGTGGATAGGTTGACAGGTTTGAGCATACTCGGCTCTTCCCAATCCACAGAGAGGTTCACCTCCATGATGGCCATCGACAATGGGAGTGTGGAGGGGAGGCGACACTCGCCATTCTTTGTTGCCTTCGCATGATGAGCAAGGGAGAGGAAGCTCAAGATAGGAAGGGGATGCTCTCAAGAGCAGCAGAGGAGCACCTACCATGAGTCTTCGCAGAGGGTAAATCACACAGAGACTGAGCAGAGCGGGGAGCCGAGGGCGAAATAGTAATGCAGGGGGGAAACAGAGAGAGTCGGATGGAAAGACAAATGGAGGTAGGAGGAGCGCGGATGGCTGATTTAAGAGCCATTGATGTGCGATGAGGTTGAGTTAATCCATAACAGCCAAAGGACATCGCTCTAAAGCTACTGAGGGTGGTAATTAAGAAGCCATTCTCCTGCATTTATTAGTGGACAATCGACCATGTGAAGGCGTGTGGGGCGGACAAGTGCCGTGCCACATGGCGTCCAAGTGGCCCATCTTCTCATTGTTGGGCACTCGCATCTGGGGGAATGGAGATATACTGATTACCAAATGGTCCATTGCCAATTAAATTGGGCATGATAATCAGAATAATATTAATATTAATATATAGAAGGAATTGCGATAAAAGAAAGGAAATTTTTTTAAATAAATACTCTAAATTCTAATAACTTATATAGCCTTGTTCATGTGGATATCAAATTCTATTGTAGTTATTTTTATAAACCATTTTTTTAAAATCTAGAAATGAAATGAAAAATACTTGTATTTATTAATGTTTCAATTCATTAAATATTTAAAGAAAATGATTAAAACCAAACTCATGAAAGAGGAAATGAGAGACTAGGATTCCTCTAGTGTTGAGGTTACTTGTGGAAAGGTTGTACAAGAATGTTATTTCGAGAGTTGCTAGTTGGAAAGCATGGATTAAGAAGGGATTAAATACTATGTCACATTCAAACATGCATGTTTGGAAGGGGTGGGTTGTGTCAACCGCGCACTCATTCATATAGTCACACATATTCTCCTTTATGTTGATAATATTGTTCTTTTTGCATGGAGAAATAAAAGTATTGGAAGGTCACAACTCTTGTTTGGGCAGGATTGTATAATACATAAAACTAAATCCATAATAATTAAATTCAATAAAAGCATATGATACTTTCCTTTAAATAACACTTACTGTTAAGAATTTCCTTCATACTAATACCTAGGAATGAACATCCATCAAAAGCTCACTTGCAGCTATAACATTGAGATAAGGTTCAATGAAGGTAGGAAGGAGAATTGTGTGCTTGAAAACAATTATAAGTCAATGTCAATATTAAAAGTAATACTTCATACCTTATCCTTCTAATTGAAGAAAGTTTTTCTCCCATTAAGAAGATGACTATAAGTTAGTATGTTATATATAAGAAAAAATTGAACAACATAGAAGCCAATAAGTTTCAAATTTTCTTTCTAACTCTAACTAAAACTCTCATCATTGAAAAAAGAAGCATAACATCATGATGCCCAAGCTTGGGAGATCTATTAGGGAATAAAGGAGAAGATTATCTTAAAGAGTAATGACAATACTAAAAATGTTATTTCTTCCAAACTTAAGGAGAATTTTCCATCTTATACCAACATTCTATATAATTTTCATAATATCTCTCATGCTATTCACATTTTATATGAGCATAACTATAATGATGTTGGAAAGCTTCTTAAATTCCTTTTCAAACATACAAATAAAATATTAAAATTTTTCAATTAATTTATTGTCTTTTTATACATTAAAAAAAACTTATAAAACTTAACATTAATAATTTTCTTGATTATTATATAAAATAAAAATAAAATATTTAATTCTAAATAACATTTATAAAAATAATATATATATATATATTATTATTATTAATTATTTTATATACCAAATTATTTAATTGTTTCTCCACATAACAGATTATAAATTTTGAAATGACAAAACAACTTTTAATCATCAAATTCAATTTAAGACAAATTCTTAATATTTTTTACGAGACTTTGATAAGTAGATTTGGTTCAATGGTTACTTTTGATAAGTAGATTTGGTTCAACTGCAATTGCTCAGTAACTGGCTGCCTCATAGTATTTACCGCCCAAGCAGCTATGGCTTATGGGAGGGGAAATGTATGTCCTATTCCTTTTGAAGACACTATAGGCAAATAGACTTAAACAGTATGCCTTTTGAAGATTGAAAGTTAGCTAAATGATTTTATTTACTTGATAGACTTATACAGTATGTCGTTTGAAGATTGAAAATTAGCTAAATAATTTTATTTACTTTTTCATGAACTGATGTGTTGATACCTTGTTATAGCTTTTCATAGCTGAAATAATATACAGTTCTTAAAAGACACTATTAGAAAATACATTTGTATATTCTAGAGTTTGAATATTGATACTATGGCTTACAACTTTGAGACATAGTTTTATTCATTTGTATAATCTCACCAATAAAGAAACAATCTAATAATACAAGACAATTATTTTTGAAAGAAATAACAACTGTTAATCATAAAATGAATTCATAATACAAATTATGAACATCAAAATTCTAAATATCCAAACACAAATTTTATTTTAAATAAACCACTTGTGAAATTGTTTCAGTGGACTTGATAAACAGATTTGGCTCAATTGCTATAGCTTTGTAATCGGGCAACTGACGAGTTAAGGGACAAGTGGGAATCCAACTCCATGTGTTATCAATTAAATTGTAATCAATAACATCTTCTAATTCTGTGCATAGCCGATGAAAGAGTGAAAGTGCGAAACAAACGTTATCTCCAACTCCTGCGCAATCGGAATATAAACTACACTCCTTGAAAATACATTTTTTTTCAATCCATTCCTCCTAATAATACCCACACACTAATAATATCCACCAGAATGGAAGCCAATGATTTTGTTTCATTCTAGGAGCAAAGGCTTGTACCAAATAGTCATGGGAATTGAGACAGAACCAATGTCGGAGGATGAGAAGTCAGATTGGCTGAATAGATGTCACATGGCTTATGGAAGATTGTGTATATCATCAGAAATATTGAATCATTATACTAAATCTGGACTACATTGAAAGAATTATATGGTCATGAAAATGATCTAGAAGAACACCGTTTGGAGGCAAAGAGATCGAGTTATTATAACAGTCATGAAAGTGGTGAAGACTCCAATATTATGGAGAAATATTCTCAAGAAAGTGTTGAACAATAAGACTCTGCTTCTTCTAATGTTAATGGACCTCTTGTAGATGAGAATTTTATTTTTTCCAATAATGAAGACATTTCACATGAGAAAATATGTTCATTTGGTAGTGATGAACACACTACTTTCAAAATCATAGAAGAAGACATTGATTCCTCTACTATTGATGATGTTGATGATGCAGATCTCATGAGATCTCAATTTAATGATGCCGCACATGCACTTTCAGCACAGCCATGCATGCCCATGCATGGATCTAAAGAGGAATTTACAACACCATGTATGCTCATGCATGCTGTTAGGTCTCGGTCGCAAGAACAAATTGAACAAGGGTAACATCAAACCAACTTTGGAGCCCTAGGACCTATCCTTCCTAGACTGAGATAGGGCTCTCTGTCTAAAAGATACAACTTGATTGATTTTTAGCCTATTGATTTTAGGCTAGTTATAATGATAGCATTTGTTTGTTTTGCTTTGTTTGGCTGGGTTGCTTGTCAAGAAGAACAAATAGAGTAAGAGAAACTTAAACCATTGGGCTATGGGTTCTGTGAAGGTCTTCAAAAGTACAATAATAAGTCAAGGGTGTTTCATAGAGAAAGTTGATGAAGGCAAATGGACCTTAATAGCTTCTGTGGGAGTGAAATGAACATTAAATGGTGAATTTAGTAGAGAGCACGGAACTCCTAAATTCTCTATATATCTATCTTCAGAGAAAGAAAACATTCAAGATAACACGTAAGTGATGATCAAAGAGTAGGGAACTCCTAGGTTTCTTCAATGAGACTATAAATACCTTTAAAGTGACTCATAAAGATTGGACAAAAGGACATGACAAACAATAAACTTATTTAGCCTAAACCCTAATAAGAAAACTCCAAAGAAAGGCCTTGAAAACAATGTTTTTAATTACACCAAAGGACATGGCATACCATAAAATGCTTTGGCTTGGCTCCATTAAATTATTTCTAAGGTAAACAAGAATAAGTGGAATCAAAGAGAAACTAAGAAATCTTCAATCAAATGTAGCAGAGGAAAACATCTAAACAACAGAGAATAGACAGAATTAAGGTGCCTCTTATCGGCACTCTATTATAATGGAAAGATGAACAATATGGAAAAAATAAGAAGACAATAACTAAATTGGAATAACATCGCCATTTGACAAAGTCCCTGAATCTTGCAAATGTGATTGCTCCATTATCATTCAATCCAAGAAAATTACAAAGCTCCAAAGCCAAAAATCTCTTCACCGCTCAAAGTCTAACTGATTTTCATCTCAACAATCAACCAGCCTCAAAATGAAGCTTACATGCAGTATTTAACTGCAAAATGATGAAGTAAACCCTGGCTAGGGTTTTAGAAGTCATTAATTACAATTTAATGAGTTTTACCTTTGAGACCATGCAAGACCCAAGGTACAAATATCCTAAACTCATTAAATGAAAAAATAACTTCTAACATAGCTTCTAAGCTAACTTTGGAGTGATTTGTCTTCAAATCCTTCAAAATATTTTTTTCAACAACTTTTGATTTGGTTTGTTGACTTTCAGGCAAGGCATAGCACCAAGGTACAAGTGCCCACTGTGAGGCGAAGGGCACAGTGTCAAAATTGGAAATATTGCCTCTATTGTAGCTAAGTTTTGGAGGCCTTCCCCATGTCCAAATGAGCTCCATGATAGCTCATTGGAAATCATGTCCTATCTAGTTTCTAGATATTCCTTTAGTTTCTAGATTGGTTTTTATTTTCCTATTCAAAAACATTTTTCCCAAGACTGCTAAGGCCGCAACACCAATGCTGAAAAGAGTGCAGAAAGGTGATTTTTAGGTGGTTTTTGACCATTTTAAGGGACCAGTTCTACTCCAAATGACCTTAATTTTTCTAAGGATGATGTACTTTCCATGAGGAACATAAGTTTTTAAACCTTTTCTCAATTGAGTGCCCCAAAAAAGAGCACAACACCAGTGGTGTTGCGCGTTTAGCCCTTTTTTCTGCTAACCAAACAGTCAAAAATAAAAAAAATTGCACCAAGTGACAAAATTTGGGATTTACCTTGCTGATCATGATTTGGATGCTTGGAGGGATACATCAGCAAGGATATTAATTTTTTCCTTCTCCTTTTCCTAATTTAGCACTTGAATCTTTGCAAGGGATGTTTTGAGCTTGGCCCTTGTAATCTTATTCCTCATGGCATAATGCTTTGTCATCTTCTTCTGCATGTCAATGTCTCTTTTTTCCTTCTCAAGTTGGCCTTCTAGGTGCAAATTTTCCCTTTCTAGCCAAGACTCCCTACAATAACCGATTTCCATGGCAAGCAGCTCACTTGGAGTGACCTGCTCTACCAATTTTGTCTCTTTCTTTCTTTCTCGGGCTAAGGCCTTCTTCAAACCAATTGTCCTTGGCCTCTTCCTTGGAAGTTGTTCTTCCTCATCTTCATTGTCATCAAAAGTGCCCAAGGTCTCATCTAGCATAGCCTTGGCCTTTCTAGCCTCTTTCCAGGCTCTGATTGCCCTAACCTCATTGATGTCTTTCTATGTCTCTAACTATTGGTTTTCCACCTTAAGAAAGTTGATCACATTCTTGGCCCTACCAAGATTAGCTTGTAGCCCCCTAATCTGGGCATCCTCGCTCTTGATCAACATATTGGTGATCCTCTCCTCATCCTCATCCTCAAGTTTCATGCTTATCCTCCTTTTCAAAAATGACCTGCTCTGCAACCTTTTCCTTACCCTTATCAAACTGTTTTGTTGATAATGAAGGCAGGGTCCCTTCCAAAATCTGTGGAGCAAACACCTGCCTATGACCTCTTTTATAGGTCAAAGGAAAAGGCTCTATGTAAATCATCTCAGTGTCATATCTCTCACTTCTCTCTTTACTGTTTGATGCTCTGGTATCATGAGATGAGGGTGAAGGAATGTGGAAGGGTGATGAAGGAGTGTCATCATGGGGTAAAGGGTTGTGAGTGGATGGTGATGCATGAGTAGTGGGATGTGATGTAGAAGGAGGAATGGGAGGATCAAAAAATAAAGGGATATCTTGTAGATGATGGGTTGGTGGAATAGTGAGAACTTCATGGGAAATGAAGGCATCCAATGGAATGTTCTTTTGCTAGATTTGGTGCATAAAAACCATCTTGATAAGTGAATGATGGAATAGGCTCTGCATTTGCTAAGTGTAGTATCTCTCTTGCACTATGTAGGACATTTTTTCAATGCTTCAGGAGAGGTAATATGGTGTATGAAACATCCTCACTCTAGTGAAGTGCATAAGAAGCCGGATGTGGTATGAATAGAGGCGGGAGAACCTTCACTCACATGTCTAGGTTTTAGATATGGCTCAAAGTAACTCAAGTCTAGGTTTTCTTGCTTGAAGCACTTTTCTCCCACACTTGGTATTCCTGTAGCACCTGCAATGACATATGTAGATAACTCAATTGTAACCGCAACAAGATTGACTTACTTTTCAGGTAGGTTAATGGTAAATAATCTTGTTAGCTCTCGATGGTTTTGTACTTGTTGCACCTTCTCACAAAATTCAAAGCAATCTACATGTTTGAAGCATGAAATAGTAAGGGGAGATGCCATAAGCTCCCTTGTATTAAGGGGTTCAAATTTGTTTATCTTTCCTCCCTTGCGATCATACCTCCTTGGAATTTGTGCCTCTCCACCACTGCCATTGTCTCCCTCTTATGACATTTTGAAAACTCCTTTTTTGGAAACCGTACGGTTGATGTGAAAATAAGATGAAGGGAGGGTAATGAAATGGAAATTTGGCAAATGAAGGGAATCAGTGAATCAAGGTAATGTATGTTGGGAAAAGGTATTGTAACAAGGAAGATGAATGGAAACCCTAAAATACTGTAATTTATCTATCGATCACTATATTTCTTTAAGGAGGATGAATTAATGGAAAAACAATGCTTTCAATCTTGAACACCTAAGTTTTGATTTAGGGTTTCATTCCATTCATTAAATGATGACCAAAATAGCTTGAAGATGAGCTCATCTCATGAACTTACATTATCAGTGCCTTAGAGGACCTTGGAGGAAACTTGAAAGCGTTTTGAAGTGGTTTGAAGGGTTGAAGGGCTTAGAAACCCTCTCTATCCAACTGCGCAGTGCTAGTGCTAAGGGTGCAGCACTAATGCTGAGTGCGCAACGCCAGTTCTAAGTGCGCAAGGCCAAGACAATCTTTGCTAGGGCCTGTCGGGAAAGAGCGCACCACTCTGTCAAGGGCATAGAGCCCACTTCTAGGCATGTAGTGCCTTTACAAAATATATGGGGGGTCGGGGGGGTAATGCCAAGGGCACGGTGTCGAGTCCCACGCGTGCAACACCAAACAAATTTGCTCAATTTTGGCCTGAAAACTCAAAAACTATTTTCTCCTAAGCACTCTTGATCTTTTGAGATGCAACATTGATTCATATGGAATGTAAAATGGGATTTGATAGACTTGGGAATTTAATTTAACTTTGAAAACCCATTTCCTAATGTTTAAAGTCTTTTTTCCTTTCTCACTAACCATTTTATACTTTTTTTCCTTGCAGGTGACTGAAAGCATTGAATTGGCTTTTATTTTGATCATTGAGGCATGACAAGTTAATTTTGACAACTTTAGGATGATTGTACATAGTAGCATCTTCAAAATCCTCTTTTTCTTCCACCATGAAGTTCAACTCATCTTTTCACCTTCTCTGGCCACTTTCTTCAAAACGTTATGTGTCTGCAGCTCTTTTGTAGAAATCATTGGTGTTGTCTTCTAAGTTCGCTATAGACCTTTCAAGTTAATTCATTTTTGTAAAGTTCACCTCACCTTTTCCATATTTCATCAATATTTTCTAATATAATTTCTTCCTGATTGGCCTTGTGTGCTTCCTCCATGTCATTTTCTGCAAGTGATCACGATTTTGGCACTCAAATGGACTAATGAGCTCATAACCCTAGTCATCTACAAGAATAGGTGTTTCCTCTTTTCCTTGTTGTAAGTTGTTTTCATTCAGGAGTATATAGTATACCTCATCAGTACCTTCTGCTGATAAAACTTTCAATGCTCCCGGGGAAGTGCCAAAGGTTGTCCATTTTCCTCACTTATAGACTCTGAATTGAAAAGGTAATCTTCTTTGGAAGTTTTAGGTCCTTCTTGAATAACCATGTCTTGACATTCTATTACATCTAAGCCAGATTATAGCAAAGGAAAATTAGTTCCTGAAACATCAAATCATGACCTTAAACAATGTAAAACCATAATGACCTAATGGGGGTGTCCTTTGACCTGATTTTGACTAAAATTTGGCTTGGAGGTTTTCAAGTGAAAACAGAGTGTTACTATAGATTATTATGCTCAAAGAGGTATGAGGACGAGTCAACACTAGGAAACCCTAGAGGGACGATGAAGTCTATTTGAAAAGGGAAAAAAGGGTAATGAGGTTATAGGTAGGAAAAAGGGATGAAAATGAGGGGTATAAGCTCATAAGGAGTTTTTAGGAGCACAGGGTAACTTTGAGATGGAAAACTTGATAAAATAGTGAAAACTGTTTTATCATAATAATGAAAGGTAGTGAGATTTCTGAAATGCAAAATAGTCAAGAAATGTTGTTTTTAGAAAACTAGAATGATCCTAGAGTCCACTTGGGGAGGGCAGCTCCTTTGAGGAGATGTCCAGAACCTTAGAGTTTAGATCTCTGAGTGTTGAAGATTAGTACCTTACTTTTACTTGGAAGATATGTCTTTCTTCACTTGTTGGTTTTCTGTTTTTCTTTGAAGCTATGATCTTACACTCTGAAAAAACATGATTTCTTTAATATCAACTCTACCTACCCATCATACTTTTCCTGACATTTTTTCTTCATTTTGGTGCAGTTGGACTAGAAAAAACTTGACATAATTTTCTTTTTGAAATAAAAAACTATCTACTTCTACCCTTATGTCATCCAAAGGCTTAGATTAGACTAATGATCTCTTTATTCTCTACCTAATCTACTTATCTGTCATGGTGAAGCAGTTTGACAGATCTTCATTCTCTAATCTATTAACATGAAATCAAAAACATGACTAAATAAAGGTTAAGCATTTTGATTTGCCATAGTAGTGGCATTGTGGACAAGTTTTACACATATTATTTTGCAAAAGTAAAACAAGAAGTATGAGGGATATAATTTGGAATCTGTTATGCATCCCTCTCTTTCTCTTGTGGTTCAGATTTGAGCTTTGCGAACAAAGATATTTTCCTAATCTAACCTACTGACAAGACACGTTTACATGGTTTGGAAAATATTTCTTTATTAACTTATCAACAGAAATTTAAAACATGTTAAATCATGATTAGGCTGTATGGTTGAACAAGAATTTCCTTTCTCAAAAGTAGTGGAATTTAGGCTTGCACACTTTCAACAATATTCATTTTTGGTATGGGGCTTTACCTTTTCTTTTTATCTGCTCTCTTTTTCTTCTTTTCTTTGTTTTTGTGTTTCATTTTTCTGATCTCTTATTCAAACAGTGTTATGTACAATGAATGAAGCTTCAAAATGGGAAATTAAAAAAAAATAATGTTTGAGCATCCTGCCATTAAAAGAACCTCCAAATAATTTTTTTCCATCTAGTTCTTGTAGGAAGAATGCATTGTTACTTCTTGTTGAATGGATGATGTATGGACCCTTCCATAGATTTTCAAATTTTCCATGCTTTCCTTTGTCCCCTCTCCTTGAATCCCACTTCAACACTTTGTCTCCAATCTGGAAATAATTTTCCTTAGTCCTCTTATCCAATATTTTCTTGATATTCTCTTGTACTGCTTGTGTCCTGTTATATACTTCTTCCCTTAATTGATGTAATTGAATGGTTTGGTTCAACCTCCTTTGTATATCATTCTCCTCTGATTGTACCTCTTGAATAAGCTTCATCACTGGCAATCCCAAGGATGTTAGAAAAACTGCATCCATGCCATACACTAGTTGATAGGGAGACATGTTAATTGATTTTTTTCTTATTAATCTGTCATCCCATAGTGCATGCGCTAGTTTTCTATGCCATGAATTTTGGTTCTCTTCTAACAACTTCTTGATCATATTTACGAAAATTTTGTTAGAGGACTCAACCAACCCATTACCTTGATAGCAATAAACTGTAGAATGCCCTAATGTAATGTGATATTTGTAGCAAAATTCCACCATTCTCTTAGACTTAAATGCAACATCATTATCGGTGATGAATTTTCTTAGATAACCAAAACTGGAAAAGATGTTAGTCTCAAGGAATTTGATGATTACTGAGTCAATGGCATTCCTTGAAGTGATGGCTTCTATCCATTTGGTGGAATAGTCAGTTAAAGTGAGGATCCATTTGCATTGGGCAGAGGAGGGAGGGTGGATTTCTCCAATAAAATCTGAATCCCATTGTTGCAAAGGAGTTTCAACACTCATAGGGTGCAAAGGCAAAGGTAGTAGTTCTCTCTTTCCGTCAAATATTTGGCATTTATGGCAAGTCACTACTAGCTTGTGGATATCAGAGAAAAGGGTGGGCCAATAAAAACCAGCTCTAAGGATTTTATTGGCAGTGGTTTTCCAATAGAGATGACCTACACATTCTCCATTATGAAACTCATACATGATTCTATCTTCATCATCTTCAAGTAAACATTTAAGCAAGATACCAACTAAAATTTTCCAATATAAAGCTTTATCTAGAATGCAGAAATTTATAACCTTTAGTTTCAAGAACATAGCTTTTGTTTTGGACAAAGCAGGAGGAGCATTCAAATTAAAAAGAACATATAATATGTCAGCATACCAAAGTGAGTTCATAAATGATTCTTCAATGGGTGGAGTTGCCAGTTCCTCTTGTGTAATATCCCCAAAAGGGAGAATGAAGTGATACTGAAACACAATATAAGAACTGTAGGAAAGTAAAAAATAAATCTATATACACATAAAAATGCACAGAAATAGATGAGCCATTTTATTATATTGGAGGTGAAAAAGAAACTACAATAGTGCTCAAAATATGAGACACTCAAGCCATAAGGGTGGCCTAGAATGGCCCTGCAATAATTTCCCAAGAGGGATTGCGTAACTTCTGCTCTACTGGAAGGTAAACTGCATTGTCCCTACTGCAACTGTTGGGACTACAATTTCCTGAAAAATAGAAAGTTGGATCTAGTCAAAATAATCACTCTGATGATGCTGAAATTGTAGATATGGGCTCAATGATGGATTCCCAAGGTAACCCAGAAGGGATTTCTCAGACATGTAAGTCTAAGAAAACCACCCTCTTAGGGCTTCACATATATTTTGCTGGGAATGCAGATTTGAAGCTAGATCTGATGATATGATGGTTGTAATGATGCAAAATTAGATCTATGCAAGAAGGGATAACCCTTTCACTAGATCCTTGGGCTAAAAGCTTAAGATCTAGCTCCTCCAATCTCCTCCATTGAAAATAGCTGGTGGATGAACAACAACTTTAGAAAACTGCACTGTCAAAGAAGGAGGTTCAATAGCCTACTACTAGATATGTCAAAACAACTCCTAATTGATGGAAAGAATAGATCCAATGTGAGGAGATTTTCTGTCACAGGATTTCCGACTGAAATACTAGAAACTTCCTTCCTCCAATATATCTACAGCACCGAACTACATAATCCTTGAAGGGACTGCTGCTACATGGAGGTAAAACCCAATGGCCTGAATGCCGGATGTGGATCTCCTGCTCTTGAAAGGCTAGATCTGAAGAACAAAGTGATAGGATGAATCCTCCACTACTTTCCTAGCTGAATGCTAGAAACAACCTCGTTTATATGGAACCAATGCCTGATAAGGAATGAAGAACAATCCTCTTTCCAGAGCTACTACAAGAAATAGGTGGGATTCTCGCTTGGGAAAACCCTGTGCTAAATAGCACTGCAAACTCTACTAAACAACCCAAGCCTGCATAGAAATGTCCTCAGACAAATCTAGATCTAAATAGATCAAGAAATGAATAATCTAATTCATGCCTTCCATTGTGCCTTCACCTTCCTTATATGCTCGAGCCTTCCGTAGCCTAGGCCCACTCCAAATATGTGTTGTACATGTGGACATAGTCTCCATGTTTGACTGCGCTATAGCCTCATGTCCACCGTCAACTTCACATGGGGTGATCACCTTCTCCATCATATGTGCATTAAATGCACCACTTTCTCCACTATCTTATCATAAGTGCTTCATGATCTTCTTTGAATGCACTATGATCTCAGTTGACCTTATCAAAGATCATCATGATTTTATATTTAAGATCCATGATCTTATTTAACTCTTTCATCCTCCATAATTTATATCATAAATGACACATGATCTCCATTAATGAAGCTGCTCCACTACTCCATGATTTTAGATATAGATCTAGAATATCCACATACACACATCAAAAGTGGATTTTATTCATCTTTGAGGTTTGTGGCGCCCTCCACAATTTTATTTACTTAATTAATTGGGAAAATTGAGAGCTCTAATATTCCAAATATGATGTGAAAATTTGGGAATATTACAGTCCCCCACCCAGCAAAATGTTGCTTGTCCTCAAGAAACTACAAAAGTAGATGCAAAGCCATCTATTCCCCTCCAAATGACATCCCCATAAGGAAGGCTTCCTCCATTTGCTGCAATGTGTTATGCATGTGTGGTTCCAAAGTTGTCTTTCAAAAATATATAGAATGACCTCCAACTATATGGTTAAATGTCCTCCTTCCACCATGAAGTACCAAGTGACAACCATATGATGTCCAACAACATCATTAATACATGAGATACATAAAATAAAGTGGCTCTTTCAAGAAAGGAAAAGCTCCATCTCATAATACATCTCTCCATACCATGCTTTATGAATTTGGTTGAGCATTGACATGCTCTCATCGTTAGCCCTGTTGGCCTTGTTGGATCTGTTATCACTTAGATTTTCCTTGAAGTTGTATAGAAAAGGAAAGTGTCTGAGGTAACCACAAACCAACCTTCAGATACAGAATCTAGCCAATCTGTATCTAGAGAGGGCTCTCTCTTTATGATTTAGATTTGTTTTTGGAAGTTTTAGGCTAGTTATAAAGTCCAAGGATTTTGTTTGAATTTGTTTGGTGGAATTCAATATCTAAGGGTAAAATTGAATAGGTTATACCATTGGGCAATGGAGTCAAGTAAATGGCTTCACTGGATTAAGTTTTTCCACAGAAGATGGCTTTACAGGGCAAGATAGTTAAACTACAGAACAATTTTCAGATCTAAAATCAATGGAATGGATTTTGAAGGGATGAAATGCAATTCAGAATCTTTCAGCATGTTCAAAGAAAGAAAGTGAATGATTACAAACAAAGAGCAATTAAGAATTCTTTATTATAGTAATCAAAATGTTTAAACCAGCTAAACAAGAGAATTTAAGAATTCATTGTTTATAACTAGTTTAGAAGAAAACATTTAGAATAATCACAATTGAAATCAGAATACATTTAAGCAATTTCTGATTTATTCTTTTTTTTCAATTACTCAGAAATGGAACACAGTGATATAATAAACAGATATAAAAACTTAAACACAAGGGAAAGATGACTTATTGATCCTTTATCGAACACATGAATCCTGTAAAAAGTCTCCAGCTTCAATTCATCATCCAGCAAGCCACAAAGAAGTTTCTCCAAAGAACTTTATTCCAAAAATGTCAAAATTACAGCAAAGTATCTGAATCCACACTTACTACTCCAATTGATGGAGTATTTATACAAATTCTAAACTAAAATATCTTGAAAAAACATCAAGATTAGTTCACAAATCTCTCCAACTATTTTACATAAATAGAACTTAAGTAAAGGACACTCAAACTAATGCATCTATTTGGCACTATTTTGTATGGATAGGTGATGACAAAGAGGAGAATTCTAATTTGATCCAACTCTTAGTTGATGATGAGGCATCCAAGTCACTAACTGCTTCCTTTCTTTTTGCATTATGCTCCAACAATTCTGCAAACTTGGGGTTCAATGATATCTTTTTATTTCTCAATCCGTAATAGATATGTAAAAAGTGAAAGAGGTTATTGTGGACTAATATGTTGGTGAGATAAACTTCTTTCAGGTTCCTAAAATGCCTCTCCAGCTGTGCACAATAGGCTCTGAAATAAGATGTGTAAAACAGAGTTTTACATAGTCTGAAAAATAGCCTGTAAAGATGTGCATGTATCTCTCATTCTGAAATAACTGTGAAAAAAGTGAGATAGGTTTTTGTATATGGGTCTTATTAAGAACATAAACCTCCTTCAATTTTGAAAAATTCATCTTGGATTGATCACAATATTTTTTGCAAAACAATGACTAAAGCATGAAATTTCTGCAAAAATGTTCCTTCTTGTTGTGTTTTTCATCTTTTCACCTTTTTGTTCTTTTGACTGTTTTACTTTTACTTTAGATAAAATTCAATGTTGGTGAAAGTATTTTCATCTCTTTTTACCATTTTACTGCCTTTGTAATTACTTTTACTATTTACCTTTGACTGCTCTGTAACTTCATTTTAACTTTCACTCTGACTTTTACCTGATACACTTTAATCACTGATACTCTTTAACTGTTATGTTCTCTAACCTATGTTTGAAAAGATTTGATAACAATATTGGAGTAAACAATTCTTGTGACTAGTATTAAGACTGTTTATCCAAGGATGTGGTCTTCTGATCACCTGTAAAACAAAACAAATTGTTAAAAAGAACATTGGTTTACAGGGGAGGTCGAAAAGGCTTCATTTGATTTTGAGAGGTCTGTGGAGTGAATCTAGAATGATTTTTGAGAGGTAAACCATGCTCGAATTGGTTAACAGAGGCTTCAGGTGGCGCAGTTGGGTTACAAATGGTTTTACTGCACAATCATGTTAAAATGAGCAACACTAGGGTGTTTGAACAGTGATTAAATAGGTACTGGTTATAGCAGATGAACTCTTGAACACTGGACTACGATTTTCTTCAGCAAAGTAACGATCAGCAGACTTCACATTTAATTTTTGAAATTTGGTTGCATGGGAGACAGTTTATTGTATGAAATGATGAAAATGACGCAGGGAGAATGGTTTTATTCACAAAGTCAAAAGGGTGGCGAATTTTTTATTATTTTAATAAATGACGTCATCATGTACGACATATGAGTAACGGGGGGGATGTGGTAAGAAGTTTTTTCCGCACTGCTTTTGGAGGAGGGTGGTTTTGGGCGGAGAGGCAGCAAAGCGATACAACGATCAAAATGTAGCATGCAACTGTTTGAAAACCGCTTGGCATTTCGCGAGTTAACTTTCGGAGGGGGGACGACCAGCGGAATCGATATGAGCTGTTGATCTTGAGCGGGTCAATCCAACAGTTGACAGGACATGGAGTTGGCGGAGTGTTAACAGGCGGGGGCTCGACATAATTAATAGTTAATTAATCATTTCGGGAGGTGTTCGATTGGCGGGGAGGTTATTAATTAATCGTGTGGATTAATTAAATCCTTTACACAGCGGGAAAGCGATCGGGGATGTTTTTTAACCCAGGTTTTTCACCGGAGTTAGGGGTTTGGGAATGGAATATATAGAGGGATTTTTAACTCGAGTTAGTGTGTCAGGGGATAAAATACACAGGGACAGATTATTTTTGTGTTAAAACACGTAATAAAACATGTATTAACCATTTTCCAATATATTTTATTATATGATAATTAAATCAATTCGATTTACTTACCATAAGGGAGGGAATAATATTAAAGTTATATTTTAGCCAAAGGGCATATAATATGGGTTTTTTGATTTAAATAAGCGGGATTTAAAATACTTTGGCTAAAATAATTATAATACATGGATTTTGGGGATATTATGTACAAAGGAGTTATATATAATAGGAAAAGGTCATTTCTATAAGGAGTTAAGACATACAATCAATGTTAATATGACCATGGGACAATGTAAACTCAAAATACATTAATATAACTAAGAAAGTGAAGATTTAAAGGCCAATTGCATTATAATCACTTCATCACTTAAACATAGGATAAAATGTGATTTTGAGGGTTTTTTATGAAATATCTCATGATTTTCCTAAGTAAAATGGGATTTTACTTAGGAAAAGAATTTTTGGAAGTACATGAGTGTGGTGATGAATGATTTTAAGTACTTAGGTTTTTTCCAATCATTGGGCCGAGGGTCCGGTCCCTCCAAAAGTCAAGGAAATGCCTTGAGCCCCTCCAATCTTCAAATGCCTTAGTACTTAGGGGAAATTAGTGAAATGTTTAGGGAAAATGAGAGGGGAAGTTAATAATTTGACTTTGCTTTGCTTTGAAACTCTTCCAGTGGTGTGTCTGCCTTTGCACTTGTGATGAAAATAAAATATTTAACACATGTAAAGCCATTGATCATCACATGTAATTCTGCAACATCATCTACCTACCCTACCTACTTTACCCTATCATTTTTTCTTCTTTATTAGGGTGCATTTAGACTGGAAAACCCTTATCAATCTTCTTTTTCTTTTACATGGCAAGCCTACCTAAGTATACCCTTATTACATCCAAGGGCTCAGATTAAACTATTGAGCTCCTTTTATTCACTCTACCTATCTACTTATCTGCCAAGATTAAACAGTTTGGCCAGATTTTTATTCTCTATTCTACAACATGGAATTGAAACATGAATGAGTCAAGTTTAAACAGTTTGACTCTTCATAAATTGTGGAAAAAGTTTAACAATCTGCACACAATTGTTTATTTCAGAAAATGAAATAGTAGTGGCATTTAGACTTGCACACTTTCCTGGTATATTTTTGTTCGGGGTTCATTTTTTTCATTTTTTGACCATTTTATTCTTTCACCCTTTGATTTTTCTTTTAGGGTATACCCTCTTTACATTTTTTTTTTTTTTAATTGATTTTTTGAAAATATGGAAACCTTTGCAACAAGAAAAGGTATGAACATATTGCATAGCTCGTCAAGTCATTCATGAAATATGACACCTATTGGTATAGGAGTCTAACACTGGCTCCACTTGGGGATGGCTTTTCCTAGTGAAAAGTCAAGAACAACAGATCAAATGCCTCCAAATGCCTTTAACTGAACCATGGAATCATCTTCTTGTTGTTGCTTTATTGTATGTATGATAGTAAAACTTCTGAAGCTTATGGCCTTCACTTCGAGCTTCAATTTAAGTAGATCACCATCCAATCAAAACTTAAAACTTTGTTTCCCAGTTGGAAATCTTGAATTGAATATAGTCCTTTTTCTGCAACCTGAAATCTGATCTGAAACTTAAAACAACACACAAAAATTTTCAAACCAACTTAATGAAAAACTAGCTGAAAATTGAAAACTAAAAAAAAGAAAAATGCTCAAAATCCTGAGCTTATTAGCACTCATCTAGCTACTCAATCTACTAAAAATCTTATTGAATCAGGTAATACAAAAATGCCAATGAAGCCAATCAAGTAGTTGTAGAAATGAATGGATAATTTCACTACTTGTGATCAAACTTGGAAGTATATTATGATCATGTGCCTTTATAATAAATGATATGATGTTTAAATGCCACTTTTGATGTATTTGATCCTTATAGAGAAAACATGTTTTCAAATTTGGGCTAAAAAGATTTTCCATGTAACCTAATATAGGATCAATAAAAGCATGGTGTATGTTATTTACTTCTAGGCCTTCAATGACTAATTGCTCAGTTGTGTTCTGAATATTAAGCCTTGAAACTATTTCTTCAGTCTTGTGTTTGAAAGAATAATCATCCTCAATATGCAAGTCAAAAGATGGTACAATTTCCTCTTGCTTTGGAGAAGGAATATTTTCAAAGAATTCTTTAGGATTTCGGAAATGGTATGACTGAATTTGAGAATGCAAAAGTTTGATTTCATTTTCATAATTTTCAGAAATTATATCAAGAGCACATATTTTCAGTTTAGGATAATATTTTCTTGATTTCAAAAGAAGAAATAAAGCTTTTAAAAAATCCTCATCAAGCTGAAGTTATAATATCTCATCCCTCAAAATAGCTAGTGATTGTTTTGTGAAATTATCATAATTATCATCATACCGATCATATTTAAGCAAATCTTCAGAATAAGGAATGTCATCAATTATAAACATTGGATCAGCATATTTCTCTTCCAACAATCCCAATATGTCTTGATTAGATTGGTTTCATTCTTTTTGAAAGTCATTGTTTTGTTCAATAGGCATGTTATCAAGCAATGCGCCTTTTTGGGAAGGTATAATAACATGAGCATCAACTTGTTCTTCTGTCCCTTCATGGATAAAAACATTTGTACATTCATCAACATTAGAAGAAGTAGAAATAATTTCTTCATTATGTAAATATTTTGAGGATGGTTGCATGTTTAGGAGCAAATTGATTTCTTCTTCAATGAGGGGGGGTGGGAATCTCTGAATTCTTAGATTGAAATGACAATTGTTTTTTCCCTTATCTAAAAGTTGATCATGAGGTTGATTATTTTCTTTAACTTCATTCAAAACATTAAATGAAACATCATTTGTTAATACAGAGGGGTTTTGTGGATCTTGATTCATCTTCTGATCTATTTCATCTTTGTTTAAATCCTCCTTATTATTATGACATTTAACTTGAGAATGAAAATTCTGGACTTCTTCTAATAAATCTTCAGGAAACCAATTTCCAAAATCTTCATCAATATTTTCAAGGTAATGTATAAGATCTTCAGCTTGATCACAAAAATTTTCAGCTAATGATAAAGATGGAAAATCTTCTTTGTAATGCTCATAAAATACCTTATGAAAATATTTTAGAGAAAACAAACTTGCAGGTTTGAGAGCTTCGTACCATTCCCTTGCTTTTCCTTCTAAGGTTCCCATGAATAGCTTCATGTGGAAATCCTCATGCCAATCACCCTTCAATCTTGATGAGTGTATATGAAATTTAATGAGATGTAGTAAAGGATCATCAATATTCTCATCTTGAAACATGGGCAGATTTTCACCCCAATTTACCTTTGGTAGTTTGTGTGGAAATCCAGGTATGCGATCTCTCCTCATGGGAGCATATCTTCGTTTTATTCTTGGATCATCTTGAAAATCAGCCATAATGAAAGGCCATGGTATCTGTAAAACCAAGTTAGATCCTTATATAAAATACAATACATATTGAAAACCATTCTTAATGTGAAAGAACATAATGTCTTGGATTAAGATCCAAGTTGAAAGCCTGATCTTTCCATATTGTTCTTCCAGGTTCATTCCTCCAGTGGAGTCTTGATTGTGAAATGGATTTGGAGTCGCCAGGTGGATGATGTTACCCTTTGTGTGTCTGATCACTGTCCACCATCATAGATCAGATCTGAACCTGTAAAACAATTCTGAAGAAAAGGTTAGTTCTTCAGGAAAACAAATTTGGAGTATTTTATGATTATTTTGTTTTTTATGAATTTTCAAAACAACTTCTATGATTTCTTTAAGAGGCTTTAGATATGAGATTTAAACTTTCTTAAAGACTTATTAAACTAGAGAAACTGATAAAATGTTTGAAACCAAAGCTCAGGTCATAAACTAAACCGGAGATAGACTGAAGCAACATTTATTTACTTTTGCATTTAAAGAGCAAAAGCAATTTCAAAGGCTACCTGGCTAACTTCAGACTCCGTCTATAGTTTATAAAATAAGCAATAGTAATAATAAAATTGTTCAGATCCCCAGTATGGTCGCCACTATGTTATCACTCAGATTTTCCTTAAAGTTGTATAGAAAAGGAAAGTGTCCGAGGTAACCACAAACCAACCTTCAGATACAGAATCTAGCCAATCTGTATCCAGAGAGGGCTCTCTCTTTATGATTTAGATTTGTTTTTGGAAGTTTTAGGCTAGTTATAAAGTCCAAGGATTTTGTTTGAATTTGTTTGGTGGAATTCAATATCTAAGGGTAAACTCAAATAGTTTCAGACCATTGGGCAATGGAGTCAAGTAAATGGCTTCACTGGATTAAGTTTTTCCACAGAAGATGGCTTTACAGGGCAAGATAGTTAAAGTACAGAACAATTTTCAGATCTAAAATGAATGGAATGGATTTTGAAGGGATGAAAGGCAATTAAGAATATTTCAGCATGTTCAAAGAGAGAAAGTGAATGATTACAAACAAAGAGCAATTAAGAATTCTTTATTATAGTAATCAAAATGTTTAAACCAGCTAAACAAGAGCATTTAAGAATTCATTGTTTATAACTAGTTTAGAAGAAAACATTTAGAATAATCACAATTGAAATCAGAGTACATTTAAGCAATTTCTGATTTATCCTTTTTTGTCAATTACTCAGAAATGGAACACAGTGATATAATAAACAGATATAAAAACTTAAACACAAGGGAAAGATGACTTATTGATCCTTTGTCGAACACATGAATCCTGTAAAAAGTCTCCAGCTTCAATTCATCATCCAGCAAGCCACAAAGAAGTTTCTCCAAAGCACTTTATTCCAAAAATGTCAAAATTACAGCAAAGTATCTGAATCCACACTTACTACTCCAATTGATGGAGTATTTATACAAATTCTAAACTAAAATATCTTGAAAAAATATCAAGATTAGTTCACAAATCTCTCCAACTATTTTACATAAATTAAACTTAAGTAAAGGACACTCAAACTAATGCATCTATTTGGCACTATTTTGTATGGATAGGTGATGACAAAGAGGAGAATTCGAATTTGATCCAACTCTTAGTTGATGATGAGGCATCCAAGTCACTAACTGCTTCCTTTCTTTGTACATTCTGCTCCAACAATTCTGCAAACTGGGGGTTCAATGATATCTTTGTATTTATCAATCCGTAATAGATATGTAAAAAGTGAAAGAGGTTATTGTATATTAATATGTTTGTGAGATAAACCTCTTTCCGTTTCATAAAATTACTCTCCAGCTGTGCACAATAGGCTCTAAAAAAAGATGTGTAAAACAGAGTTTTACAGAGTCTGAAAAATAGTCTGTAAAGATGTGCATGTATCTCTCATTCTGAAATCACTGTGAAAAAAGTGAGATAGGTTTTTGTAGACGGGTCTTATTAAGAACATAAACCTCCTTCAATCTTGCAAAATTCATCTTGGATTGATCACAATATTTTCTACAAAACAATGACTAAAGCATGAAATTTCTGCAAAAATGTTCCTTCTTGTTGTGTTTTTCATCTTTCACCTTTTTGTTCTTTTGACTGTTTTACTTTCACTTTAGATATAATTCAATGTTGGTGAAAGTATTTTCATCTCTTTTTACCATTTTACTGCCTTTTTAATTACTTTTACTGTTTACCTTTGACTGCTCTGTAACTTCATTTTAACTTTCACTCTGACTTTTACCTGATACACTTTAACCACTAATACTCTTTAATTGTTATGCTCTCTAACCTCTGTTTGAAAAGATTTGATAAAAATCTTGGAGTAAACAAGTCTTATTAATAGTATTAAGACTGTTTATCTAAGGATGTGGTCTTCTGATCGCCTGTAAAACAAAACAAATTGTTAAAAAAAACATTGGTTTGCAGGGGAGGTCGTAAAGGTTTCATTTGATTTTGAGAGGTCTGTGGAGTGAATCTAGAATGATTTTTGAGAGGTAAACCATGCTTGAATTGGTTAACAAAGGCTTCAGGTGGCGCAACTGGGTTACAAAGGGTTTTACTGCACAATCATGTTAAAATGAGCAACACTAGGGTGTTTGAACAGTGATTAAACAGGTACTGGTTATAGCAGATGAACTCTTGAACACTGGACTGCGATTTTCTTCAGCAAAGTAACGATCAGCAGACTTCACAGTTGATTTTTGAAATTTGGTTGCATGGGAGACTGTTTATTGTATGAAATGATGAAAATGACGCAGGGAGAATGGTTTTATTCACAAAGTCAAAAGGGTGGCGAATTTTTTATTATTTTAATAAATGACGTCATCATGTACGACATATGAGTCACGGGGGGGAGGTGGTAAGCAGTTTTTTCTGCACCGCTTTTGGAAGATGGTGGTTTTGGGTGGAGAGTCAGCAAAGCGATACAACAATCGACATGTAGCATGCAACTGTTTGAAAACCGCTTGGCATTTCGCGAGTTAACTTTCGGAGGGGGGACGGCCAGTGGAATCGATGCGAGCCGTTGATCTTGAGCGGGTCGATCCAATGGTTGGCAGGACATGGAGTTGGCGGAGTGTTAATAGGTGGGGGCACGACATAATTAATAGTTAATTAATCATTTCGGGAGGTGTTCGATTGGCGGGGAGGTTATTAATTAATCGTGTGGATTAATTAAATCCTTTACACAGTGGGAAAGCGATCGGGGATGTTTTTTAACCCAGGTTTTTCACCGGAGTTAGGGGTTTGGGAATGGAATATATAGAGGGATTTTTTAACTTCCAGTTAGGGCGTCAGAGATAAAATACGCAAGGGATGGGTTATTATTGTTTTTAAAACACGTAATAAAACATGTTTTAAATCATTTTTTAATGTATTTTTTTATTATATGATAATTAAATTAGATTAATCCAATTACCATAGGGAGCGGGATTAATATATAATGATATATTTTAACCAAAGGGGGTATAAAGTGGGTTTTTTATTTGAATAAGTGGGGATTAAATACTTTGGTTAAAATTATAATATATGGGTTTTTTGGGATATTATATAAAAATGAGTTATATATAATAGGAGAAGGTTATTTCTATAAGGAGTTAATACATAAAATCAATGTTAATATGACCATGGGACAATGTAAACTCAAAATACATTAATATAACTAAGAAAGTGAAGATTTAAAGGCCAATTGCATTATAATCACTTCATCACTTAAACTTAGGATAAAATGTGATTTTGAGGGTTTTTTATGAAATATCTCATGATAAAAGAATTTTTGGAAGTACATGAGTGTGGTGATGAATGATTTTAAGTACTTAGGTTTTTTCCAATCATTGCGCCGAGGGTCCGGTCCCTCCAAAAGTCAAGGAAATGCCTTGAGCCCCTCCAATCTTCAAATGCCTTAGTACTTAGGGGAAATTAGTGAAATATTTAGGGAAAATGAGAGGGGAAGTTAATAATTTGACTTTGCTTTGCTTTGAAACTCTTCCAGTGGAGTGTCTGCCTTCGCACTTGTGATGAAAATAAAATATTTAACACATGTAAAGCCATTGATCATCAGATGTAATTCTGCAACGTCATCTACCTACCCTACCTACTTTACCCTATCATTTTTTCTTCTTTATTAGGGTGCACTTAGACTGGCAAACCCTTATCAATCTTCTTTTTCTTTTACATGGCAAGCCTACCTAAGTCTACACTTATTACATCCAAGGGCTTAGATTAAACTATTAAGCTCATTTTATTGACTCTACCTATCTACTTATCTGCCAAGATTAAACAGTTTGGCCAGATTTTTATTCTCTATTCTACAACATGGAATTGAAACATGAATGAGTCAAGTTTAAACAGTTTGACTCTTCATAAATTGTGGCAAAAGTTTAACAAGATGCACACAATTGTTTATTACAGAAAATGAAATAGTAGTGGCATTTAGACTTGCACACTTTCCTGGTCTATTTTTGTTTGGGGTTCATTTCCTACATTTTATTCATTCACCCTTTGATTTTTCTTTTAGGGTATACTCTCTTTACATTTAAAAAAAAAAAAAAATGATTTTTTGAAAATATGGAAACCTTTGTAACAAGAAAAGGTATGAACATATTGCATAGCTTGTCAAGTCAATCATGAAATATGACACCTATTGGTATAGGAGTCTAACAGGATCCAAGCAACATTCCAACATTATGCAAGAGAAGAAAAGGAGATATATGAGTAGACAAATATTCCAAATCATATTCTCTCAATAGTAGAAATCGGAGTAAGGCCCTTTGCTACCATCCTCCATCTCCTCCATGTAAGATGGACAAGCCAAAATCTCCCAAAAGAAACCAAAGCAACAAGATATATTGCTGCTTTCTCTCCTCCTCATGTGCATCATGGAGTAAAAACATACTGATAGACATGTGAAATGTCAAATCAGCCCAATACAAAAAAACACCATCAATACACATCATGAGAGCATTATGCCAAATTTTACCCAATACAAAACACATAGACATAGGAGATGTCATGTGGTGGCCAAAGTTTGTCAAGGGAAACGAAAATGAACATTCCTCCTTTTGTTGCATTCTACCATTGATGCACAAGGCATGAATTAGAAAAATAAGAGCTATTGGGTGGTAAACATACTCACCCAAGAGCAGCCAACACAACCATTCCTCCTTCTTCATTTCCTAAGTGTTTTTTCAAGGCATGGATCAAAGAAATAGGAGCCTTTGGGTAGTGACAAGAATCTACCAAGGGAAACCAACATAACCAAGCTTGCTGGCCCATGTCATATATATGAAAGTGGTCATTCAACCCCTTACTTATCATCCTCACCTACTCATCCTAATGTGGATGTTGAATGATGTACTGCATAATCATGGTATCCTCTTTTGTAGAATACCATCCTCCCCAAACTTATTAAGAACTTTGCACTTCGTGAAATGTTGAAGTGCACCTCCAAATATATCTCTCAATGAGATTCTCTTTTCACCAAAGGCCCTCCAAAACCAAAGAGGTGTTGGATCTGCTGCATGGAGAGGTTTCTCTTTGAGCTGTGAGATGATCATTGAAAAAGGGTCATCTATAAAGGAGAAAATATTTCTCATCTCAACATGTCTACCATTTATCATCTTTACCTCCATTACTTCATGAGTGAAGCTACCTTCAAAATTCTCCAAGCATGAGGGGGCTTCTTCATTTTCATAGCTACTAAGTGACAGCGTTGTAGATCTGCATGGTAATCCATGTGCTGTCTCAAAGCAAAGCACAATACTGATCTCATAACCAATTATTTTACATAGGATTATGCTCATCCCATTTTCTGAAAATCTACACTTCAACTCAAAGGGTTGAATGTACCTCAACAATGATGAACTCAGATAGTTCTTAATCTCCTCCTTGATTAGATCAAGGGTCCTGTATGCTGTGATATGTTGCTTCTTCAAGTCAACATTTTTTTCTAACCCTTCGTTATGCATTGGCCATAATGGTATGTCCTCATAAGTTTCAATAAGATCTACTGAAACAATATGTGATGAAAGTTCATGTATACCTTGGATCAACTGATGTGTGGAGACCTCTTGCGAGAATGCAAGAGTTCCTGTAATTGGGACAATATTGTCTCCAACTGCTGGTAAGAGTGATGGTTGCTCTTCTCCAAGTGTACCAGCGCTGGAATCTTCCTCCTCTTCCTCATGCATCTCCGGAATCATGCCTGGGACTCTATGTGTCAAGAGCTCAAGACTATCTTGCAAAATTGCAAGTGTCTCTTCTCTAGATGCAAGTACTTTAGCAGCTGATGGTGAATGTAGTGACTTTTTTTGCAGAGTGACAAGATTGAAATCCTCCTTTATTTCCTTAGGAAATGTCTCTTTGTGATATATCTTTGGTTTTCTCACATCAAACTTCTTCATCAATTTGTGAAAGAAATCTGAGTATTTAGTCACCTTTGCATGCTCCATGTGACCAAACCACCAATCATTAGCTTCACCTAAAAGATGAAGCATTGCAATTTGAACAACCTCTCCTTCAGCTACACAATGTATCCTGAGAAATCCATCTAACACTTTCCTCCAATCCTTAACAGTTCTTGAGGAAGATCCATCAAATGTAGGCAAATAGAATCTATTATGCTTCTTTCTTCTATTGCTGCCATAGGATCCACTTTCTTCTTTGATTTTGAAGAATTGTTGGAGAGTTAGCTTATCCTTGAATTCTCTAGACTGTGCTTTGTACTCTTCAAGATATACACTGAGAGTCTCAAGTATCTCAAGTTCTCTTATTTATTCTTTGCTACACCCTTCACCTTCTCCAAAGAAAGTGGGCATAGTAGATATATGAGGAGATCTATGATTTTTCGGGTTTATTCTTTTCTGTTGATAGGAAGTGCTTGGGCCTTCCTCATCAAATATTCTTCTTGGATCTTCTTTCTGCCTTTCTCTCTTCATTTGATAGACCTCTTTGGAGATATCTTGCATGGATATAAAGAAATGAGTGGAAAATTTTTCCTCTTCCATGATAGATGTCATCTATCTGTTTCTTATTTTGATGCAAAAGATGAAGTGTCCATAAGCTAAGCCAAATATCATGCTCTGATACCACTACAATATCCCCAAAAGGGTGAATGCAGTAATACTGAAACACAATATAATAATTGCATCAAAGTAAACAATAAATCTATATACACATCGGAATTCACAATAATAGTTGAACCATTTTATTATATTCGAGGTGAAAAAGAAAGTACAATAGTGCTCAAAATATGAGACACTAAAGTCATAAGGGTGGCCTAGAATGAACCTGCAATAATTTCCCAAGAGGGACTACATAATTGCTGCTCTACTGGAAGGTAAAATGAGTTGTCCCTGCTGCAAATTTTGGGACTACAACTGCCTGAAAAATAGAAATTTAGGTCTAGGCAGAATGGGAGCTCCGATGATGCTGAAATTGTAGATCTGCGCTCAATGATGGACTCCCAATATAGCCTAGAAGGGATTTCTCAAATTTTTAAGTGTAAGAAAACCACCCTCTTAGGGCTTCACATATATGCTGCTGGAAATGTAGATCTAAAGCTAGATCTAATGATAAGATGTCTGCAATGATGCACAATCAGATCTATGCAAGAAGGGCTAACCCTTTCACTAGATCCTTGGGCTAAAAGCTCAAGATCTACCTCCTCCAATCTCCTCCACTAAAAATAGCTGCTAGATGAACAACAGCTTCATAAAACTGTGTTGTCCACTAATTTCCCCTATTTTATTTCTCACCGACACAACGTGTGAGACCCATTATAAGTACCTGAGTGGGACTATGTTCTAGCATCATACATCTTTTTTATTTCTTTCTCAACCAGAGGCACTAGGACATGGTTTATTCTGCGCAACTTCTTTTTAGATGGCTTCTCGTTTTCCCTAAGAGGAATCTTATGCAGAATGATGTTTGTATCATAGGACTTCAAGTCCTCATAACCCCATGCAAACACATCTTTAAATTATTTGAGTAGCTCAATGTATTTTTGTTTTATAAGAGGTAGAAGAGTTTTTAACAGCTTTACCATTTTGAGTTCCTCTTTACTGCCTATGTTTCATTCTTCTACATTTGTTTCGGTGGATTCCATATTTGGCTTCCTAGCTCGACATCATTGAAATAAAATAGCTCTTCTAAGGGGACAAGACCTTTTAGAAATAGATTTCCTTTGCATTGCAATACGTCAAGGTATTTTTGATCCGAATCCCCACGAAATTCTGCCTCATGAGAGTGTTCTAACAAATTTATATCATCAAAATAAGGTGGCTCTGTTTTGTGTGTTTATTCCTCATCAGAGCAGTCCTCTTCATGATCTCAGTTTTGTTTTGGCATTTCAATGTTGTGTAACCAGCTCCAAAAATAGAAGAAAAGAGATATCAATGCCTTATAAATAAGCCACTTCGAGGGGGCAACCTCCAATACATTACATAAATGAAAAATTCTTGGATGATACAATTTACAAAACCTCCTTTCTATATATAGGAGTCCATGTGGCCATAATGTAATCCTATTGTGCCAGAATGTAATCCTAATCGACGTAACAATAATAATTTAAGGGCACAATAATAACAAAATGGTGGTTACAAGGGTACAATAATAACAATAAGGGGTTTACACTAATAATAATAAGGGACTATACTAGTAATATAGGGACCTAACATGCCCCTCTCCTTCAAAAAAGTGTTGTCCTCAACACTTAAGTAGCTCTGGGTGCTTCTGTATAAACTTCTCATCCTCCCATGTAGAATCTTCAGTGGGTAAGTTCTTCCACTTGATGAGATACTCTGAAATTGATCCATTCCGTAGCTGTCGAGTTCTGAAGACCCTGATCTCAGGTTCACACTCATTCTTCCTCATCAAGTTCTGGAAATATTGTTTGAACTGAAAGATTTTCACCTATAACCTTCTTTAAGCATGAAATATGGAAAATTGGATGCACTCGCGAAGAAGCATGAAGCTCCAATTTGTATGCCATAGTACCAATCTTTTTCAACACCTTGTAAGGACCATAGTACTTTGGTGATAATTTATTATCCTTCTTAGCTTGCTTGAGGGAAATTTGTTTGTATGGTTGTAGCCGTAAAAATACCCAATCTCCTACATCAAAACTTCTCTCACTACGTTGTTGATCTGCCTGTTGTTTCATTCGATTTTGTGCCAAATTCAGGTTATCCTTAAGAGTTGGAGAACTTCTCTTATTGATGCTCACGTGGATCTTCCACCTGCTCAACCCCCCGAATTTTCCCTGGGGAATAGAGTGGGATGATGGTGATGGATCATGAGGTCCAGCAATACAATGTTGGGTCATTTTTGCTGCAGTATGGAAGGAAGTTACCACCATTCAAACAGAGGTAACCACTTGACCCATTGTGTTTGTTTCTATCGTGTACAAACAACGAGATATGTTTCAAAAATTATTGCATTATCCTTACTGTCACTGGGACAGATGACAAGAGTGTCAGGAGCTAATTTTTGAGTACCCAAACAAGAAAATAACTCCGTCCAAAAATTTCCAGTAAAAATGGGATCTCTGTCGCTCACAATAACCCTTGGGCTTCCATGTAGGTTTTGAATTCCGTCCATAAATGTAGTAGCAACTGTACTTGCCTTAAATGGATGAGATAATGCACAAAAGTGTGCATACTTGGTAAGTCTATCAACTAACACCATGATGACACTCTTTCCTTTGGATTTAGGTAAACCTGTGATAAAATGCATTGAAATCTCCTCCCAACGTTGACTTGAAATGGAATAAAGTTGGTAGGGAAACAAAAATTTTAATTGTCTCAACTTTATTCTGCTGGAAAGCCAAACATTCTGCCACAAGCTTTTGAATATCATATTTAAGGCCATCCCAAAAAAATTCTTTCTTCACCCTATGGTAAATCCTAAAGGAGAAGTGTGTAGTTCTAGAACAATATTTTTTTTTAGTTGGGAATTCTTACAAAGATATAAGCGATCTTTGTAACATAAGGAATCATTTTTCCAACTAAATGTATCAGATGTACTAAGATATTGCTGGAACTTTTGAATGAGTGTCCATACATCTTTGTCCTTCTTCCATTCATATCTTTCTTCGGTTATCCAATCTGGTTGGATAATAGAAATGGCACAAAGAAATGCTTCCACCTCTTCATTATTTCTTGAGAGTGCATCTGCGACAACATTTAGCTTCCCTTTTTTGTAGATTATTTCAAATTCATAACCCAACATCTTTGTGACCCATTTTTGCTGCTCTTCTGAAGATAGTCTTTGTTCCAAAAAGTGTTTAAGACTATCATGATCAATTTTTACCTTGAAGTTTCTTCCCATTAGGTAAGTTCTCCATTTCTTTAGTGCATGCAGTATTGCTAACATTTTTTTCTCATAAATAGGTTTCTGTAAATACTTTCCTTTGATTGGACGACTTTCAAAAGCAATGGGTCTTCCTTCTTGCATTAAAACAACACCAATTCCATTTCTTGAGGCCTCACATTCCACAAGGTTTTTTAGAAACTGTAATCAGACTGTAAGGCATATTATTTCAGACAAGTCCCACAAGGCCTTAGTTGCTTCAGGAGTCCATGAAAATGCATCTTTCTTCAATAATTTTGTTAGAGGTGCTACTATTCTCCCATAATTCTTAACAAACTTTTGATAATACCCTGTTAACCCGAGAAATCCTCGCAACTGCTTTATGGTTGTGGGGACTTTCCATTCCTTAATGGCTTTAATTTTGTTAGGTTCTACTTTAACACCCTCGTGAGATACAATATGATCCAGATATTCTACCTCTTGTACTCCAAAGAAACATTTGGATGTTTTTGCATATAATTGTTTCTCCTGCAATAGTTTGAGCACCCTGTCAACATGTTCAACATGATCCTTCCAAGACCTGCTGTAGATTAGTATATCATCAAAAAATACTAGCAAAAATTTTCTAAGGAAGGGTCTGAAAATGGAATTCATCAACCCTTGAAATGTAGAAGGTGCATTGGTAAGGCCAAAAGGCATGACCAAAAATTCATAATGACCCTCATGAGTTCGAAATGCTGTTTTGGAATATCTTCAGTCTTCATTATAATTTGATGATATCTTGAACGAAGATCCAACTTGGTAAAATAAATTGCTCCATGTAATTCATCCAATAATTCATCAATCACAGGAATGGGAAATTTATCTTTAATGGTGAGCTTATTGAGCCTCCTATAATCTAGACACATTCGCCATGATCCATCCTTCTTGTGTACCAATACTACAGGAGCGGAGAAAGAACTTTGACTAGGTTGAATTATACCCGCCTCTAAAATTTTTCCAATCATACGTTCAATTTCTCTCTTTTGGACGTAAGGATATCTATAAGGCCTGATGTTTGGAGGAACACTTCCTGGAATCAAACGAATAGCATGATCATGATCACAAATAGCTGGGATTCCTTTGGGAGTTTCAAACACCTTGGAATGATTTTCCCAGACTTGTTGGAGATCTGCAAAAATAGATGATTTTGATGTTGGAACTTCTAGTGAGCATAATTGTGTAATTACGCCTCATTGTTCTTTCTTTAGAAGCTTTGTCTTGACATTAGAGCTTATTATCTTTCCTGGCTTCCCTGTAATACCCCCTAATTCGACTTCCTTTCCTTCTGAAAAAAATTTCAAGAAAAGTTCTTAAAAAATAAAAGCTACCGTCCCCAAAGATTGTAACCATTGTACTCCTAGTACAACATCAGCACCTCCCATAGGAATTGAAAGCATTGGACTATTAAATACATATTCTCCCATGGTTAGCTTGATATTATGGAATTTTCCAAAGAAATTTATAGTTCCTCCATTTACAATCATGACTTGACATTCTGGTGTTGGGTATAGGAAATAGTTTAATTCCTTGGCCACCTTACAATGAATAAAATTATGGGTGCTACCTGAATCAATCAACACTATTACCTTTTTCTTCTTGATATGTCCTTCTATCTTGAGAGTTTGAGGAGTGGTAATTCCTGCCAGTGCATTACACGATATGGTCAGATTCATTTCTTCCTCTTCTAGCGTTGGTTCCTGGTGTATATCCTCTTCTTGATCATTTTCTTCTTCATCTTCACAATCTATGTAAAATAATTTTTTCTCAGCGCACTTATGACCTTTAGTATATTTTCTATCACAACTATAGCAAAGCCCTTTTGCTCTCTTTTCTTCCAATTGTTGTGGTGTCAACCTTGTAGGTTGTGGAAATCTAGGCGTAGCAACACTTCCTTCTTTATAGAATTGAGTGGTAGGCTTCCTTGTCGCCATTATTTTACATTCAACTTTGCTTGCCAACCTGAATGCCTTCTCCAATGAATCCGATTCCAAAATGAAAACTTCATGTTGGATATTATCCTTTAGAGTGCCTATGAAGAGATCAATCCTCTGTTCCTCTAGAATATTAGTTACTCTTATATTCAATTTTTGGAACTCCTCAATGTGCTACCCCACTAAACCCTTTTGTTTGAGATTTACCAATTGGCTAAAGAAGGTGTTTCTCTTTGTATCCTCATAATGTGCTATCATTTATTCCGTAAAAATTGACCAAGTGACAATTTTTTTATGGGAGCAAAGCCAACGATACCATACAAATGTATTTTGTTCTAAATGTAAATTTGCAATGCGTACCTTTTGTGTGTTTTACACATTATGGAGATCAAAATATTGCTCCATCTGTAGTATCCATGTTACAAGATCCTTCCCATCAAACTTCCTCATATCCATTTTTGGAATATGGTGGTTCTTCCCGCCAACATTAGAGTTTATAAAATCAGGATTAGCATTTATTTTTTTCTCATCATGAGGTTCTTCTGCTATCTTTTCACCATTTGGAAACATTTCTTGTATCAACTTTTTCAAACCTTATATGTCTGCTTTTAGATCATTCTTCACGTTTTCCATGTTGTCTTTCATGTAATCCATCTTAGCTTCCATGAAATCCATCTTAGGTTCCACGCCATCCATCTTAGATTCCACACCATCCATCTTAGCTTCCATGCCTTTCTTCAAACCGTCCATCTTTGCTTCCACACCTTTCTTCAAAACTTCCATTTCATTTTTTGTTTCTCTTTGAGAGAGTGAAATTTTTTGCACTTGCTCTTGTAATTTTGATAGATCATGTTGCAATTCTTCATCTTCATGAGTCATAGTAGAGCCTTCCAAAGGCTTAATGGGTGTTGAATTATTTTTACGGGGCATATTTTAGAACCTAATACTAATATCTATTCTACAATATGCCCTTCGAATCAATTCAAATTGATTGTTCCAACAAGACTTATGCAATTCGGAAAAAAATACACACCTTTTTCGTGCTTTTGAGGATCTCGATATTGAAATTAGATTATCTCTGTGATTGTAGCAGTTCAATATATTAATTTTAGTATCAATGTAGCCCTCTGAATTATCTTTCGAATGCCATAGATCTGACCTGATTTGGATTCTCCAAGACAAAGTTGTGTGCAATCTCCCACAATGACCTAATTATGGACTGGTTCAGTAGAGCGAACTTGTACGGCTTCCCATGTGTCACTGTTTCGTCCTTTGTCTCTAAAATTGATAGCTAAGAAACTACAGTCCATGTAATTGTGGCCACTTTTTACGGCACTCCAATCCGATGCCTAGAGAGAGAGTTATTGAAATTTTCCCACGATCACCTCTTTGAGATGAAATCTAAGAGCCGGAAAAAGCACTACCTTCCACAGATCATATCTCCAAAAATATTGTGAACCAAGCTCTAAAATATTTTGACCAATTTCGTCGGGACTTCAGCTTCGCACCATATGAATTTCAGATTTTTAACCTTCGTATAAAAAAATTTATAGCGCAAATTCCATGATGACCTGTTTAGGAGCCTGAAAAAAGACCTAATTTCCACAGATCATATCTCCGAAAATATTGTGAACCAAGCTCTGAAATTTTCAGAAAATATTCCTCATGATTTTGGCTTCGCACCCTAAAAATTTTAGCTTCTAAAACTTTGGAAAAAAAATTTATAGCGAAAATGCCACGATGACCTGTTTGGAGCAGCGAAACCCTAGAATCCAAAGCTCTGATACCAAATGTTGTGTAACCAGTTCCAAAAATAGAAGAAAAGAGATATCAACGCCTTAGAAATAAGCCACTTCAAGGGGGAAACCTCCAATACATTACATAAATGAACAATTCTTGGATGATACAATTTACAAAACCTCCTTTCTATATATAGGAGTCCAAATGGCCATAACGTAATCCTAGTGGGCCACAATGTAATCCTAGCCGACCTAAAAATAATAATTTAAGGCCACAATAATAACAAAATGGGGGTTACAAGGGTACAATAATAACAATAAGGGGGTTACGCTAATAACAATAAGGGACTATACTAGTAATATAGGGACCTAACATTCAAATTCATTTTTTGATTGCATGAAGTCTTCAATGTGTTTGTCACCTTCAAAAACATACCAATAATCTATGTTATTAGGTATTGTTGGTCTTCTTTTGACCTTTACCGTGTATTGTTCATTGGCATGAGGTAATTGGAAACTGCTAGCAGCAAAGGCTAATTCATTTGCAAGGTTGTTTTGAGTTCTTAGGACAAATGTAAGTTCATATTTCGCAAACATTTGGCTGAATATTATCCTTTTATTTGCCTAATGATTAGCTTGGAATCTCCTTGAACAAAAATATTCTTGGCTCCTATATATTTTAGCAAGTGCAATCATAGGAGAAGAGCTTCATACTCTGCAATATTTTTTGTACATTGAAAATTCAGTTTGTAGGAGTGACCTTCATTGGTGTTATGTATCCAAACACCTGCTCCTGAACTGGCTTTGCCACAAGAGCCATCAAAGCTCATGTTCCAAAGAGTTTCAAGTTTAGATTCGTCATTATGTTGTTATTCATGGCTGCAAGGGTTTTGACTTTTATGTTCTTAATTTTGTGTTTGATTTGACGATTTTGACAGGTCTAGTTCCTCCACTTTTTCATTTACTTGTTCATTAATGTCATCTTCATTGTACAAGATAAATGAGTGAAGGTTTGAATGGATATAATAGAGAGGAGTGTTGTTTGGGTTGTCTTTGTTCCTTACCATGTATTTAATGTGAGATTCTCTGTATGATATTCTTTCTTGGTTAAAGACTGTAATGGTAGCATATGTCATGTCCATTTGGAGGGTCCCTTGGAGTTTGGCTCCCCATGATCTAGATAAAAGCATTCCATACTTTGGGGGTATGTCAACTACTATAATATCCATGACAAGGCTCTTGGCTGGTATTTGTGCCAAATTGATACACAGATCTCTAATTAGACACAGACATTTAACTCTACTTGAATCAAAAGAGTACAAGTCTTTGTATGGTCTGGTTATTTTGAGGCCTAATCTTTCCATCACTGCTTTTTGCATGAGGTTATGTGAAACACGAGATTCTAGCATGGCATTGTGTAGGACTTTTTCATAAATGTTCAAACTAAAATAAAATGGACAGATAGCTCCCTCTTGAAATTTTCCCTCTACCTTAGGTCCAAACAACAATTTTGGCCTATCATTAGTCAAATTTAGAGTATCGGTGTCATTCGCTATGTTTAAAGCTTTCAAAACTTAAGACATATATACATATTGAGTCACTAATTCAGTAATAGGTATGGCTATTTTGATTTTGGAAATTTCACTCTCAATACTGGAAGGTGTCTGTGTTCTTGGAAAATTTATATTAGTTTTATCATACATGGTCTTTTCAACAACCTTATCTTGGTAAGTTTTATTTGGTAGCTTAGTTAGAAATTTTTTTTCAGGGCCACTAGTTGATGTACTAGGGTAGCTTTGGTCACCATTATTTTGGCTAGTTTTGTCTTTGATTTGATTAGGAGTCTTAGCCATTATGTTGGTATTTTCTGTTATCTTTTTAAGAATGTTTTCAGGTGTCTTGCCAGTAGAAATTTCTGTTTTTTCCTCTTAGGGGTGTCTTTGGTTTTCCTACTTCGGAGGTCATACTGCCTATGAACCTCCATGATAGCATTTTCAAATCCTAGCTTGTATTCTTCATAATATTCATATTTTCTTTCAGTTTGATTTGAGGAAAATAGACCTTGTTCATCTTTTGTGAGAAAAACAACATCCTCACTATCAGAGCCTATCATATTTACATGGTTTTCTTCCAGCTCTACAGTCTCTCTTTCCTCTTCATCTACATATTTTTCTTGGAAAGGAGGTCTGATTTGTTGGTCATTTTCTCTTTGATTTTTTTGAGGAGGGTCTCTTCTGAAGTTTTGGTTTCTATTTTTTTTGGAGGATTTTCCTTGTTTTCCCTAGTGGGTGCTCTTTCATTCAAGTTTATTTTCTCCATCATCCTTTCTATTACCCTAACTAGATTGTCAATTTTAGCATCAAATGTGGAGACCAAAGTTTCTTCTTTTTATGTAACCCTCTTTTATTTCTCATCCTAGCCCTCTTAGCAATTAGATTGGATTCCACACTTACAACTCCCCTTTGCATGTCTTCTAAGGTGAGGGAATCTCTTTCTCTTAATTGGTAAACCATGTCAGGATCAAATCCCTTTGGAAACTTTACCAAGGCTAGGCTTTGTGAGGGTTTCATGTGGGGAGGGAGTGCATTGTAAACACTATTGAACGTAGTGTCATAGTTTTGGACACTCTCTGCAGTATTTCTCTTAAGGTTTTCATACTCTGATAGGATTTGAAGAGTATTTTTCAGGTGAAAATGTGAAGTTGGGTTACACTTTTTTCCCTTTTTTGAGAAAAAGCTTTCATTTTTTTCGATTGTTCAACTTTCTACAAACTATAAAAATTATTTTGCTTAGAATTTCATTTTGTGATAAAAATAAAAGTTGTCAGAAATTTTGTTAGCTTTCTATTACTTATTTTTTGGAATTTTTTTTATGAAAATTTGATATGTCAACAAAGTCTTCCTTTGAGTGTGTGTTTTTTAACAATCGAAGGATTCATAAGAAGTCATGTTAATACGCAATGTTGTATTCTTTGAAAATTTGTGTTTTTGAGAAAACAAAATGTGTTACAACAATCTATATAGATTCTACTTCAGTTTCGTCATATATACAAAGCCAATGGATGCATATCATAATTACTAGAATTTTTTGAACTGGTCCAATATGAAAAAACTGCATATTTTGAGTATGTTTAGCGACGCAAGAAATTTCTTAACATATAAGTTACAAAATAAAAATATAAAAGCTACCCATTAGAGACGACGGACCAATGTAATGCCCCATAATTTTTTCAATTTTTTTTACAATGTATTTTTGGAGATACGGAATTTTGATTTCACTAAATCACAATGACCCTTAAAAATCGTTTGCACCCATTTTATTACAAATTTAATTAAAATTAGTAAATATTTATGAAATTCCATAAAAGTTATATTTCCTGAAAGTAGATTCAATTCTAAAAATGTTTGTCTTGGTTCCAATAGTTAATTCAGAATGTTTCATGGAGTTTAGTCAGTCCAAAGTTGTAGAAACGTATTCAGAGCTTGGATCTACGTAACTGGTGATGTGTTAGTTCGGCTGAACTTTTCTACAAAGTTCAGCTGAACTAGTTTTTGTGCAAATGGGCCGTTAAGTCTCACGCCGTAATAGTTCGACCGAAATTCTGCCTACTTTTCCGTCGACCGAAAAATTTCACGGAGCACCTCCAAAAAAACATTTTGCGGCGATATAAATTCCCACGAAATCTTTCATAATTTTAACACATTTCGCACATTTGGTATAATTTTACAAAGGTCTTGGTTTGGGTTTAAAGACTTTTCTTGGAAGACATTTGTTGGAGGCGGTCTGATTTTTCAAAGAATTGTTTTGAGTTTAAGAAATTTTCTTGGACGTACATTCGAATGACATTTCTTGGAGGTATGTGATACATTTTTTGGGATGTTTTTTTATCTTAATTTTTTTCAAAAGTATAGATTTGGGCTTAATTCAAATTTTTAGAGTACATGTTTTGAGTTGAAGTAAATCTTTTGAGCTTCATTTAATTTTTATAAGACATTTTTTTCTCGGATTTTTTAAAGTAAGTGTTTTGGATTGGAGTATGTATTTTTTGCAAAAATTTTTGAAATGAGTTTTTTTTTTTTTTATTAATTAAATCTTTTGTGATGCTTTTTTTAATTGAGTTATTGTCTAAATTTTTGAAGTAAAATTCTTGAACTTCATACTCTATTATCATGGGAAATCGAAGGAATTGTGCGAGAAAATATGATCGAAAAAGAGACCCTGAGGAACGTAGAGAAGAGACGAGACCATATCGCAAAAGAAAGATAGAAGCACTCTCAAATATTGAAGGGGAAAATCAACCTCAACTAGAAATTGAAGCAGGTATGTAAATGTAAATATTATGATCTATTGATATATTTAAAATTTTCCTAGTGTAAAATGTGAAGCTTAGTTTTTATTTGATGAACTAATTCAAGAAAAATATTTTGCAATGTAAACAGAGAGAAATTTTTCTCAAAACATTGATGATGAGATACAAAATTTTGAAAGAGAAAGTGAAAGAGATATTGAACCAATGATTGAAGATGGTGAAAATATTGAAAGAAATTCAAGTGAAGAAATTGAATCACAAGGTATATATATATATATATATATATATATATATATTGAACACATGCACGTATTATTGAAATTATACATATATTTATTAATTTAGTTATTTATTGTTCATATGTAAACTTATTATGTACTATTTTTTCGAATATGTACAGATGAAATCAGTGTTGATGATGAGATGTTAGAAAATGTTGACACTCACACATATGGAGATAAAAAACCTGACCATGTTATACGATATCGTGTTAACTGCATTTTTGAAAAGTATTTCTTAAATGAGCAGGTGACAGTTCAGGCTCAAATGTTGAAAGGTCTCCTATCATTAAGGAAATTAAAAGAAGATACGACACTATTGGGTATTCGAAAATCAACCAAAGATAAAAAAATGAAGGAAGAAGTGATAAAAAATATGAGTAGTGCTATAAAGTCAATTAAGAGATCTAGAGAGAAAGATGTTTCAATTGTACATAGAGGAATACAGATGGCAATGGTTTCATCAAGTACTCAAGAGAATCATTTGGTAAAATCTATGGCACGAGCACTGGGAACCTCGCGAAAAAATTTGCACGAACATCGGAAATTTCGGTTGTAAATAGATGTAAATGATGAACTTGCTTGTTGGAGAGCTATTTGTAGGCAACCATACAGAGATAGACTTGGAGAAAATGTTAAAAAAATAATATATGAATATTGGAAGAACAATTCGCGTGTTTCGCCAACTGCAAGGCATGTGATGCAAAGAAGAATAGCACGAAATCAGTACAAAGAACATGAAAAACATTTCTTGGAAACCACTCAGATAGAGTTGTTCAACAAGTTCAAAGAAGAGAATCGTGAAATTCATGTTTCAATCAGTGCTTTTGTTCAACAAAAACCATGGTATGTAAAACCTATCACTGTACGCGACACTTGTTGTTGCTGTTATCATGTGGAATTTGAGTTATATTATGACACATTCCTTGATTTTGGTAGAACATTATGGAAGGATTCACCTCCTCCTTCCACTATCCGTGATTTCATATCTCAAATTCTATGTGAAAGAGAAAGCGATGAACTATTTTAAAAAAAGAAATGTGTTGGTGGTAAAAAATGCGATGATTGTGGAAATTTGACTAAATTTCAAAACAAATATCGTATTGATATAAATGATCAATCATTATCCAACATGAAAGTGAAATGGAAGAGATATGAATATAACGATACATCGATTCAAGGCGCAGATAGTGTTAAAAGAATCGAATTACGAGAAGACGAAATTTTTCTGATAGACTTTTTGAGAAAGTTTGAGGCAGAAATTTACAAATACACCAAGCATTCCCATAGAGCTCGATGGCAAGACTTGCAATTCAAAAAATCTCGTGAAGTTTTTCCACTAGGGACCATTTTGTCAGTGATTGATTTTGCAGAAAACTACACATTTGTTCCACAAAAAGAAATTCAGAGTGAATACTATCATTCTGACCAAGTCTCCATGCTCGTCCATATTCTATATAGACATGCTGAAAAAAATGTCGATCATATAGAAAGCACGAGTGAAAATAGACATATCATTAAAGAATATCACTTTTATATTAGTGATGATCGTACACATGATACATATTTTGTACAACATTGTTTTGGAAAATTTATGATTCTTTGAAAAATCATGGAATAACATTCAATGAACGTTGGATACGGTTAGACGGATGTGCAGGTCAATTCAAATCTGGATGATCATTCTTTTGGTTGTGATGTCTTCATAAGAAAACATGCATTAAACATTGTTGGAATTTCTTTGAGACTGGCCATGGAAAAGGAGAACATGATGGTGCAGGGGCATGCATAAAACGAGCACTTCAAAGATATCAAATGAACCCCTCTGCAAGCCGACTTGTGGACGTGAAAGAAGTTGTTCAATGGTGCATCGCTGCTCTAAGCCATGAGACTAACCGATCAAGGGAAGTGCGAAGGTACATTCAATTTAATTTTTATTGAATATCTAATTAAATAAACAGTGTACATTTATCACAATGATTATCTTTGATTGTATTTTGATATCATATTTAAATTCTTCTTTAAATTTTCCATATAAAGGTTTTTTTGGCATATTGGGATCGAAGACGTAGATAGATCAATTGGAAATGACGTTGAAACAATAAAAGGGACTCGAAAATTTCATTCAATTAAAAAAAAGTCGTCCAGAAATGTGTTTGCATTAGATAAAAGAAAATATTCTTGTTTTTGTCATGTTTGCATAGACAACACAAAATTCAATGGTGTTTGTGAAAACAAAATGTATGTAAAATATTGGAAACATACAGAGCTAAATACAAAGGGCAAAATGTCTGTTGCAATGTTTGAAGAAATGCAATTAGACGAGACTACAATATCACCTGATGGTGATCGAGTTTCTGATATTGTTAGAGAAGGTAACATTTGAATTGCTTTCTAATGATAAAGATCTAGAAATAAATTTCAATATGTATAATTTTGTTAAGTTTGTTTTATTGTGCAGGAGATGTTTTTGCTGTAATTGCACCTACTAACAATGATGAAAATGTCAAGTATTATTTGATGCATTGCACTGAATGAAAAATGAAATTATTAGAAGACTATAATGATCACATATTTCCATATGAAAGAGGATCTATTATACTGAAAAGTTATTTTTTCAAACAAACTAATCAAAGTGGGGATTTTGTTTACTTTGAAGACTATGAACCTGATTTCATAAGTTGTCAATATAGTCACTTGGTGTGTGCAGCATGCATAAAGTTGATAGAGGTTCAATCAAAGAAAAAAATGAAAATTAAGAAATGGAAAATGTAAAAATCCGATCATGAACGGATTATTGAAGATGGCATTCCATTGGAATTTTTTTGATTGAACTGCCCAACAATTTATTCTCTTTGGATTAAATATGTTTTAGAACTTCCAGTACTCAACTAAAAATTGAGCTGCTTATGTTATTTGTGCAAGTGTTTTCACATGTACAAATTTTTTTGGTACATGCACGTGCTCTAGTACCAACTGAAAGTAGCTTTTCTATGCATGTGCATTGATGAAAAATGTTACATGTATATGATATATATATACATGTTCTAGAATGCAATTAATTGTTCAAGTAGTTTTACTATGTGCATTGATGAAAAATGATTCACGTACTTAATATATATGTTCTAGAATGCAATTAACTGAAAGTATTTTTTCTATGTGCATTGATGAAAAATGTTGCATGTATTGGATATATACACAAACTGAATGTGCCCAATTTTTCTTGTGGGCTTTTCTGATAAGAATTATCCACAATGTAAATAAATCATCCACAGTATAGTTTTGTACGAAGATTCCTTTCAGACAAGAGACTTGGAGCACTTCTCCGACTTTTGGTGGGATTTGACCCACATCTCTATTCCTAATTGAAAATCTAGTACAAAATTTGTCTGTCCAATGGTCGAATATGTTCTATGTTCTAGAATGCAATTAACTGAATGTCATCAATTTACCAATTTATAAATCAACAAGGCTACCTATTTGAGTGCATTAATGACATTGACCCGAATTCAACAAACATATATGTACTTTTTATATTTCCAATCAAAATTAAATGGATAAATACATATATCTACTTTACTTTTTTTTCAATTAGAGCTCAATTGATATGGTTAGTTGCATTGAAAAGCCATGTTCTTCCTATTGGAAATTTTTTCACTCAAACAAGAGTATGTAGAGATCAAAAGCAATCTTAAGATGCCAAATGTACTTCAACCATCCAAAACTTGAATTTTAAAAACTTTTTGATTAAATAAAAACAATACTTCACATGGGAGTCTTCCATCTAGGCCAAATATAGATTGAAACCATCCAAAACTTAGATCAAAACATTTAACATTATATCAAAACATTTAACATTTAACATTAAATCAAAATTAAAGAGATAATGTACAACTTCTTTACTCTTTTTGATTAAATCAAAACAATACTTCACATGGGAGTCTTCCATAGGCCAAATGTAGATTGAAACCATCGAAAACTTAGATCAAAACATTTAACATTAAATCAAAATTAAAGGGATAAATACATATAACTACTTCTTTACTCTTTTTGATTAAATCAAAACAATCAGAGGGGGTCTGAATCAAAAAAACAGAAAAGGGGCTGCCCATAACCAGGAAACCAGCCTAGAAGATGCTGCCCAATATCGGGAAACCAGCAGACATAGAGTGTTCATAAGCACAGTGATTGAAAAACATGACAAAAGTTCAAAAAAGATAAAGAGGACCTAACATCATGCTAGCTATCGATGTGTGTAGGAGGATTCTCCTCCACAATTGGACAACTATAGTCCTCCAGTTCATTAGCTACTCCCTTGGAGTGCTGGGAGGAGCTCTCCGAAGTGGAGGAGGAGCCAAAGTTGTCTTTGAGCTTTTTCTCCACACGGGCCAAGATGTCGCTGCTGGTGTCTTGGGGCTGATTGGTTGGGATGGTGGACTTTCTCTGCTGCTTCCTGGAATAAAGGCACCTTCATCTTGGGGCTCCTCCTGAAAAAACATAGAAATGGTCATCGTAATTCGAGGTCTGACCATAGCGCTGGTGATGTGAAAGTGTGCGACACTGCTTGTCGGAGGAGGGTGCTCGCCTGTGTCATGGATTGAAAGAGGCGGGCGAGAGCCAGCACTCCTACCCCCTCCACCCTTACCTGCACCTCCCCTTCTGCAACGCATCCGATGTCTATGCATGGGAGTCTTCCATAGGCCAAATGTAGATTGAAACCATCAAAAAATTAAATCAAAACATTTAGCATTATATCAAAACATTTAACATTAAATCAAAATTAAAGGGATTTACATTTAAAACATTTAACATTAAATCAAAATTAAAGGGATTTACATTAAATGTAGATTAAAATGGTATCCAAAACTTAGTTTTAAAACTTTTTGGTTATATCACAACATTACTTCACATGATTAATGTACTTCAACCATCTAAAACTTGAGTTTTAAAAACTTTTTGATTATATCAGAACATTACTTGACATGCCATCCAATTGTAGTTCAACTATCCAATAAAAACATTTAATATTATATCACATGTGCCAAATGTAGATTGAAACCATCCAAAACTTAAGTTTTAAAAACTTTTTAATTAAATATATCATGCAACATTACTTCACATGCCATGACAATTATAGTTCAACTATCCAATAGAAACATTTAACATTATATCACATGTGCCAAATGTAGATTGAAACCATCCAAAACTTAAGTTTTAAAAACTTTTTGATTATATATCGTGCAACATTAAAACATTAAACATTTAACATTAAATATCACATGCCAAATGTAGATTGAAACCATCCAAAACTTGAGTTTTAAAAACTTTTTGATTATATCATACATAACATTAATTCACATGCCATGCCAATTATAGTTCAACTATTCAATAAAAACATTTAACATTATATCACATGCCAAATGTAGATTGAAACCATCCAAAACTTAACTTTTAATTTAACAAAAAATTATAAATCACAACATTACTTCACATGCCAAATGTAGATTGAAACCATCCAAAACTTAACTTTTAATAAATAACAAAAAATTATAGATCACAACATTACTTCACATGCCAAATGTACTTCAAGCATCCAAAACTTAAATTTTAAAAACAAAACAAATTATAACACATCATTACATAACATGCCAAATGTAGTTTAGAAGCAAAACAAAACTTAAATTTTAAAAACAAAACAAATTATAACACATCAATACATAACATGTCAAATGTAGTTCACAAGCAAAACATTAATTTATAGAAGCAAAACATTAATTTATAGATGACAACATTACTAGTAGTTCAATTATCCAAAACTTAAAAGTTTTAAAAACCAAACAAATTATATAACAACATTACTTCACATTCACATGCCAAAAGTACTAAAACCATCAAAAACTTAACTTTTTGGAACAAAACAAATTATATTAACACTGTAATAAAATATGTCCAAAAATTGTAGATCTCACAAGTATCAAACTGTATCAAGTTATATATATATATATATATATATATATATATATATATGACAGTGCATCTAGATAATATATAAAAAAGAAAATTTAAGACTATCTAAATCTTGAAATCAAATCTACAAATCATGTCCATCAAATAGAGATGGATCTAGCGTCTTTCCTATCAGGGTCTCAATCCACGCACTATCATGTGAAGCATGGGAAACCTACATACACAATGCACATGTACTTGAATATTAAAATTTGATGTTTTAAAAATGAGTGAGAATATATATAGAACTTCATGTAAAACACAAAATATAACAAAAAAATCATCATGAGGTTCCCTCTCCATTTGATCAACAGGTTTCGCCCCCATAGGAACATCTGCAACGGTAAACTGTACAATATACATGTACAGTTAAATATATATATATATATATATATATATTAAAAAAATTCAAATGAAAATGCATGTGTACATATATAAACTTATTTTCAATAATATTAAAAAAAAAGTTAGACAACTTTTTCAAATGGTTGAAATGGTGTGGATGTTCCTATCTCCGTCGCTAGAGTCCGTGGATTAAAGAAATATTCTATAGGAACCTAAATTCAAAAAAATTAAAATAACTCAATATATATATATATATATATATATATATATATCTCAATTTTTAATGGAACCTTTTGAGGTGGAATATATATATATATATATATATATATAACTTAAACATAAATTTTAAAACTGAAAAACTGTCCATACTTGTGGCTCATCTCCTAAGGAAGTAGAAGGTACATCTCCCAAGGAAGAAGAAGGTACCGCCATCCCAAAAACATCGGACGGAATCAGAATCTGTTAAAACATTTTATCATTATATATACATACATGTACATGTGTGCAAAATTATTTATTTTAAAATATCACTTAAAAAACACTAACATTTGCCAACATATCTTGATGGTGAGACCCATCTACATTGTTTGAACCAGAGGTCCCGAACGTGATATTAACATTTTCGTCATTCATCATGCGTGACAACTGCAAATGGTGTTTTAACATATAATGATACATTTTTGTTAGATTAATGTACATACAAATAAATATATACATGTACATACACATGTATTTATTAAAAATTGTACACATGTATACATGTTAAAATAATTGAACCCTAAGGTCATTAACACATACTGTTCCCGTGCCCTCTTCCTCATGAACAATTAGGTCTTGAAAACCATTGTGACAATTTTTTTCATATATTTGGAGATCTTCAACATTCATGTTGTCAATCTCTTCATCTCTACAATACACAAAATTGGCACGTGCGTTTTCACGTGCTCTTTGTCGATTTAGACAAACATCGACTCCACCCAATCCGCTATAAACATTGTCGATCAAGAAATCCCTTGCTTCTCGACTTATTTGAGAAGTCGCATCCATCTCTGACTGCAGAGTTTCGACCCGATAAGGTCGACTCACCAATGGCAGCTCAGGGTGAGGCAACTCCACATCTCACTTAGCGCCCTTACGGTCATACAATCAACCTTTCCTCGGACCAAAAAATTCTAACGGAAGGTCATTGTAGTTGGGTTTCATATCCAAAAAAAAATTGTGTAAAACAATTGTGAAAAATAAACAGGAACTTCGTCGTTCCATGGGAGCCTTCCATAGACCACACGGTGCCTATCATACAAATAGTGAGCTATATTTGGGTGCTTGAAATATTGCACCTTCTGCATTTTTCTTTTTGGCCCTTCCTTGAAATTAAACATTGACTTTTCCATATCTTTTGTAACTCTTTGTTTTACATCCTCCCATTTATCGGGACCCATTACTGTTTCCTTTCTCTTTCTCATCACTTCTACAAATGTATCAGTCGTTGGCCCAAGATTTTTGTACACATTTACAATTTCGCCCAATGAATGTGTAACTATTTCAAGGCTTTGTCGACTCTCAGTAGGTAGAGACAAAACCACGAGATCTCTCTGCAATTTTGCATGAAGTTTTTCACACCTTTGTAAGGTGCATTGCGCCATGTTTGTTTCCCATGGTATATCAATAATGTCGGCCAGATAAGTTGTGCTGGGTAGACAACCTTCTTCTTGAATGTAGCGTTTTTCCCTGCTTCTATTTTGACCACTAGTTGGAACATTTTCGGCCTCTGCATCAATATATATAAAATTTCGTATATTAGAAAAAACACATGTAAAAAAAGTTGTACAAATTTAATGAAAAAAATATTGAAATTGATGGCAACCTTGACGTTGTTGGTTAGCATCTTCTCCAACATGACCCTGTTGAGAACCAGACCCAGAATGACCCTGCTGAGAACCAGACCCAAAATGACCCTGCTGAGAACCAACATCTGTTGATTGGCTTTTGGGGGAATAAATATCACCCCCTTCACGCAACTTGCTACCACTCATTGATGGCCCTCTAAGTGGATTTGAACCACCACCAACCTCTCGAGACGAGAGAGAAGCTTCATAAACAAATATGAATTTATAATCAATTGAAAAATACATTCATGTGTACATATAAATACATGTACATATTCATTGATTAAATTGTGTGAACCATACCACGACTGGGTGAACCATGGGCATGCTCCATGGATGGAGTAGAGACCCTTCTCTTCTTAGCTCCTAAAAAATAAAAAATGAAACTTATTAACAACTAATTTAACTCACAAAGTTAATAAAAAATCAATTCCATATGTACACACATGTATGGAGATTTAATATTATATTTAAATACCATGAACATCCCCCGATCCCTGATCCCCCATATGGGATTTTGTTGATCTTCTTCGTTCATCCTCCATGATATATATATCTATTGGTGGACATTTACACAAAATAAATTTTAGAAAATTAATGTAATTTAGTGTACACAAATTATGTAGAACACAACTTTCAAAGCACTAATTGATGTGTGAAACTCAATTTAAGCAAAAAAGAAATTATAAAAATGATAAGTTCACCAAATTGCACTTTACATGGTGGGAGCACACTTGGTATAAAATTGAAAAAAACACATGGTCATTAAAAAAGAAGTGAAATTGCATTTAAACAAACTCCATTTAAACAAAAATTTGTTGAAGTCCTCGCATTTTAATTTTATAAAAATGTGAAGTTCACCACTTGTTGCAAATGTGAAGTTCACCAAGTTGCACTTTACATGGTGTGGTGGGAGCACACTTGGTATATAATTGAAAAAAACACATGGTCATTAAAAAAGACGCATTTATAAGTACACAACACACACATATCCAAGATATGTTACAATGTCCATCAATAAATTTTGAAGGAGAGTGTTTCAACACTAATTCATCTTTGAGAGATGAATCTTGAATTTTTGAAGAAGAGCATCTCAAAACCAATTCATCTTTGAGAGATGAATCTTGCATTAGCATTGCTCTGTATAATTCTAATTCATCTTTGATAGATGAATCATGAATTGGCATTGCCCCACACAATAGATCAACAGACATCTTATTCACATTTGTACAATGCCTTATACTAAAAAATTGAAATTGGCTAACAATATTGTTTGCTATTCCATGTAGTTCTTTTAGCCTCTCCTTCTTAACTTGGCACACACCATTCATCTAGTTGCACAAAAGTTCAAAATTGGTGAAAACTACAATTCCATTTGATCTATACTCCATCGATGTTCCCAAGCCTTCTATCAATCCAATATAATATGTCTCGTTGTTTGTTGTTCTTCTCGGTGTATTCATTTTCCTTTGGACGACTTTGCTAGTCGCAATATTGGAAAGCACGTATGTAATCATTGCTTTCCCTGGATTGGGATAGCAAGAAACTTCTATGCATAATTTCCATTTTTCAACCATATTTAATGGTTTTCTTATCCCTGAAAAAAATAATTCAATAAAAAATATATATATGACATGGGAGAAATGACACAAGATCATGAGGTAAATGACATGTGCATGGTTTATCTTAAAGTTTGACTTAAAAAGTTTATGGTCTAGAATTCACATCTAAAATTAATGGGAGGAAGCCTTTAGTTTGTGGGAGAAATGACACATGTACACAGTTTACCTTAAAGTGGTTGTGTTTTATGGATATTAAAATGAAGAACTTCTATTTAGATCTATTACAGAGATTGACTGTAGGGGCATTTACTAGATATGTCACTTTTCATAAAAGATGAGATCCAGAGGCTACCTGGCCCTTTACAGACTCTGCCTATAGAACTTGTAGAAGTTAAGAAATTTACATTGAAAAATTTACTTGTGAGAAATTTACATTGACAACATATAGAGATTCAACTAGGCTTGTGAAAAGTACAAGTGGAAAATGTATAATTCTACTTAGAAGAGTCTTTGGTTTAATGGTTAAGAAAGAAAGAGTCGTTACTTTCTCTATCTAGAGTAGAAGTGGAATACATAGTAGTTACTTCTTTTTGAGTGTTTTGGATGAAATGGGCTCTACAAGATATTAAGGTAAATTTCTTTTTGAGTGAGTAGAAGTGGAATACATAGTACAATTACTTCTTTTTTAGTGTTTTGGATGAAATGGGCTCTACAAGATATTAAGGTAAATCTATATATCTATTAAGTGTTTCAATAGAAGTGTAATAATAATTTCAAAAATAAAATATTCTACTTCCTTCAATCACTATTTACATATCATCATTAAGTACCACTTCCTCACACAACAAGTCTTTGAGAAAATAGTGAAGATGGAATACATACCCACAAAGCCTCTTGTTAGAGAAGCATTTGAATATGTGAGAAACAAATTAGGAATAGTTCTTGTAAATTATCTTGTTAGAGAACCATTTGAACATGTGAGAAATAAATTAGGGATAGTTCTTGTAAATTATTGTCACTTATTTGACTTCAAAAGAAGAGCCTATGAAATTGAGTGCAATATCTATGTGGGAGAGTACACAATATCTAAGGGGGTGAATACAATATATTTGACTTCAAAAGAAGAGAATATGAAATTGAGTGCACTATCTATGTGGGAGATTGAGTGCAATATCTATGTGGGAGAGTACACAATATCTAAGGGGGAGAATACAATATATTTGACTTCAAAAGAAGAGCCTATGAAATTGAGTGCAATATCTATGTGGGAGAGTACACAATATCTAAGGGGGAGAATAGATATAAGGAAGGAATAGAAAGAGTAACAAAAAGCATATGATTGTGTCAATAATTTGAAGTGTTCAAGAAAGATAACAAAGGACCATCAAAATTGAGTGCAATATCTATATGATATCTATATGATCAAGTGTCAATAATTTGAAGTAAAGAAACATAACAAAGTACCATGAAAATTGAGCGCAATATCTATATGATTGTGTCAATAATTTGATAATTTGAAGTAGTCAAGAAAGATAACAAAGGACCATCAAAATTGAGTGCAATATCTATGTGGGAGAGTACACAATATATAAGGGGGAGAATACAATATAAGGAAGGAATAAAAAGAGTAACAAGAAGCATATGATTGTGTCAATAATTTGAAGTAGTCAAGAAAGATAACAAAGGACCATCATCAAATTCAAATTGAAAGATCAAGTAGTCTTCTTCATGAAGAATAAGCATTAAATAGGTTCATCATTTAAAGGGTTCATTTTTTAATGAAAAAATTTATGAATAATATGGAATGAATCATTGTACATTATGATAAATCTTGTATTTAAATGACATTTGATCTATGAATAAAAAAGAAAATGGGATCATCTCTTCATATATATATATGTGTGTGTGTAAGAGAGAAATAAAAAGCAAAGGTAATTCCACCAAGCCTAAAGGAGCATGTCCTAATATATTAAATTATGTTTGGTTTCTAGAAGCATTAATCATGAAGAGTCATAAGATCCACATTTCGACCATACTATTTGCAAGTTAAAGGAGCATGTCCTAATACATTATTATGTTTGGTTTATAGAAGCATTAATCATGAAGAGTCATGAGATCCACATTTCGACCATACTATTTGTAAGTTAAAGGAGCATGTCCTAATACATTATTATGTTTGGTTTCTAGAAGCATTAATCATGAAGAGTCATGAGATCCACATTTCCATCATACTATTTGCAAGGTCACATTTCCATCATGCTATTTGCAAGTTCTATATGAAGATATGTAGTCTAATAACTAATTAGCAAGTTGTGATGTCCTAATACATTATTATGTTTGGTTTCCATCATACTATTTGCAAGTTCTATATGAAGATATGTAGTGTAATAACTATGTAAATTGCTTTGTTAGCCATGATAAATTGTATATCAAATGCTAGCTAAATCATTTTTGGAGCCGTCAAGAAACAAGTTTTATTGCTAAAAAATGTTATCTCTTGAAGACTCTTGAAGGCCTCATGCCTCTGTCCAAATCTTCACTACTGTTCCTTTTTTATACTATGAAATTCTGCTATTTCCATAAGTGAAAATATTGCTTCAAAGGCCATTTTTCCCTACTTCCACTTGAAAGACAAACCTCCATTTTGCTCCCCTTTCATTCTTATAAACTTCCTCTATTTTAATTTTCCCCTGTTCCCCTTTCATAAAATCCCCTTTACAGAGTTTAAAATTCCTTTTTGAACTCTGTCGAAACCCCCAAATCCATCAGAAAACTCTGAAAATATCATAAAGAACAAGTATTTTGACTATGGGTTTAAGCCCCCTTGGAACAAAATCCTAAACCACTTCCCCCACATGCCCACGCCCTACAAACTAGGCGTTGACCCATCAAGCGCTTATCGCATCGGAACTTCCAAACAAACACAAATATTTTTGTGTGTAAACATTGAAAACTCCGATGCCAATTAGCCCCACGCATTATATTCCCCGATCATATTATCGATCCATGTAACCCGTGGGCCTGAAATCGAGCGCTAAATCATTGTGAAAATTCACCTCCGATCCATTATTTTCCTTTGTATATCAAAAAACCCTTTTATCCTAAGTTTTGGTCTAAATGCGCCTATACGATGATTTTTAATGAAAAATGGGTAGATTGAAATAGACCCGCATCATTTCTCCGATGCGATTAAGCCCCATTTCATAAGCTCTGTCCCCCCTCCGCTTCACTCCATATAAACTCCCTGGGACCCTTGTTTAGGTCAGCCTTCATCCCTTTAGAGTAAACTTTGAAAATGGCTGATCAAAGAATGGCTTGAGCCACTCCGTTATGATGGCCCAATCACGCAATCGCACCCGGCCTTATAGTGATGAAAAGCTCGCATCAACCTTCTGGAAGAACCATCACATCATCCACCTTCGATCGCCAATTCCCAATTCCTCCCCACTTAATGATCTGGCCCTCGGATGAACGGTCCACATTGTCGCATTGGATCTTTCACAAGGTGCGTTTTTAACATTGTTTCCCCACGTTACGATCCTTTGATTAGGTGGACCGTCCACGTGTCCAGATCGGACGGTCCCATATCTTTCCTCATGGTTTCATCGCCCTCTGCCGTTCACCGAGAAGATTTTAATGTGTAATCCCCACCATTGATCTCTGCGCGATCAACGGTTCTCACCTATTTCTCCCTCTGCTCTTCTTTTAACCTCCACGAACAGATCTACACCATTGGTTGATGCCATCCAATGGCCACGCTCCTCCCCACACCCTCTGAAGCAATAAAACCCAATAACGCAGGATTTTTTAATTATTTTTTTATTTTGCAGGTGTTTAATGGTTCATCCATTATATTGAAAAAAAAGCAGAAGGCTGGGAATGATGATTCTCACGCCTTCGATTCATCAAAGGGAAGCCATCCATGGGTTCAATTTCCACATCTCGTTAATGCTTCATGTGCATTGATTCCTCACGAGCCCAGTGCGACCCTGCACATCAACAAGACACATAGTTAAAATGAATAAAAAGAGTATTAGTGTCGAAGACCAAACATACCAGAACAGGAGATTGAAGACAGATATGGGGGGATTACGGATAAGATTGATTATCAAAAGCCTAATCCTCCCAATTAAGACATAGTTAAAAGAAAATCATAAGTTTTTTATCAAACAGAAAGGCCTCCACCACCACATCAAAGGAAAATTGATTCCTCCTAGCTACGACAAAGCCACCTATGCCTCAAAGCATTCAAGCAGAGGCCAAAGTTATTGTTCAAAATCAGATATTTGCCTCAACGCAGCTGAATAGTTAATTCTGCTGAAAGAATTTAATGACAAAAATATCGTGAGATTTTATTACATCCTAGCGAGCCTTAAAGTCCATATTAGCTCCCCACACGAGCTTAATCTTAAATGTAAAACAATTAATACGAGACATAAACATACGCAAACTTCTTCATCGAGCCCCTCAGGCCAGAAGCCATTTAGGTGTATTAATTGACCCGAGAAGATCTTTAATCAGGATCACCTCCTCATTCTTCTATAGATACTACGGAGAGATGAAAAGGGTTAGTTCTTTGAACTTTGAAATATACTTAGACTGATTTCTACTTGTAAATAGTGTTCCTTGGCTCTTGAAGCTCTGCTTGTGATAGATAAGTTAGTGCGGGAAGTGTAGATGATTTCTAAACTAAAGCATTGGACTTAAAGCTGTAACTGGTTTGGAGCATCAATACAAGCTGATTTATGGGATCCTGGTCTATGTCGACGGTGATGTTATTTCTTATCGTAAATTGTTATTTTGTTTCTGTTTTCACTATGCTAATATTCTCTTATAAAGAACATCATGCATAGAGTTGGGACCTACTGTATATCAGTACCCTTCTTTGACTGAAAATCTTTATCTAAATGTTTTCTTCCAATTTGTGTTATTTAGGAATGATCTAATTCAGTTCAAGCATAGGAATGCTGGCGTTCCCTCGTCTTACTTTCTGAGATAGTTGTTATTCTTAAATGTTATTTTCAGTATATGTTAAGTAGAGATGAACTAAGGAAGATATGGTGTGCCTTGGTCCTATTTTTATCCCAAAATACTGTCTGAAAGTTTCCCTTGAAATGTGTTAAAATCTGACTAGTTTGAAAGTACTTACTAGATCTTAGGCCATCCTTTGTTATCATTGTATTTGTCTTGAAAGTTACCAAGTAGAGCAGAGCTAAGAGAGGATTTGTGGTGAGCCCGGCCCGCTAGTTTCTTCTCCAACAGTTGCCTTCAAGTTTCCCTCTATTTTAAAATGTTTTCTATTGAAAGTGCATCAAAAGCAGGCTAGTTTATAAGTACTTACCTGATCTTAGATTACTTTTATGTCTTTCTTAAGTGTATGTCGAAAGCAGGCTAGTTTAGAAGTACTTGCCTGATCTTGGGCTGCTCTTTGTTCTTCATCTGTTTAAATCCATTTCTTTTTGTAACACTTCATCCCATAAAATCAAACTTTAAAGAGATCTTGAGACATAGATTACTTGCCCCATAGACCACTTTTGAACTTGATTGTTTCAATTAAAACCCTATTATGACTCCATAGCCCATTGGACTAAAACCTACAATTATCTATCTTTACAATTCAAAGCTTGGTCTGTGCAACTTCTCACCTTTGAGACTTTTTGCATAGAACTCTCCCCTCAAGCCATATTCATGCTCAACCATCCAAAAACAAAACAAAACCCTCGGCCTTCTGTAACCCTAATACCATTACCAGAGACTTCAAAGACAAATCCGTCTTTGCACTTATTGGAGAGATCCCTCTCACGGATTCGGGAGAGGGCTAGATCCTAGAATCCCAAAGTGGTTGAAATAATGTTCTCACATGATTGGACTTTTGCCAATCTTGCTAATTACGAGTGCAACATTTACAGCGACTCCTTGAGGATTTTTGAGTGTTTTTTAGCCTAGGTACCTTTAAAAACCTCAGGACACCCTTGATTCAAAGAACATCGTGCGGTGAGTAAAAAGCAGCCTTTTCAAGCACTACCAAGAAATGGTAATCATGGTGAAACTTGTTTGAATCACTGACAAACTAGGTAAAACCTAGGATTCTCATAAGAGTTTTTCTAACCTTGAAAGATCAGCTGGCTTAGCCATAAGAGTAGACTGTCTTTGTCTCATAACCGTAGCTAAGTTTTGAAATAGAGTTAGGACATTCTTAGAAACCACACAACTAAAAAATAACTCAGAAAACCCAAAAATATTTCAGATTGGTATCAAATAAACATGGTGGTGGACCATAAAACATTTTACCTCCAAAAGATCTAAAAACTTCCACCTGGTGATTCCACTGGCCTCCAGTAGGCCTATTACCTTTCTAGTCCTAGTAAGACTCCTGTGGGAATGCATTGAGAAAACCCAAACATACTGTTGGTGGACAACAAAATTTAAATCATCCACCTGGCGACTCCAAAAATCTCAGAAGACCAAATGACTCCCCTGGTAGAAGACCCTGAACTGATTGAACAGACACAATGACCTCTTTTCTTGATTTACAAAATTATTCCAAGAATACAACGAAGATATGCCCCAATGAGTAGAGATCATATCCCTGGGTTTCCACATAAGATGCCCCAGGTGAATTGGGATGACAACCTGCCTATTTTTCAAGGTGAAAAGTTTGATGACCCTTTATTACATCTCATCAAATTTCATATACATGTATGGAGGTTGAAAGTTGAATGGCATGAAGATTGCCTAATGAAAATGTTCATGTTAACATTAGAAGGAAAAGCTAGGGATTGGTATGAATGCTTGAGATCTAGTAGTTTGTTTTCTTTAAAGGACCTTGAATATTTGTTTTATGAAAACTATAAAGAAAACTCTACATCATTATCATGGGGTGCAATATATTATGATCCATCACAAAACATCACCAAACACATTATAGATAATGATGAATATTTGGAAGAAATGCATCCTGAAGATCTTTTAACAGCCATTCATGAGTTTAATATCTTATTGAAAAATTATAAGAATATAGATGAATCACTTGAGGAAGAAAACAACCAAGAAATACTGGACATTCCTCAAGATATCCCTAAAAACTCAAATATTGATTCATCATCCCTCATAGCTGAGGCTCAAGAAGACATCCAGCCTCAAAATCAGTCTTCACAAGAGACAGAGAACTGTTGTACTCCTGTTCAAAGGAACATAGAAACCTCTTCCCCTTTGACAGAAAAAGAGATAGACCAGACTATTAATAAACAGCCAGTCTCTGAAACTTTTTGCAAAACAAACACTCTTGCCCATTCACATAGAGAATTTTGTTGTATAGATTTAGAAATTTCTTTTGTAGATCAGAATGAAGAAGGACCTGCTGATAACCTAGTATGTTTGATTGGTAGTATTACTTATATTCGTGATTCTCCTAACTTTGATCTATCTAGTGATGATGCTTCCCAAACGGAAGTTAATTTTGCAGGATCATCATTAGCAGATTTATGGGAGGAAGATCAGTTCCTTCAAAGAAGTAATGAGCCAGTGCAGACTATTTATGATACTAATGATGAAAGTTTTCAAAGCCTAGAAGTGAGTGAAGATTCATTGGATCTTTTCTCTGCTTCATTTCAGATCATCAGTAATAGTTTCCATGTTATTGGGACTCAGCAGACTTTCAACTCAAAGGATGAAGAGGAAAGAAACAAAGAAATTTTTGAGCAAAGTAAAACCAAGGAGCCTTCTTTTGAAAAAGAGGAAGCAATTGAACATACCCCTGCTCAAGAATATAATAACCTCCTCATAGAGTGCAGTCCACTAAAAAATAACTTACCGGGACTCTGAGGACAACAACTGCAGTGTATGATAAGTCTGGGTTAGGATAATAATGAAGATGAGGAAGTTTGTCTTCCTCAAAAGAATATTTTCCTTGATCCAGTGAAAAAGGAAGAAATGATCCTCATTGAAACACATCTTCCAAATACTCTTAACCAGGTATGACGATTTCCTGAAGACATTTGAAGAAGGGATAAAAGTTGCAAATAGCAGTATATCACCAAGTGCAAAAAATTTCAAAGCTGCTGTCAAGAAACAAAAAACATGGGAGTGGCTCTGCCTATCCAGCATGCTCAAAGAAATGAGCAGAGACCAATCATGGAATCAATTGATTGAATGGATGTATTGGAAGAGAGAGTTCATAAGCTAAATAGTAAATACTCCATGTTAGAATAGGTTAGATAGGAATGTCAATAAATCTCAGCCTTTGAGCATTTAGTTATTTGTTGATTTCTGTTTTGAAGAAAAATTAAAAATTCAAAAATACAAAAACAATGAAAGAAAGAAAAGAGGGCAGATTGTGAAAACAAGAAAGGTATAGCCCCATACCAAAAAAGAGAAACAAATCTGAAAGTGTGCAAGATTAAATGCCACTCCTAAAAAAACACACTTCTAATTAGTCATACAGCCTAATCTTGACTAATTAGATTTAAATTTTCTGGTGATAGGATAGTGAATTCGATTTGCCAAACTGTTTAATCTTGGCTTATCAGTAGATAGATTAGGATATAAATTAAAGGTTCAAACATGATCAAAATATAAACCTAAGTTTCCAAAGAGAATGACTCAAAATGTTGTTTCAAGTGCGAGTAAAAAAATATGTAAGAAATGTTGGTCCCCCCATTAGCTCAAAATCTAGACGAGAGGACAAGCAAAGAATATCTCAAGAAAGAATCAAAGCAGAGTTGTAAAAGAGATGAAGGCAATACTTTAAACATTTCGGATCTAAGCCTTCCATTATGTTTTCAATTTCGGCAAAATGAATCTCATGTCTGACTTCCCTTTTATGCCATCAGAATCAATGACAAGTTAGACTATTCAATCCTAGCTTGTATGCTTTTAAATTTACTGTTGTAGAATTTAGAGAATAACAATGTGGAAATTGTTTAATTCCCTAAAGGAATAGTAGATTAGGTAAGAAGCATACGAACTCAATTTTTTTAATGAGTTGATAAGAAGTAGAATTAGATTGGTTATGCTTTTAAAAGAATAAAATGTTGTAAAAGAGTTTTCCAATCCAAGTGCACTCTAATGAAGAAAAAATTCTAGATCAGTAGGGTTGGGTAGGTAGAAGCTTGTTGATGAAAGAACCATTGTTTTTTTTTTGGCTGCTAATATGTTTTCAGAACAAAGAAGATCATCCACAGAAAGGAAGGTAACCCAATGGAGGAGGCAACTGATCAGCCTCCCATAAAATCACAAATCAGTTCTTGATGCCTTCGAAGGCACCATCTTTGATGGAGCCCTTTGTTAGCCGACTATGGAAATTTTTTATATCAAATGCTAGCTAAAACATTTTTGGAGCCTTCAAGAAACAAGTTTTATTGCTAAAAAATGTTATCTCTTGAAGACTCTTGAAGGCCTCATGCCTCTGTCCAAATCTTCAGTACTGTTCCTTTTTTATACTCTGAAATTCTGTTGTTTCCATAAGTGAAAATACTGCTGCAAAGGCCATTTTTCCCTACTTCCACTTGAAAGACAAACCTCCATTTTGCTCCCCTTTCATTCCTATAAACTTCCTCTATTTTCATTTTCCCCTGTTCCCTTTCATAAAATCCCCTTTACAGAGTTTAAAATTTCTTTTTTAACTCTGTCGAAACCCCCAAATCCATCATAAAACTCTGAAAATATCATAAAAAACAAGTATTTTGACTATGGGTTTAAGCCCCTTGGGCCAAAATCCTAAACCACTTCCCCCACATGCCCACGCCCTACAAACTAGGCGTTGACCCATCAAGCACTTATCGCATCAGAACTTCCGAACAAACACAAATGTTTTTGTGTGTAAACATTGAAAACTCCGATGCCGATTAGCCCCGCGCATTATATTCCCCGATCATATTATCGATCCATGTAACCCGTGGGCCTGCAATCGGGCGCTAAATCATTGTGAAAATTCACCTCCGATCCATTATTTTCCTTTGTATATCAAAAAACCTTTTTATCCTAAGTTTTGGTCTAAATGCGCCTATACGATGATTTTTAATGAAAAATGGGTACATTGAAATAGACCCTCATCATTTCTCCGATGCAATTAAGCCCCAATTCATAAGCTCTGCCGCCCCTCTGCTTCACTCCATATAAACTCTGCACGGGACCAAGAGTTACAGTCCCAAGCGCTAATCGCATCGCAAACATTGAAAATGGTTAGATCAAAAAGACCAAGCCCGACCTCTGATTGCGATGGCCGTTAATAACCGCACCCGAGCTTTAGGTGGCGCAATGCATCAGCCTTCCCAGATCGCACCATTGCATCAGCCCACCTCAGATCATCCCATTCCAGATTCCTCCCCACCCCGATGTGGCCTCGGATCAACCGGTCTACATTTGATCGCATCGGATCTTTTCATCGGGTGCGTTTTTAACATTTGATTTTCCCCCCGCCGATTGCGATCATCTGATTGGATCTGGACCGTCCACGTGTCCAGATCGGATGGTCCTAGATCTTTTCCCTCATGGTTTCATCGCCCTCTTCCTTCCACCAAGAGGATGTTAACGCGTAATCCCCACCGTTGATCTCTGCATGATCAACGGTTCTAACTTATTTCTCCCTCTACTCTTATTTTAACCTCCTCTAACGGATCTACACCATTGGATGATGCCATCCAACGACCACGCTCCCCCTGGAACCCTCGAGCGGTAAAAGCTCACTTGAGGATTTTTAATTAGTTTTGTATTTCGAGGCGTTTAATCATTTATCCAGTATATTGAAGAAAAGCGAGAGGGCTGGAAATGGCAATTCTCATACCTTTCCAGTTAGTGCAAGGAAGCCATCCATGGGTTCAATTTCCATGTCTCTCTAACGCTATGAGCTGTTGCCTCACGAGCCCTACGCAGCACTGCACATCAGCAAGAGACAATGAATAAATTCAAAATCAAAGAGTATCAGTGTCGAAGACATAACGCACCAGAATAGGAGATTGAAGACAAATCTGTGGGGATTACGGCTAAGATTGATTATCAAAAGCCTAATCCTCCCAATTAAGACACAGTTAGAAGAAAATCATAAGTGTTTTATCAGACAGGAAAGCCTCCATCACCACATCAGAGGCAAATTGATTCCTCACAGCTACCACAAAGCCACCTGTGCCTCAAGGCATTCAAACAGAGGCTGAAGTTATTGATCAAGATCAGATATTTTCCTCAACGCAGCCAGAGAGTTAATTCTGCAAATAAACTTAATGAAAAAATATCATCAGAGTCACTTTAACATAACATAGAGCCTCAAAAGTCAATAAGAGCTCCCATCGTGCTTAATCTTAAATGTAAAACAATTAATATAGACAGAAAACATCTGTAAATTTCTTCATCAAGCCCCTCAAAGGCCGAGAAGCCATTAAGTCTGTATTGATTGACCTAGGAGATATTTTATCAGATCTCACCTCCTCATTCTTCTATAAATATTACTGGAGAAGATGAGAAAAAGGTTGGTTGTTGAACTTTGAAATATAATTGAGCTTGAGACTTCTACTTGTAAATAGTGTTCATTGGCTCTTGAAGCTCTTCTTGTGATAGATAAGTTATTCTGGGAAGTGTAGATGATTGTAAAGCTAGAGCATTGGACTTAAAGCTGTAACTGGTTTGGAGCATCAATACAAGCTGATTTATGGGACCTTGGTCTATGTTGACGATGATGTTATTTCTTATTGTAAATTGTCATTTTATTTATGTTTTCACTGTTTTCACTGTGTTCATCTTCTCTTATAAACAACAACATGCATAGAGTTAGGACCTAATGTATATCAATACCCTTCTCTAACTGAAAATATTTATCTACACGTTTTCCTCCAATTCGTGTTATTTAGGAATGATTTAATTCAGTTCTAAGCATAGGAATGTTAGCATTCCCTCGTCCTATTGCCTTAGCTAATTGTTATTCTTAAATGTTATTTTTAGTATGTGTTAAGTAGAGATGAACTAAGGAAGATATGGTGTGCCCTGGTCCTAGTTTTATCCCCAAAGACTTTCTGAATTTTTTCCTTGGAATGTGTTGAAAGCTGGCTAGTGTTGAAACACTTACCAGATCTTAGGCCATTCTTTATTATATTTGTGTTTGTCTTGAAAGTTACCAAGTAGAGCGGAGCTAGGAGAGGATTTGTAATGAGCCCGACCTGCTAGTTTCTTCTCCAACAGTTGCCTTCAAGTTTCCCTTTGTTTTAAAATGTTTTTCTATTGAAAGTGCATCAAAAGCAGGCTAGTTTAGAAGTACTTACCTGATCTTAGATTAATTTTATGTCTTTCTTAAGTGTATGTCAAAAGCAGGCTAGTTTATAAGTACTTGCCTGATCTTAGGCTGCTCTTTGTTCTTCATTTGTTTAAATCCCCTTCTTTTTGTAACACTTCATCCCATAAAATCAAACTTTAAAGAGATCCTTAGACATAGATGACTTGCCCCATGGACCACTCTTGCCCCTTGCCGTTTCAATTAAACCCTATTATGACTCCACAGCCCAATGGACTAAAACCTGCAATTATCTATCTTTTTGGCCCAAGTTTGTTCTGTTTTCTTGCAACTTCACACCTTTGAAACTCTTTGAATTTAGAACTTTCCACCTCAAATAATAATCATGCTCAACCATCCAAAAACAAACAAAACCCTCGGCCTTCATAACTAGCCTAATATCATTACCCAAGACTTCAAAGACAAATCCATCTTTGCACTTATTGGAGAGATCCCTCTCCGGATTCAGGAGGGCTAGATCCTAGAATCCCAAAGTGGTTGAAATAATGTTCTCCCTGCAGTTGGAATTTTTCCAATATTGCTAATTACAAGGTGCTAACATAGCCCATATAACTGGCAATGCCTTTGGTTAAAGATGAGCAAAGAGGCAAAAACAAGAGAGACCTCCCAACAGAGTTCCACCCCTGCTCTCAAGGTAAGCAACATAATATCGGAAGTGATTGCACAGGTCTGCAGACTCATCGCATGTGAATTCAGAATGATTTCAATCCTCTTTTTCATAAACGACAAAAACCCCGTTTCATATATCGATAATGTCATATACAAACTTTCATATACCCATAACAAGTTATCAGCATAAAAGATCGTATTCGTTCATACGTAAATACGTTACAAAATAGATAAAAGACAATATGTAGTCACATTTACGTAAATACATTATAGAAATACATTACAACAAAGATGCTAAAGATATAAAAGACAATATGTAGTCACATTACAAAAGATCAGATTCTGTCTCATACAGAAATACATTACAACAGTATAAAAGACAATATGTAGTCACATTACAGCAGTAGATCATTCTAGTTCAATCATTCCAGCGTTGAGGAATCGAGAGAAGGCTCAGTAACGAGATAAGCTTAACAGTGGTGGTAAACTTCCATGCACAAGGCGAGAATCAGCTAGAGCAGATGAAATTGATGGATCCACAGGCACAGTAACAACTGCAGCAACCGAATGCATATCATACTACTAGAAATTCAACATACACCTTACAAAAAAAGGTAATGAAATTTAAAGCATAATTAACAGCATAGATGCTTTATTTGGAATTTTGGGGTTTCTCATTCCCACTTGGTTGTAAAGAAAAAATTTCTATAGCAATGAGTGCCTTGACTTCTACATGACACCAATCAACTCAAATTAAAACCAAGAATTCCAAAAGGTGCATTTGCAGTAATAGTCCAAAGTTAACATAGAAAATAAAAAAGGAAATCCCTATATACGCAAGTGAACCCCCAAATCTAATGGACTCCCCTAAAGCCCAGGGTTACTTCTTACATGTGAAAGGGAAGTGGAGTGCGATTCGAGGCCGCAAAAGAGGTGGGCTTGCATGGCAGCGCCGATCAGAAAAAGAGTGGACAACAGTCCAGTGAGGCTTCTTCTAGCAAGGTGGCAGCCACCAAGTGGTGGAGAACCGAAAGAGGAGACTGAGAAGCAGCGGTTCCCTAGAACTTGTGATTCAAGAGAGGTCACAAAGTGGAAGTTTTATGTTTCAAGGAGGTTTTTTCATTTCAATAAGGTTATTTTTTCAACAGTTCCCTCAAATATGTGGGACTGACTTAGGCATCCAAGCATCATCTTAACAAGCAAGACATTAGTGATACCAAAGTTGTCGAAAACAATTTATATGAAAAAAAAGAACATTTTGGACTTGGCATGACATACACTAGGCTTAATTAGTACTAAATGGAACTTGGTGATTGTCACCATAATTGGTAATGAATAATTCATGCAGATTTCATGTGAATCCATTGATAAAGGTGCAAAGGAGGAGGAGAAATACCTGGTAGTTCGCTTGCTTGACGTCGCCACAGATAATAACCAACAGAGCGAATGGAAGTAGCCCCAGACCAGCAGCAGCGCCGCAACAGATCACAGAACAAAACAGCAACAGAAAATCGCACGAAGAAACAATGCTAAGAAACACAGATGCGGGAAACAAACAGATCACATAACATAACAGCAACAGAAAATCGCGCAAAGAAACAATGCTAAGAAACAAAGACGCAGGAAACAAACAAATCAATGAACAGAACAACAACAGAAAATCATGCAAAGAAACAATGCTAAGAAACACAGACGCAGGAAACAAATGAACTTCGCGGGCGATATATTTATAATAAGTAGTTCGGCCAAACTATTTTAAGAGTAAATTTTCGACCAAACTAAAAGTTCGGTCGAACTTTTGTTGCTGGTTTTCCCATCTCCAGCAAAAATTTTGTTTGCCCATGCCGTTAGTGTGCCATCAATCTAAATGGAAGAACGAGTTCGACTGAACTTTCTCATAAAGTTTGGCTGAACTATTGCCGAAAAAAAATTTCCACCCCCGATTCTCACAAAAGTGTAACCCAACTTCACGTTTCTGCCCATATGCCTTATCATTTTGGTGAGTTTCTTTGTCAGTCTGTGGCTGAAATTGCTTAGGACCCTTGTTTGGTTTCAGACCATACTTTTTAGGATACTGCTTCTTGAGATTATTTTGATATGATTGTTGTTGGGCTGCTAAGGCTTTCTTAGAAGCATTTCCAGAAGTGATAAGACCAAGGTGTAAGATTTTTTCTTGTTCTCTTATCAAAGAATCGCAAAAGGCATCAAAAGAGGGGTTCTTGTAGGCTGTTCCTGAAGAAATGGTGGCTTCTCTAGTGGAATGGAAGGCAGAAAAAAATAAAGAGTATGTAGGGCCAAGCTTAGCAAGAATGCAATAAATGAGGCTACCATCTTCCTTTTTGATCTTACAACCTTCTAAAAGAATTCAAATGGTCTTGAATTTGGACAAAAAATCTTCAATGGAGGAGAAATTTTTGGGGTCCAAAGTAAGCAACTCATTTTCAAGCTGGTGGGCCCTGATTTGATTTTGAATGCCAAAAACAGTTTTTAGCTTTTCCAAGGCTTCACCAGGGGTGTCAATGTCAAGGATATGAAACCAAAGATCTTGAGAAATGGACATTCCTATCAACCCTCGTGCTTGATCTTGTTTATTTTCCCATTTAGCAACTTTATCATCATCGGAAGGTTTAGTTTCTTGTCCTGTGGCTATTCTATAAAGCCCTTTATTTCTAAGTATATCTACCATGTGAGGTAACCATTGGAAATAATTGGTGCTGTTAAGAATAATCAGGCATGCACTTTCCATTTTTTTTTAAAACTGAAGCTGATAAAAGCTAAAACTAATTGCTGCAATAGAAATATCTCGAAAAATTATGCCTTTTCAAAAAAAACGGCTCGAAAAATGGCTTCCGGATGAAGAGGTTATGCCTTTTGAAAAATTTGAGTTGTAGATGCCAAATAGTTACGTGAATGGGATGACGTGCGGCTTTTTAAAAAAAAAATTCCGCCCCTTTGAACCAAAACTTTTTACAAAAGAAGCTTGAGAAGGAGACTTGAACCCAAGTCCTCTATTCTCATAAACTAACCCCTCACCAAGTGAGATAGTAAAAGGATCACGTTATTGTTTGAAAGGAGGAAGGGTTGTTGTTGTTTTTTTTTTTTTTTTTTAAAACTCTTCGGTGTGCGTGCCTTTTTCCTGCACAAAAAAACACAAAAACCGAGCAAAAAAAAAAACAATACAAAGTCTTACGGTAGAATGTTAGATTTTCGGTTAGCCTTACCAACAACTATCGATTTTTCCACTATTTTTGATTTCCTGAGATAGCACAAAGACATGGGGAAAGAGCATACGTAGCAAAAAAAATTCCTTTTCTGTTTCTGATTTACCGAGATCGCACATAGTGCACAACAAAGAGCATACACAGAGGCGAGGGTATAGATCCGACAAATAAATAAAACCTAAAAACCGAAAATAAATAGAGGAAACCAAAATAACCAGAACTATTAACAAATATAACTGCGAAACAAATGTTTTATACCTCTAGATCTAAACTGTCATAACTTGGGTAGTTGAAAACCTTTTCGCATGAAATGAAAGGCGTTCATCACTGTAACAGACGCTCCAGATACAACCGAGCAGTTCTCCAAACTCAAGAATGTTCATAAAAAGTAGCTACATAAAACGACATTTGCATGCAGTCAAACCGGCTTCGGATTTTGATCAACAATGGACGCAGCCCTCAAAATAGATCTGATGCCATGTAGGAATATACAGGGTAAGTTCCGTAGGTCAAGAACCAAAGGTCACCACTCACAAACAGATCACAAATCAATACACTGGTATCATCACGTGGTTAAAACCCTCAAAGAGGGAAACAATCCACGGCCTGAGCCAATGTGGCCACTTCAGGCAATTTATTAATATAAAAAGAAAAGTTACATATGTTTATCTCATAAATGGTTACCAGAAAAATGACCCTCCATGCTCTTTAAATAGAGATCATGGACCAATCAGGTGTTAAGCCATGGATCAAGTGTCGTTAATACCGAGGTGAGAGATAACAGTCGGATCACTACAAATCATGACCGTCGGATTATAAGTTACAAATGTACATGGTAAAGAAACACACTTTACCTAACTCTACACTAGACTAAGTTATTCTTAACTATTTCCTATGTGTCGGAATATCCTAACAAAATGACAAGCACAAAAAAATCAGTTCCAACTAAGATGGCAATTCTAACATAAATGTAGAGAGAAAGTAATATATCACAGACAAGAAGAATTAATGACCAAAAATTATTAAAGCCCCAAAGCATCCAAGGTTAATCTCATATAGCCTAAATTAGAAAATGTCAATGCTTTCACCCTTCCAAAGATTGCTTTGACTGCCAATATGTTCAATTTTCACAGATAAATCATTTTCAACTTTTAAAATTTAAATTCTTCCTTTTAGAGAGGGATCCTGAATTGATTTAAGAAGTTTCTTTAAGGTAGGCCTACCTTGCCCATATATAGACTGATCGACTCAAATAGAGTCTTTATCTCTCCAAATGTAAAATATGATACCTCATATACCTCAAGGTTAAGAAGAGAACAAAGAATTAAGGTCCCCCAATTATACTCATTATGACTAGGATTGAAGGGAACTAAGATTCATTGACACTATAACAAATATTTAAAGAATCCATAAAAATGGATGGATGCCCCAAAGGCTATACTGCAACGTTAAAAGAATGAAGGCTTGCTACACGCACAATGGTTAATGAATAAACTCAGAGAGATTGCTTTGAAAATACAATTGTATATATTTTCCGATTTTGTTATAGCCATTGTAATTGAACTTTATACAACTTACAGGTAAACCGGAAATGCTATAAGGATGTTGTAGACAAAAATACCAGCAATGTATAGAAAATTATTTACCTAGTGAGAAGCAATAACTCTACAAATATTTAACCAAAGATTCTTCCGTAGAAATTTGCCGAATAATGATTAATTATCCACCGAGACTATCTTGATCACATACAATTCGAATTTATATGCAACACATAATCTCTTCCACTCAGATCATCAAACATGTGGAAATAAAATCAAGCGATAACACATCAAATCATCATACACATTAACACAGTATGTATGGGGAAAGCTTATAGCTGAAAACCCCGCAGCTATTGTGTATATTATAATGGAGAAATCATGTAACAACTCAGTACAATACTCCTCACAAGTACTCAGTACTATCTCATGAAGTTACACACAAACTAGCTCAGTTTTGAACAGGTTACTGGTTCAAAACTCACCGCCAATCGCCTTTCCTCTATTGCGCAATCCAGGCCTGTCTATACAGAGATCCAAGGTTCGAATCTCCTTGGCTTGACAGCGCAATCATCATGGGAAATTCCTCCAAGTGTGGTGCAAATCTCATGCACAACTGATGTCGCCACTGATAGCTAACTCCACCCTTTCATCTACCTCTTTCACTGGCCTCCACTGAACTGATCATGCACTGTAGTGAACTGATGTGTTCTTGAGTTGAATAATGAGTTACTAATTAATGAATTAAATAATATTTAATTCACTCCACTCATAACTAATTGATTAGCTAGTTAAACTAATTTCAACTAGTTCAACTAAAATAAACAGAACACAACTCCACTAGCTGTCTCATTAACTCCTCCAAACTTCTGCCACTGAAGTCCAACTGAAGTCAACCATGCATGATGCCATCAAACCCTTGGGAACCACGTGATTCCTCTGTCAGATGCATGAGCCACTTCTGTAGCTCGAACCGAAGTGCTCCAAGAGAGTAAACTGCTGTTTATAGTCTAAATATTATTAAGGGTAAATAATATTTGACTTCCCTGTTTTAAGGAGAGGCAGTCTAAAAATAGACTTCGACCTCTTTGACCTCAAAAATAGAGTCTCATCTATTTTTACCAACATGACACATACTTCAAGAATCTCAAACTGGAATCCCCGAACCATGCTCCATATGTCTAAAAATAGATATAGTCTAAAAATAGATTTTGCGCCAGAATTTGCCTGCGGGCCCACTTAGTGAAGGCGACTTCATTTCTTACTGTTCATCATTTGTTGTATTTTGCCATTCTCACAGGAGCTCTAAATATAATTGAAGGTGAAATTTCTAATTGAATGTAATTTTTGAGATAGCACGAAAATGAAAGAAGGAGATAAACACTACCCAAACAAATATTGCACAACCATTTCTCTCCAAAATAACGGTTGCATTTATCCTTCAATAATACTCATATTTACGAAAAATTATTGAGCGAGAACTTAAAAAAAAAACCAAGAAGAATCATGCCCGTAGCAACAGTTACTACACCTTACAAGGTATAGTCATGGATGAAATAGATAAGTTGAAATAAGATAATTGTATTTATGCGAAAAGATTAAGATAATTTTATCTTGATAGTGCCATAGTTCAATAAAGAATTTGGATGCAAAACATTGGCATAACTGACAGAGAGGATATTCAAGTAACCTTCATTTAAGTGGATATTTTTGACAAATCGATTTTCCTCCTGGTTATTTCTAAAGTGGCTAATTTTGAGGGTTCAACAAGGAAAATATCCTAAGGCAGTCAAAGGACTATGCCCTTTAACTATGAGGGACTCCAGAGATGGAGATCTCCTCCCTTAGTCAATTCAAGTACCCTAGAGAACTTAAACAATAATTCCACCGACAAAAATCAGGTCAAATTAGTTGATTCACCGTACAAGGTAAGGTCATGGATGAAATAGATAAGATGAAATAAGATAATTGTATTCATGTGAAAAGATTAAGATAATTTTATCTTGATTGTGCCATAGTGCAATAAAGAATTTGAATGCAAAACATTGGCATAATTGATCGAGAGGATATTCAAGTAACCTTTATTTAAGTGGATATTTGTTGACAAATATATTTTCCTCTTGGTTATTTCCAAAGTGGCTAATTTTGAGCGTTCAACAAGGAAACTAGCCTAAGGCAGCCAGAGGACTCTGCCCTTTAACTATGAGGGACTCCAGAGATGGAGATCTCCTCCCTTAGTCAATTCAAGTACCCTAGAGAACTTAAACAATAATTCCACTAAACAACAATCCCCAGTAAATCTCTGCAGTTTTGCAAACATAGAAACAACTCTAAGTAGAATAACAATGTTGGGACATAAGGTCAGTTCTAGGTAAAATGACAAGCAAAAAAAAATGAGTTCCAACTAAGATGGAAATTCTAACATAAATGCAGAGAGCAAGGAATATATCACAGACGAGAATAATTAATGACCAAAAAATATTAAAGCTCCAAAGCATCCAAGGTTAATCTCGTATAGCCTAAATTATAAAATTGCAATGCTTTCACCCTTCCACGGATTGCTTTGACTGCCAATATGTTCAATTTTCACAGATAAATCAATTAACATATACCCCAGTTAACTGAGCCTTTCAAACACAACATTGTTTGCTAAAATAAACCCTAGCATCTAGGCGCGAAAACTGTAAGAATCTATCACATTATTCTCCGCAGGTTCACCGTGACTAACCTCTAGTGTTGCAGGTCCCCCTGCTGCCCTCGTGATGCGAAATGAAAACAAAGCTCAGATGAAAAAATGAATTATCTTTCCCTTTCTCAGAATGTTTGTCAAATGCATGCTCTTTCTCAGCAAATCCTCTTTCCCTCTTTGCTCGAATGCTCTGTCGAATGCTCAGATCCGTCACAGGAAGGCTTTGCTTAAGGCTAACATTGATAGGTTCAAGGTTACAGGTTCAAGGCTTCTGGTTCAAACCTCTTGGTCCAATGGTGTACGCTAGTACTAAGATGTTCATATACCAGATCAAGTATTGCTTCTACTAAACAAGAGCAATTGAGATGATGTAGTTCATGACTTGAAACAAGAGAAATTAGAAATGAGAAATACCTGATGACTGGAGATCCAGCTACAAGAAAACTGAACTACACCACAGCAGAATCTTCATGGATCCATTGGAGAATGAAGATCAAAGGCTGGCAATGATACCGAGACAAAAGCAGCTACTTACAGGAAGAGTTGGAAAACACTGCTTTTCTTGAAGAGAGGTTCAGATATTCTGGGCAAGATGGGGAACATTTATAATGAGGGAAATCAATGTCCATTGATGGAAGATCAATGGTAGTCATCATTGTGTGGCTTCAAGCAGTAATTGAAAGGTTTTCTTATGCAACACAAGAAATTTTCATCAGCCTTGCTCCAATGGTGTTATGAATTGTTCATTTGGCCTTGCTCCAATGGTGCTCTTAACTAATGTCCACTTGATTTTTAAGACTCAATAGAAGTTATCCGCTGTACTTAATCCAGGAGGCTCAAGTGCAATAAAAAATGTTCACTTCTACTTTGTTGTGCCTTTTGTTCAATGGTGTTTGGATGAGTTCACGGCCTGTTCACTGTTATTTACACGGAAATGATGCCTCACACTCGGACGATGCTCTTTTTATTTTTCCAAACCTGCAAAACAAGCACATTTGGCCAAAAAAATAAATAAAAAATACCCTAAAATATTTATATTCCATATGTAATAAAAAAAAAAACCCTCTAACCCTTAGTTATATATCCAATATAATGTTTTGGATTTTTCTATAAAAATCTACCCCAATATGAACGCACGTGATATAATATTTCTTTGTCAGTAATGCCTCCATGAGTCAAGTTAAATCAATATATTACATATACTTCAAAGTAAATCCTTATAAATCATATAAATAATACTCTAATGTAACAATGTATTCCAATGTGTAATGTTTAGCCATAAAAAAATTGCAATTTTTTTTTGGTCAAACCCAAAGTAATATGAGTTTGACCAAAAACTCAATCCACTACCTACTGCAAGGATAATAACTCAATTAATATTATTTTTAAAATTAATATTTTTAATAATTATAAATTTATATTTTAAACAAATATAAAAATTTATTTTTTAAAATTTAATAAAACACATATTAATGATTTTTATTTTTTAAAATTTAATAAAACACATATTAATGATGCTTCCAAGCCAAGTTTGAAAAGTTTGAGGAGACTAAGGCTAGGGAGAAGGCCATCCAAGATGAAATTGCAAGGAAGAGGGAATTAATAGAAACCATGAGACAAAATGGGTATGATGCTTATGAGATTCAAGACTCCACTTCTATCCCTTCCACCAATGACCCCTTTCACTATGTTCCTCTTGTTGGCCAAAAATCAAAACCAACAAAGAGACCCAACATCTAGAGTTATTTCTCATCCAATGCTAATCCCACAACCACTTCCTCCCAGCCAAGTCATCAACCCACTTTGGATCAACATTGGAAAAAACAATGCAAAGAAACTTCTTATCAGTACATTGTTGGATGGTGGTATCATGTAGATATCCCATTTAATGCTGCTCACTCACCTTATTACCAAGCTATGTGGGACTCTATTTTAGCTACAGGAAAAGGCTTCAAAGGCTCTACTGTGCATGACTTGAGGGGATCTCTTTTGAAAAAAGAGATTTGTTCCATTGATGAGTATTTGGCTAACTATAAAGAGTCATGGCTCAAAACAAGTTGTTCCATCATGTCAGATGGATGGACTTATGGAAAGAATCACACTATCATTAAATTCCTTGTTTATTTCCCTCAAGGAACAATGTTTTTGAGATTAGTTGATGCATCTAATAAGGTGAAGGATGCAACCCTTCTATTTGAGATTTTGGATGAGCTTATTCAGGAAGTGAGGGAGCAATGTCTTGAACTATGTTCTTGGTGGAAAGATGCTTGAGTCCAAATATAGGACCATATTTTGGACTCCATGTGCTGCACATTGCATAGACCTCATGCTTGAGGACATAGGCAAAGTGGAGTGGGTAAAAAACATTGTAGAGCATGGCAAGTGCATTACAAAATACATTTATAACCACTCATGGGTATTGAGCCTAATGAGGAAAAACACTGGGGGCAAAGAGCTTGTTATGCCTACAATTACGAGATTTGAAACTCACTTCCTCACGTTGCAATGTCTCAATTCTCAACAAAAAAAACTGCAGAAAATGTTTTCTTCTGATGATTGGATTGAATCTCAGTGGGCTCGTAGACAAGATGGAAAAGACACCAAAAAGAAAGTCTTTGACAATTATTTTTGGAGAATGTCTTCAGCTCTTGTAAAAATTACTAAGCCCCTTGTTAAGGTGCTAAGGATGGTGGGTGGGGAAAAGATGGCAATGGGATCCATTTATGAGGCTATGGATCAGGTAAAGGAGCATATATGGGAAGTTTACAGGAATAGGTTAGCCAAATATGGCTGTATATGGGAGATCATTGATAACAGATGGAACAATCAACTCCATCGTCATATACATGTAGTTGGGTATTTTTTGAACCCAAAGTATAATTATAAAGATTGGCTAGGAGATCAGCATGATGGGGGGGTTAGATCTAGATTGATTGATTGCTTGGACCACTTGGTCCCTATCCATGCAGACCTGTTGGAAACACATAAAAAACTAACTCTTTTCAGTATGGCAGTTGGTACCTTTGGAAAGAATTTGGAAAAAAATGGCAAGAGATGTGGATCAACCAGGTAAGCAATTTCAATTTGTTTTTCTTTTCAAGTTAAATTGTTTGTAAATAAGTAATGAAATGAACTATGTTACTAATTAATGTCTTTTTATTTGCAGCGCATTGGTTGGAGTCATTTGGCGGCCAATGTCCTCAATTGCAGTATTAGCGAGGGATGAACTTGAAGCAGATTTGGTGGCGCCATCAGACGGAGACCCAGGATTAGTAGCTACATCAAGGAAAGGAAAACAACCAATGGAAACCACTAGTCATGCAGCTCGAGTAACTCGTGCTTCCATTAGGTCTACTTCTATTATTATTGGTGGCAGTGGTATTGACGTTGCATATGAGGCTGAGGCATCCTCAGACTCTGATCCAGACGATGTCTATGCAGCTGCCGATGTTGATCCTGTTTCTAGTAGTGATGATGAATTTGATGATTGATCATGATTCATGTGTACACTGTAGAGTCTAGAGTCTAGACTTCTAGTCTTGTATTAGGCCAATGGTGTCATAGCTTGTAGCATTGTTTTTGGACTTTATGGGCCATTTCAAGCCTCATTACTTATGTATTTTTCGATGATATGTATTGCACTCTATGCCATTTTGATATATTCACCTTTACATGGTATATAAATGAGCAAAATTTGCATATTTTGTCTCTATTGGCTTGGAATCATGGTTGCAAATCTTAAAAATAGTTTTTTTTATTAAAAAATAATTATTTAGTATATATTTTTTTTAAATCGGTTCGTTTAGACCTGACCAGTACCGGTTAGACTGGATTTAGTCAGAAACCTGGTTCATTAAGTCCACCGGTCCTATCACTGGTTCCGGTTTTTAATACTCTATATATATATATATATATATATGAAAATTATTTTTATATTCTATATAAGAAATATGCATATTTTTATTTTGAAGAATTATCCAGAGAACAAAATTACTTGCAAAAATATTCATTATAATGTCCTAACATTTGCCACACTTCCAATTTGCTTGATTTATTAAGATAGCTCACCTATAGCTATCTTGAAGTGCTTATTTCCCTTCTCTTTCATCATAAAAACAAGATTTTGAAGAATCACACTTACATTCTTTTTCCTTTCTTGAGATCCGATAAGCCGCAATAGTCTTAGTGAATGTTAATCATCATCATAATCAATTAAACATAATAATAAAATTAAAAATATTCACTTAACCATCTAACTTAAACCCAATTAACAATATTATAAGTTTATTTCAACTTCAAATTTTATAAAACTTAAAAATTCAAATTTTACATTAACATTTTATAGATTTAAAATCCACATTATTATATCCTAATTAATATATAAATGCATCTATTTAAGTTTCAAGTATATAATACATTTCTTCATGACGAATAAATATGTACCTTAAATAGCTCCGTCGAGAGTTCCAGTGAGACTTGTACATGTACCTAAATTATAAAATTGCAATGCTTTCACCCTTCCACATATTGCTTTGACTGCCAATATGTTCAATTTTCACAGATAAATCAGTTAACATATACCCCAGTTAACCTAGCCTTTCAAACACAACATTGTTTGCTAAAATAAACCCTAGCATCCAGGTGCAAAAACTGTAAGAATCGATCACATTATTCTCCGCAGGTTCACCGTGACTAACCTCTAGTGTTGCAGGTCCCCCTGCTGCCCTCGTGATGTGAAATGAAAACAAAGCTCAGATGAAAAAATGAATGCTCTTTCCCTTTCTCAAAATGTTTTTCGAATGCATGCTCTTTCTCAGTCAAATCCTCTTGCCCTCTTTGCTCGAATGCTCTGTCGAATGCTCATATCCGTCACAGGAAGGCTTTGCTTAAGGCTAACGTTGATAGGTTCAAGGTTACAGGTTCAAGGCTTCTGGTTCAAACCTCTTGCCAAACCTCTTGCTCCAATGATATTGGCCGCTCAGTACCAAGCAGGTTCACATGCTCAGATCTGCGCACAAGTCGGCCAAAACAGGAGCAATTGACACAGATGGTTCATGACTTGGAACGGGAGAAATTAGAAATGGAATATACGTTGGATGACTTGAGATCCTAGCTGCAAAGCAAAACCCTGGAAGCTACACAACAGAATCTTCATGAATCCATTGGACAGAAAGAAACACTTGCAGTTTTGAGTGATATTGAGACAAAAGCGATTTCCATGGAAGACTTGGAAAAAGCCACTGGTTTTCTTGAAGAGAGGCTCCAGATATCTCAAACAGATGGGGAACATTTGACAATGAGTGGGAATCAATGTCCACTTGATTTTTAAGACTCCAATGGTGTTGGCCATTGTGTGGCTGCTCAGTACCAAGCAGGTTCAAGCACATAAGAAAATTTCAGTCGGTCTTGCTCCAATGGTGTTCGAATCAGTGTCCACTTGATTTTTAAGACTCTAATGGTGCTAGCCGTTGTGTGGTCGCTCAATACCAGGCAGGTTCAAGCGCACAAAAAATGTTCAGTCGGCCTTGATGTGCCCTTGCTTCAATGGTGCTCGAATGGAAATGCTGCCTCACACTCGGACGACGCTCTTTTTATTTTTCCAAACCCGCAAAACAAACCTATTTGGCCAAAAAAAAAAAAAAAAAAACCCTAAAATATTTATATTCCATATGTAATAAAAAAAAACACTCTAACCCTTAGTTATATGTCCAATATAATGTTTTGGGTTTTTCTATAAAAATTTACTCCAATATGAACGCACGTGATATAATATTTCTTTGTCAGTAACACCCCCGTGAGTCAAGTTAAATCAATATATTGCATATACTTTAAAGTAAATCCTTATAAATCATATAAATAATACTCTAATGTAACAATGTATTCCAATGTGTAATGTTTAGCCATAAAAAATTTGCAATTTTTTCTGGTCAAACCCAAAGTAATATGAGTTTGACCAAAAACTCAATCCACTGCCTACTGCAAGGATAATAACTAAATTAATATTATTTTTAAAATTAATATTTTTAATAATTATAAATTTATATTTTAAAAAAAAAAAAAAAATTAATAAAACACATATTAATGATTTTTATTTTTTAAACTTTAATAAAACACATATTAATGATTTTTATTTTTTAAAAATTAATAAAACATATATTAATGATGCTTCCTTTCTTTTTATTAAATTTAAAATAGGCATCCAATCAGATTGTACACGTGAACTTTTATTTTCCATAAGATATCTAGGTGGATTTCCATGAAAAAGTGATAAGAGGTGGATTTCCATGAAAAGGTGATAAGATAGCTTCCATATGGTATCTAAGGTGGATTTCCACGAGGAGATGGCTATTGGCCACTCATTTACAGAGGCGTTTTCTACACAATCAATTTGATTTTTTGTTCAACCAATTTAATTTTGTTCAAAGTGTCTCAAAAATTATATTGTAGCTTTTATGAAAACATAGCTAAAAATTGTATTAACAACATATTTATTAAAAAAATAATATTATTTTAAATTGAAAAAATAAGTATTTTTAATTATTCAAAATAAATTTAATTTATAAATTAAAAATTATAATTATATGTATTAAAAATCGGCTAGATTAAACTGGAAACCGGTCAAACCAGTCGGTCAGAGGCTTGGCAAGTCAAAACCGGTTAAAAAAACTTAGTTTATCACTCTTTTTCGAACGAAAATCTGGCCAAACTAGTGCTGATTGGCCAGTTAAGGACATAATCGACCGGTTTATCCATAAACCATCCGGTTCCATCCTTAACCGGTCAGTCAGCTGCTAACCCGCATTTGGGACCCACACATAGACAGTTTTTCGGTTTAGGGTTGATTTGGAGGGAAGGGGAGGGTTGTTTCCCTCCAAAAACACCCTCCCCAATCCTTTATAAGCAGGGTCAGCCTCTCATTTGTCTCACACCATATCATTTGGAGCTTTGTGAGTTTGATTGAGAGCTTGGAGAGTGTTGAGTGTTTGCTGGAGCAATGATCTTAGAGGCTTGGAGTTGGAGTTTGAGATATTTTGGAGATAGTTTGGAGCTGTCAGTAGGGTTGGCATTTTCAAGAGGAGGCTAAGAAAGCTAGTTTGCATTTTCAGATAAGGATTTTCACTTGAAAAATCCCTCATTTCATTGTTGTTCATGTATTAATTTTTTTTATGTGTTTAGCTATGTTATTTCTATCAAATCTCTAGTCCTATGCTATCAAATTTTGTATGTTTGAATGTGCATTTTGTTTCCTAAATTTAGCCTTCGTTGTCTATTTATCTTATCTGCAATTTTTTTTAAATGGTAGATTCATTTCCAAATTTCAATTATTTCAAGTCAATATGGCTCCAAAAGCCAAGGACAGTGCATGGGCCCATTGTGATGTGGATGATGGAAATATGATATGCAAATTTTGTGAAAAAACTATTAGAGGTGGGGGTATTCTTAGATTGAAACAACACTTGGCTGGGATAAGAGGCCAAGTAAAGTCATGTGATGCACCTAATGAAGTGATAGGTCATGTTAGGGCAGAATACCTTGCCAAGTTTGAAAATATTGAGGAGACTAAGTTTAGGGAGAAGGCCATCCAAGATGAAATTGCAAGGAAGAGGGAATTAATAGAAACCATGAGACAGAGTGGGTATGATGATTATGAGATTCAAGACTCCACTTCCCTCTATCCTTCCAGTCTCAATGGACCACTATACTTTTGTACCTCTTATTAGCCACAAAATCAAACCATCAAAGAGACCTAAATATCTAGAGTTATTTTCCTTATCTATTGCTAATCCAACAACCATTCTCCCAGCCAAGCTTCTCCACAACCCATTGACTCAACATTGAAAAGTTTAATGTTAAGAAACTTCTTATCATATTGATATGGTAAGGATGTAGATATCCCATTTTAATGCCGTCGCTCACCTTATTACCAAGCTATGGGACTCTGATAGCTCACAGGAAAGGCCTGTACACCATTTATGGATGACTGAGATTCCTTTTTGAAAAGATTGTCTGATGGATGAGATTAAGAATTAGAGAGAGTCATGTTGGTTGTCTTGTACTAGTTGTGTTCCATCAATGAAACTGGATGGAGACTGTATGGAAGAACTCACGATGATTATTAACGCTCTAGCTTTTTCCCTTAAGAGTGGGTTGTTTGAGACTGAAGATGCACAGGATATGCAGAATGGATGTAACTTTCATTTGAGATTTGGATTTGAGATTATTCAGAAGTGGAGGATGTTGTTCCAACCAGGTCCCTGCTGGAAAGATGCTTGAGTCCAAATATAGGACCATATTTTGGACTCCATGTGCTGCACATTGCATAGACCTCATGCTTGAGGACATAGGCAAAGTGGAGTGGGTAAAAAACATTGTAGAGCATGGCAAGTGCATTACAAAATACATTTATAACCACCAGGCATGGAGTCAATTGAGGAAAACATCAAAGAGCTAAGTCTGAAGATCAGTGAGTAGGTTTGAAACTTCACTTTCTCAGTGGTCAGCAATGTTTCAATTCTTAACAGAAAAACCTGCAGAAAATGTTTTCTTCTGATGATTGGATTGATTCTCGATGGGCTCGTAGACAAGATGGAAAAGACACCAAAAAGAAAGTCTTTGACAATTATTTTTGGAGAAGGTCTTCAGAGCTTGTAAAAATTACTAAGCCCCTTGTTAAGGTGCTAAGGATGGTGGGTGGGGAAAGATGACAATGGGATCCATTTATGAGGCTATGGATCAAGCAAAGGAGCAGATACAGGTAGTTTACAGGGACATGTTAGCTAAATATGGCCGTATATGGGAGATCATTGATAACAAATGGAATAATCAACTCCATCATCATATACATGTAGCTGGGTATTTTTTGAACCCAAAGTATAATTATAAAGATCGGCTAGGAGCTCAGCACGATGGGGTGTCAGATCTGGATTGATTGATTGCTTGGAGCGCATGGTCCCTATCAGTGTAGACCTGTTGGAAACACATAAACAAATTACTCTTTTCAGTATGGCAGTTGGTACCTTTGGAAAGAATTTGGAAAAAATGGCAAGAGATGTGGATCAACCAGGTAAGCAATTCCAATTTGTTTTTCTTTTCAAGTTAAATTGTTTGTAAATAAGTAATGAAATTAACTATGTTACTAATTAATGTCTTTTTATTTGCAGCACATTGTTTATTTACTCATGCCCAATTGTCCTCAATTCGTGGTGATTACTGTGATTAACTTGATGCATTTGAAATTCAACGTATATATGACCCCAGATTAGTAACTGGACTGTTGAAAAGAAACAACCAATGGAAAACCATTAGTCAGTGCAACCTTTAGTAACTATGCTTCCATTAGTCTACTTTGCTTGTTATTGGTATATGTATTGAGGAATGAAGTGATGATAATGAGGATCCTGACTCTGATCTGATGATGCAAAGGCAAATTCACTAGACGTTGATCATGCTTTCAGTAGTGGAGTGACCCTTGACTGATCATGATCTCATATTTTATAGAGTTCAAACTTGTACTTTCAGTCTTAATAGGCCAATGGCCTCATAGCTTGTAACATTGTTTCTGGACTTTATGGGCCATTTGGAGCCTCATTGCTTATTTATTTTTCGATGATATGTATTGCACTTGGTGCCATTTTGATATATTTACGTTTACATCGTATATAAATGAGCAAACTTTTCATATTTTGTCTCTATTGGCTTGGAATCATGGTGGAAAATCTTAAAAATAGTTTTTTTTATAAAAATTATTTTAATGTATTTTAAAATCTAGTTCGTCTATATTCCAATTAACATTTTATGACTGATTCTACCTTTAAATTAGTTTCATTAAGTCGATCGATCCTGGCCACCTAACGCTTTTATACTATGATATATATATATATATATATATAAAATTATTTATATTCTTATATAAGAATATAATATTGGTTTTTAAAGAATTATCCAAAGAATAAAAATTAAAAATATTCATTAGAATGTCCAGATTATTACATTCAATTTTTCGATTTATTGTTTAGCTCGGCTTATGTTGGCTGTGACGCTATTTCTTCGACTTCAGTGGAAGAAGATTTTAAATAATCCACCACATTCTTTTTCCTTTTCTTGAGATCCGATCTTGCTAGTTAGTCTGAATTTGATGTGAATCATCATCATCACTAATTAATGATAATAATAAATTAATTATCACTTAACCATCTAACTTAAACCCAATTAACAATATTATAAGTTTATTTCAACTTTAAATTTTATAAAACTTTAAAATTCAAAATTCACATTAACATTTTATAGATTTAAAATCCACATTATTATATCCTAATTAATATATAAATGCATATATTTAAGTTCCAAGTATATTATACATTTCTTCATGATGAATAAATATGTACCTTAAATAGCTCCATCTCCATCGAGAGTTCCAGTGAGACTTGTACATGTAACGAGGACAATGACTTGTATACGTATGTTAATTGTATCTAAGGATGGTACTGACCTCATTTGCATTAATGTGTTTATTTAATTACGTCGGAGGCGTTCTCTTTGTTGGCTTTGGTTGGGCAAACACTGTTCACTCCAGCCAATGAGAAGCTTTCTCTATTGCCCTTCCAACCAATTAGATTTTTCCATTTGGTTATTCCTCCAACCAATCAAAATTGGTCATTTGTCCAACCTTCTCATTTAACGCACCTCTCGTTTGGACTGTCGGTCGCATCACACCTCCGGCGTACCCTTTGCACACTCGTGCAAATGCTAGTTAATAAATTTTATTAACAAATAATAATATTATAAGCTTCACATGTAGTTAATAATTTAAAAAGTATTTGTCACAATAATACTATCCTTCTTTACATTGACAGTACCCCTAAACTTAGATTTTAAAATTACTTTTAATTTTTCATTTTAAGGAATTTTTGTTGCTGCTGCAGATTAAGACCGCATTCACTGGTTTGTCCATATTGGTTTGTCCTAACTGCCTACTAAATTAATGGATTGCAAAATATATGGCCTCAGTTTTCTCGGCGGATAATGGTTGGGTTTTTAGAAAGGCATTAAAGATTAGATGTTCTGAAGCTGGGGTAACTAGGGTGAACCGTAAATATTTTTTTTTAAGAACCAATAATTATTATTGGTGGTAATAGAATACGATTTTATTAACCGATTACAAGTATATTATTATTACAAGGGTTAGTTAAACTAGGCAAATAACAATAATATCTTAAATTTAATGTCCAATCAAATTTTAGATTAATAAATGAAATTATTTTTTAAAAATAATAAATTTCAATGTGTAATGTTTAGTCATAAAAATTTTGCAATTTTTTTTTGGTCAAACCCAAACTAATGCAGGTTTGAACAATAGTTCAATGCAATTCCCCAACCTACCACAAAAATAATAAACAAAAACAAAACTAAAATTCAATAAGTAATAAAATATCACTAATATAAAACCAAATGAACGTGATTAAAATTCAATACTACCAACTAAACATACCCCTACCACTATATTTAAAGTAAATGCCCCATTGTAATCTAAACCCTCAAACTTCATAGAAAAACAATCTTCGATAAAATATGATTGTCTTGAAACAATCAAAGTTTCCTCATTTTTAATTATTATTATTATTATTATTATCCAATTTTAAGGTCATTTAAAGTAAATGCCCCATTGTAATCTAAACTCTCAAACTTCATAGAAAAACAATCTTCGATAAAATATGATTGTCTCAAAACAATCAAATTTTCCTCATTTTTAATTATTATTATTATTATTATTATCCAATTTTAAGGTCATGGTCAAGCAAGACACCAAATTGGTGTATGAGACCCCCTTGTTTGTGGGACAAGGGACCCACGTCCGCACAACGATTTGACTGCTAAGTCTACGAAGGCATACATACTCTATCCCCCTCTAGTATTGAACTTGTGACCTCTTAGGAGGAAACACATGCTCTTAACCACTAAGCCCACTGAAGCTGTATTATTGGCATCAACATCAGTTTTGTATGATGAATAATAATTGTCATAGGCACCAAATTTATACTAGGAATAAAAACTGGAATATTTCATCATGGAAAAATACTTTGAAAATAATTTTCCCTCTCCGTCATCATATATTGAAACCATAAATTTCCAATGTGAAAAGAATTTTATTATAAATATTTTAAATATAATTCTAAGTAACATTGAGTGCCCTCCATTAACGTCTGAACATGGGAGACATTATTGAAACAGACTGAAAACCCATTACAAGATTCTTATTGTTGAGATTGCATTCATCTACAATTCTATGCAACAACCAACAACAACCTTTGGCTAAAAAATTTATATAACTCTTGAATATGACATCTCTTTAGTGGAAGGATTATATTTGTTGCACACTCTTTGTTTCCCTTGCCACTGTTGATTGGTACATACTACGTGCTAGCCTCCACAATGTCCCAAGGCTGAGAAAGGAAATCGATGGAGGTAACCTCAAACCAACATTTTAGTTTGGCAGTTAGCCCTACCAAACCAAAGAGGGCTCTCTCTATGATCACAACCAAATTTTGACTCGAGGAAGAATGTATTTTAGGCTAGGTAGTTCAGCTCTAGGGTTTTTATGCTAGATCAAGAGTGAAAATCAGGGAACTAGGTCAAAATCTCAAAAGTTACAGTTGTAAGAGATATAGAGGAGCAAGGTAGGCATGCTTTTGTGATAGATTAAGATTTGTTTGATGTAGTGTATGGTTTAATGTGCAATAAG